>OZ038481.1:55935414-56535414 GCA_964036315.1 Acanthosepion esculentum
TCACTGGACTTGTTACGGGATTACGGCCTCTGATAATTCCAATACAAATAGATTTAAAATAACACAAAATGGAATAAACAATAACAGTGATTTTATATAATAACAATTTACAACAATTTTGATATTTGATGAGTGAGTAAAGTTCCTCGTGTCAAAAATGTCTGTACGAGTGTTGGTAAGAAATATCAGATTAATTTATATGTGTTCTGTTTTTTATATTGAATGTTTATTCGAAAGAAAAGCAGTGTATAATATTTCTGTAGCTATGACCCAAAAAAAAACTGATGAAGACTTTTTGTCATTTGATGAAAGCAATGTTGGTCGCATAATTGTTGCTTTCAAATCAGTCTGTTTATGGAATTATATAAAAGAATAGGCCAAATATCATTTATGTTTTTCATATTTTATTTGTATAAAAAAGACATCAAGATCAAACAAATTAATAATAATAGTAATAAATCAGGATCTCACCTTAGAGCTGGGAAAGTTGTCGAATATGAAGGTGAGGATCGTACCATAATAGTAGGTACAATAGAAACAGTACCAAAAGCAATAGACTTTAGACGAAATTAAAACACACAAATACTGAGAGGGGTACCGGAAATTTACTAATGGGTACGTGCGTGACAACTAATGTAAATATGCAAAAGAAAAAGAAATATCTATAACTATTTACATTGTTCAGACTGTTTTCCTCATCTTTATTGCCATATTTACGACGTTTCAGCCGTTGTACGTTCCGCCCTTCTTCCGGTGATATTTATTGTAATTTCGAACCATGGGCCATACGTCACAGTGAATAAAAGCTTTGGTTGATTGATCCAAAAGTGACTTGAGCCAAAAAGTTGTCAGTAAATGAATGTGGTATGGTATGGCCACAGCATAAATGTGGCCATACCATACCACTACTATTATGGTACGATCCCCACCTTCAATTTATTTATGCTGTGGCCATACCTTGCGATTTGGCCACAGCAGCGAGAACAAAAACCTTGGAGAGTTGAGCTATCAAACTGAGATATCCAAAGTCATGGCACGTGGAATTAGAACAATCTACTCACGTGGACTAAATAAAGGGTTCGGTTCGAAATTCCAAGAAATATCACCTGAAGATGACCGAAACGTCGTGAATATGGCAATAAAGATGAAGAGAGGAAATCTTAGGCATATTTACATGCAAATCCGACCCAAAAAATGTAAAAGGAAAAAAAAAAGGGGACGGCGACAAAAACAGCTTCTTCCTGCGAATCACTGCCCTGTGGAACAGACTCTCAAGAGGATATCCTGTTCAGGTTTAGAATTAGCCGTTATCTTCCATTTTATCCATATAAACCTCGAGTGGCCCCTGGGCCTTGTACAGGGTGAACCATACTGTAAAAAAACAAAACAAAAAACAACAATAATAGTCTGAATAATGTAGTGTAAATAAAAACAAATGTGTTTCAATAAGTTTATTTGTAAAATAGCATAAAAAGTTATTTACTTTATTTACATTCTAACTAATTTCCTTATTTTTGTTGTTATTATCACAACGTTTCGGTTGTTGTAACCCCGAACTTCGCCAGGGAAATTCGAACAGATCCGGCTGAAACGCTGTGATAACATAGATGAGCATATCAGTCTGACACTAACTAATGTAAATAATTTTAAGCCATCATTCCAGAAATGAATACAGAATACAGAATTTACAAAATTACTGAAAAAGAAACAACAAAAAAAAAAAACGAAACAAAACCTGTTGCAATAGTTTTGACGTAAAAGACTAATTCATATAAACCCAGTCCTGAAGAAATTTTTTATCATTTTCGATTTCCTTCAAGGTTCTAATTTTATTTATTTATTTATTTATTTATTCATTTTCTTGATGTTGGCGATAATCCTTGGGAAGAGAGAGGAAGTCACGTCCTATTACGGGAACCACCCTATTATTATTGCTCTTGCGGCTAACCACTCCCTCCTTGCTATCTTCTTCCGTCTTAAAATGTTCGTCTTATTGTAAATTATTTAAATGCTGATGTCAGGAGATTTTATTTGGTTCTTTACGTTTTCAAATATTTTGATGCTGTACGCCTTTCCGACATTTTATTTCTTGCTTTTCTTCTACCTAACCTTTAAGTTACATCAGCTATATAACTGATATAGGAAACAATCATTTTCAACACTTACAATATATCCTAGAAATCATCATCATCATCAATAACAACAACAACAACGCAGAATTTAAATATTAAAAATATGAACGGTTGAAGAAGTTATATTATTCTGTTGCAATTAAAACGTCATTTTTTAAAGCCATTGTAATCAGTTATTGGTTTTTACTTTATTTTCATTTTTACTGTCTTGTTCTTTCAGGACGTAGGCGATCATGGCTCTCCTCAGATTCGATTTTTTATTAAACGTGAATGGCCAAGCATTCTTAGCAAAGATAGTGGAGTGATATAACGTTGTTTACTCCACGGTTTGGTATTCATTTGGAATCTTCCTTCTCTTAGGTTGGTTCCCACTCAAGGCTAGGGAGCCCAGTCTACCTTGCGATTTAACCTATAGTTGGAGGAGGGGAAGAAGAGTCAGAATCATGCCTTTTTCAAGGGTATTTATTTATTGATTTGTTTTCTACGGTTTATCAACTCTTTACAGGTTATTTAAAGCCAGAAAATAGTTGTAAATTGTAAGAATATTTTTTAGATAATAATGATTTAGTGATACAAATCTTACTAATTAACCCATATCTGAGGTGATTTCATACATTTCCCAAGTGTATTTGTATGTAAGTGAACCCAACGGGAATTGGAACTCGGCTCTCCGATTAACAATTTCGAGCCATTATCCATTACACCACCCGTACATCCAAGCTTACCGCACCTGGTATTCTTAAGTTGTCATCCATCTGGATACAGACCAGTCCCAAAGTTGCTTAAACTTCGGCGATCGAGCGGGAACTGGTGTTTCGCCGTGATGCGGTCGTAAGCCCTAATTTTATTTGTGAGAAAGAGAACACAACTGACTAGCCTGGAATTTGAACTCGGTTCGCCCATTCCACGTACAGCACTGATATCCGTTACACTACCCCTCATATCTTTGATGTTTCTGGTTTAATTTCGAGAATGCCTATTACGAAAAATTTCTGAGTATAGATTAACAATTCATATAAAAAAAAAACTTTAATTTTTTTAAAAAATCGGAATCACCCCAAGCAAGGCAGTAGTGCTACTAAAATACAAGGAGTTACAAGTTGTAGAAGAATTAGGAACATAAATATTAATGATGAGCAGGAAGAGAAGGAAGAGGAAAGAGTAATCAGATGGACAGTAAATAGCGATTGATATTGCATTTAAATTTTTGAAGATTAAAGTTGGATGGAAAGCATCAAGTCGGAAGGGGGTTCGACAAGTGAGAAGTGTGAGGGAAGAAACTGTTAGCATAGAATTTACGGCTACGTCTAGTCAGCTTAACTGTAAATTGATGAGATCTCGACGCCAGTATAGTGCTGCACTTAAGTAAAAAAATATATATATATATATAAATCGGAGATCCGGTACGAATGTAAGGAACCCGCCTGTAATTCGAACCGGATCTCCGATTTTTCATTCCGAACTGCTATCCATTAAAATACCCGCACACCCACAAAACGGCATAAATGTTTTTAAACTCTGACAAAATGTGAAATTAAAGATTGAGCAGTTCCTGCTCAGATATGGCAACAATACACAATTTTTGATCTGATCAAAATTTGTTTGGATTTAGGGTTTATTTGTTTTACAGCATATAAACCTCAATGGGTTATTTAATGCCAACAAGATTTTAGGATAGGTTTGTATGAATAGAATATGTAATCAGTTTGTAGATCAGTTTTCATCGGCGTATTTTTGTAAGGAGGGTTTTTGTCGAGAGTCAAATGTATTGCGAGTAATATTTCTTCTCACATATGTATTAATGTTAATATTTTTTCAAAAATGTATTGCTGGTAATATTTTTTTCCAAAAAAATGTACTACTGGTATTTTTACTATAAAAATCTATTTTTATACTTTCAGTGCACTGACCCCAGTTTGGGGGTTAATTATTTGTTCATAGCTGGAATCTTAACAGGTTTCTACCACCCCGGATCAGAGTGCACCTGGGAAGAACAGCAATTAAGAGGTGGTTCCATGCTCCTCAAAACCTCTCGATCAGAGGCCTTGCTGCCAGATGTAATTTATCGTCATTCAAACTTTTGTAATCTTGTGATGAGTCTGAAAACACTCAGCTTAATAAAGGATGAATCTATTTTCAACTGAATTTAAATGTCCTGTTTGATATAGAGCGGTTATTGCATCTGAAAGACAAACATCTGACAAACTTGATATGAACTTGTCTACGGAAGCATGAAAGTGCAAAACAAAATGCATGGTTTGCAGAATGTTACTTGCTCACTTTACTCTTCATTATTAACAACACGCGGAAAAAAAAAATGATTCACTGGAAGCAGAAGTTGTCCGCTCTAATTCTGTCAATGAAAACAGTGATGTGGCTTCTTGAAATTATTAAATTGCAGTTTTTCTTCTGGCAATTACTCCTTCGCCATACCAAGAAGTAAAGTATATATACTGGCAATGATTTTATCTCGTAGACATTCGCGAAGTAGAATTAAGCCATTTAATAACGTTTATATCTGCATTAAAATTGTTATGACAAAAAGAAATGACAATGTAAAAAGTAATAATGAAATAAATAAGGTTTTAAATTGCAGGCAGATAATATGAAATAGCTGACATGATGCTCCGAGTGGGGCGCAATATTTCCAAATGCGGAAACACTTATATATGTATATCTGGAACTAATTTAGTAAATTGAGTAAAAAAAAGTAAAAATAAATAAAAATAAAATAAAAATAGAGCAAGGTTAGAAAATATAAAAGTATTCCTTTTTTCCCTTTTAGTAATCAAGTGACAGCAAGGCTTATCAGTAATTCCGTGTTCTCTTTAATATTCGATTAAATTTCAATAATGCTTTACATTTTACAAATTGTTCACTCAATATAAAGTCCAAGTGTCAATCAAGGTAGAGGGTTACTGAATGAGATTGTTGTATGAACGCAAGAAGTGGGGGTTCGAAGAGCAGATCATGAAGACATAACGGTTGACCCTAGACTTCAAAAGGTTCAGAATGTAGTGATCGAGGAAGCATCCACTCGGGAGTCCGTTCCACAAAGTAGCGGATTTCGAGAAGAAGCTTTACGAATGGAACTTCCTCTTAAATAACGGAATGCGAAGGAAATGGGAATGATTCCTCTCCGTGTACGTGTTATGACCGGTGCTAGATGTGAAAGCCTGAAGTAGTTGAACTAATAAATGTAGCTCGTTGTAACGTTTGCCATGGAAATAGCGATAGAGTAGCGAGAGGCTTGCGACATTTCATCTGTGGGAAACTGGTTGTAAAGAGGAGAATAATGCATCACCTAAATAATTCATCACGTAAATGCTTTTGGACTTTGACAAAACTGGAAAGTGCGGACTGGGTAACCCCAGCCCAGATATGGCAGCCAACTCTTTTACATAATTTCCAGTGACTATTCTTTATTTTTAGTCATTTCACCCTAAGCAAGGCAATAAAGCCACGAAGACGCAAGGGGGTTACTCAGTGCGAGAGAATATGAGCGAAAGAAAGCAGTATTAAGGAGAGATAACAATGAACGAACCGGAATTAAGATGATGATGATTGATATTGCATTTAAATTTTCGAGGTTCAAAGTTGACTGGAAATCAAGGAGGAAGAGAATTCCATAAGTGAGAGAGGAGACACTGTCGGCATAGATGTTACAGTTAAAACGAGCCATTTCAACTGTAAAATGATGAGACCTTGCCGCCGATCTAGTACTGCGCTTAAATTCATAATGTCTAAGTACCAAAGGGTAAAGCTCGTTAGAGATATTACCATGAAATTATTTCTAGAAAAGGCACGGTGGTGGGAAAATGACTGAAGCCGAGATGCCAGGTCAGGACTAATAACATTATAGATTCTTCTTTGGATTTTATCAAGAATCTCTAAATACATAGCAGAAGCACCAGGCCAGATTTGACAGCAATATTCAGTGCATTTTTATCTCATCATTTCTGTTTTGATATTTTTCGAGACCAATTTACCACATTTATTTAATGTTTATTTTTGTTTCTTTTTGTCTCCACACCGATGACATTTTCTATTTTATTGTTTGAGTAATTTTTTAAATTTACCGACGATCCTCTTTGGGTTGATCGAAAAGCTGGCCGCTTAAGAATATTACACTAATTTTTGTCTTATTTTTAATAGTAATTTTCAACGTTTCCATTTCGTCACGTGATAATTAAGTTTTGTACCACCAAGAACTTATTCCGGCTTTATGCCGTAACATTAACCTGGTAAACACACACACACACACACAACAAAAACACGAGATTTAAATCTCTTATACGCAACATTAGTATTTATCCAACTCTGAACTTTATCAATCACCAATAAGAATCTGATCCGGGACCCTCTCAGAACGTGGACACTACATTCTACTAGTGTGCCGTCTTTGCACCTTGCACCATTTTCTATTCTCCATTTGAAAGCTACGGTTGTCGTCGCCTCTCTTTGGAGCCTACCCGAGTGCCTATCGCGAGTTGCTACGCTCACCCGCAAGTTTCTCCCATTTATCTGGATCAATGTCTGTGAATTTCAATTTCCTTTTCAGACATTCTTAAAATGCAGTGTAGTAAGGTCTTTAAAGACAATTACTTTTCTATGGTTTCTCGGTTTCCAGATGTCTTAGTTCTCTTATTGTCCAGTTTAGAAATATCTCCGAAAATATTATTATGTGCTTTTTTATGCCATGTCCTCTTAGGATGTAGGCGATCAGGAATCTCCATAGGTTCCTATTCTTTATTGTCTGAGAAGTGCCATGTATGCTCAGGAATAATAGTGATGTGGTTTCTTGTTGCTTCCTACATGCTTTTGGAATTCAGAGGTTTCCTTCTCTCAGACTAATTGCCACCCAAGGCTAGAGGGCCCAGTTTACCTTGATACTTAACCATCATCATCATCATCATCATCATCCTTCGACCTCCCTATGATTGGTCGGAATTCCATTGACAATCTCTTTCCACACTATTCGGTCTTGTATTGCTGTCCCCAGATCCCCAATGTCCAACCCTGAGTCTCGAGCTATGGGGTGTCTGGGACAGTCAATTTTAGTGAGAAGACACTTCCAGAAGGATGCCATGGGAGTCAAAATGGGACTATTTCCCTGTGCGCTCGGTGGCAGCGGCCGGCACACTGTAATCGTTTTTGTTTGAGCTTAAGAGAGATTAGTCTCAGATCTCCGTAAATTAACCATAGCTTAGCGGGTGGGGAAAATGTGGTGTCTTGCCTTTCTCAGAGGGTTTTTGTGAATACATAAGTGCGACAGATGAGCACGGGCTCGTCGATTTCATTTGCCTCAAAGATATCCGTTACACTATCCATATTTTTTTAAACATTTCACCACAAGAAAGGCGATAAAGTCACTAATACGCAAATAGTTTCTGATAGTGAAAGAATATGAGAAAAATGATTATCAATGAGAGTGGACAATAAAAGAACACAATTCAGAAAGACAGAAGATAACGGTTGACATTGCATTTAACTTTCTGAAAATCAAAATTGATTGGAAAGGAAAAAGCCAGAAGAGAGTTCCACAAACGAGAAGTGCGAGAAAAGAAACTGTTAGCCTAGACCTTACCGTTACATCTAACTATTTTAACTATAAAATGATGAGGTTTTATCGCCAATCTAGTAATATGCTGAAATTCATAGAGTCTAGGTACCATAGAGGTTAGTTCACCAGAACAATTACTATAAAAGTATTTATAGAAAAGGCACAGTTTTGTTACATTACGACGGTCGGAAAGTGACTGATACCGAGGTCATAATATATCATTGTAGATACTTCTTTAGTTGTTATGCAAGAGACGAAAGTGTTATCATAGAACTTACGGTTACATCCAGCAATTTCAACTGTAAAATGATCAGACCTAACTGCCAATCTATCACAATAGATTATGTTAGCTGGCCTAATTTCCAGAATATCTATTAAGAAAACGTCATACAAATTTGATTAAATTGGTTCATTATGGTTGTTATCAATCATTGTTTATTAAATTGATTCATAGAGATTGCCATCAATCAGTTTTTGATGAAAATTCTACATTGGTTGGGTCATGAGGCTGTGATTTATGGCGTCTCATGATGTAGAAAATTTGGCGAACGTGTCCGCAATAAGACGTAATGTCAAAAGGACAATCTTTTTCCATGGCATCGCTTTTTTAACTAACTTCATTCTTCGGCAAAGTTTATTACTTTAAAACGCGATAGACTAAAACCTAAACATATGATGAAAGTGAATTTATAAATGTTTTTTGTTCTTGAGAATTTACAACAAAAATATTAAACACTATTTATTGTTTATTTACAAGAATAATTTTATATTTACAACATTCGAAAAATTAATTCAATTCGAACTAATGCAAGGCAATATTTATCATTTACCAATTCATGAAGAAATAAATGCGACATCAAATATTTCATTCATAAATTTATAAACATTTATTAAATTATTAAAATATGTGAACCAACTATCAGGAAATCCTTATTATTTATTTATTATTTTTATAACGTTTGAATCATCTGGCAATTAGTCGATGATTTACCAATGTTTCCAATAAATAATATAATAAATAGTGTATATAAACAATCTAATAAATATTTTTTCAATTGTCAAGAACAATGAAAATTCATAAATTCACTTATGTTTAAGTTTTATTATAATTTTAATCATCGATTTTTAAAACAATAAAAACGTTAAGGAAGTTTTTTAAAAAGTCATGTCATGAGAAAACCTGTCGTTTTGGCACTTCGTCTTATTGCCGGCATGTTTATCGATGTTTGCCGAAATTTTCATATTAATCCTTTAAATAATGTGATATTTTCCATATATCTATGCATTTAATTATAAGACTTCTACTCTTGAATCTCGTCGTTTTGTTTAAAACACTCTCTACATTATTTTATTTCATTTCGACCTGTTTAATTGAATCGTCAACATATTTGTATCTTTTCTTCATTTAATGACATGATGACTTCATTATTCTGCAGATGAATTCCTTCCTGTGAATTTTATTTTCCTATACACAACATCAACATTACACAATTGGCGAAAGTTCTGGATATGACGCTAAGCTACATCCGGCAATGCCTCTGATCGGAAGATTGAAGGTTTTCAGCAGCGTGGAACGGCCTCTTAATTGTTGCTGTTCCCAGGTCCACCCTGACCCGGCGTGGTAGCACCTGTTAGGGTCCCAGCTGTGGGAAAACAGTTAACCCCCAAACAAAACACAATGAAAGTATAAAAATACATTTTTATAGTAAAAATACCAGCAATACATTTTTATATAAAAGGAACAACAATACATATTTATATTAAAATGATCAAGAATGCATTTTTAAAGCGAAATGATCAACAATACATTTTATCTCTAGTTGGAATTATGCGATTGAATTCAAAATATATTTAGTTGAAGCCATAAAATTGTGTTCAGATTATTTAGATTTCGGCATTAAATAACCCATAGAGGTGTTGATATGCCACTAAACAGAACCAACAAAACAACCAACATAAAAGATCTCTTTAATAATAATGATCCATATAACATCCGACAATTTCTCAAATCAAACTGTATTCCAAAATATAACGTCAATAATAATAATAATAATAATAATAATAATAATAATAATAATAATTATTATTATTATTATTATTATTATTATTATTATTATTATTATTATTATTATCGTTACTGTAAAGAATTATCGTAAAAACGTACCGGTGACGTTCGACGGACCCAGCTGATCCATCATACCTAAAAATTCCACAAAGTATGCCTGTCACGAACCAACTGGAAACAACAAAAAATAAATAAAATAAGAGAGCGAGAGAGGGAGAGAATACCGGTAATGGTTAAAAAAATGTGTTTTGGTTATATTCAACTCTATTGGTCGCTTGCTTTTTATCAAATGTTTTCTGCTTTGTTTTTCTTACAATTTTTACTTTCTGTAATCATGTAGAATATTCTCACTACTGCAATTTTTGCTTTGATGTTTTATATTATTATTGTTATTTTATGATTACGGAGATTGATAGGCTAAAGAACAAAAAATCCATTATAATGTTCATACAAATAAGAAGCCGTTGGTGACAAAATGGTAAATATAATTTGTATCAGCTCCTTCGCATAATAAGTCAAATAAGTATATGAAGATGGGAAGAAGAAAGTAAATATAAGAAAGTAAAAAAGAAAAAAAAATGAAGGATGAAAATATTGATAACTTTGGCGGCAAAATAAATGGAGATTTTCTTCTTCTTCTTCTTCTTCTTCTTCTTCTTCTTCTTCTTCTTCTTCTTCTTCTTCTTCATTTCTTTTCCCCTTTCTTCTTCTATATTCTTTTTCCTCAACTCTTTTTAAATTCTTCTTCCAGGTTCTTATTCTTTTTTACATTTTATTTTTCAATTCATTCATTTTCATTTCTTTTTTTTAATCTTTAATTTTACTTCATCGTCTGTTCTTTAGGGTGATAGCAACTGCCATTTTAATTTTATGACCCGGATGATAATCCTTATTGTAGTCTGCTGTGCAATTCTTTTTTCTACGCTATTTTAATGACACATTAACAGCTAACATTTTACGATATTTGAATCATTCGCGCTTACTTAGGCAGAGAAAGAGAGAGTTGAACAAGATGGTGTTCTCTATTTTAGTTTTATATTGAAATGCATCTATATATGCATGAATGGACAGATGAATAGATGTGTGTATGTAGGTACCTATGCATGTGTGAATATGCATGTACTTATGTAGGTGTATGCATGTATGTATGTATGTATGAGTGCGTATTTGTAACGAAGAACCAAAATTATTGATCAAACTTGTCAGTGATGGTCATACTCGTTGAACGAGTCGACAGTTATCATGTATGAGAATTCGGCATTTTGTTCTTTTGTTTTTTATGCCCATTCCTTGCCAATATTATAATTATCATTACCACTAATTACGTATAGGTATTATACTCCCTCTTCTGTCTTATTTTTTCTCTTTCTTTTTCTTTTTCTTCTTCATCTTCTTCTTCTAAGGCAGGTAGTGGTGTATTGTTATGGCTACAGTTCATGATTTATTTTTCTAGCTCCCATAACACCACTAGCGTTACATGGACAAAATTCTTCTTAGTGTGTGGGATGTACTTATCAAGGCATTTTTTTATTTCTCTTAAGCTGGGATTTCCAGGGTTTCTCTCAATATGTTGTTGTGTTCCTTTTTTATCATTCCAAATGCACCTACTATGACTGGTACTATTCTTGTTTTCAATTTCCACAATTTTTCTATTTCGATTTCCAGGTTTTTATACATCGATAGTTTTTACAAATTCCTTTTACAAATACAGTTCGCTAGGCAAGCCATATCAAGTATTAGGCATGTGTTTTCCTTTTCGGTTTTTGACGATTATGTCCAGCCTATTTTCTTCAATCTTCCTATTGTAAAGATGGTGTAATCCCATAGAACTGGGATGTCTTCGATTTCTGTAAACGGTGCTGGGTGATCTTCATACAAGTTTTTGTTAACATTTTCATTTATTATTATTATTATTATTATTATTATTATTATTATTATTCAGTGACAGTGCAGCACACAAAAAATAAGTAACGCTGCTGTCCAAATATGAAAGCCCAATATACGCATGAAGACACCAGGTCTGATAAGGTTTTACCAAGCAGATGTACACGATATGATGACAGGTCCTGATAAACGCAGGGCATAACATTTTTCCATATATATCGTCAAAGTCGTCCTGGCTTCCTTGTCCTTCAAACTTTAAAAAAAAACTCGATGATGCCTCATCACTACTCCTACCCATGAACAGAGATGCGTAGTTCGTCAGACTCTAGGCGATATGTCCAACTAGCTAAAGTCAAGCAACTCACAAGCAAAACCGTAGTACTGAAGGGGATATTTACTTATTACACCAAAGCAAAGTATGTATATGTACACACCTCCAATCAGTTAAGATTAGAAGCCATGAGAGCTGTTGCATCACGATGATTATTATTACTTCCTTTGATTTCTGGTGTGTACACATTTCTTTCCTGGTCCCGCCCAGAGACCTAAGGTCAGAAATGGCATCATGACATTTTACACTTACCAATTAAAAAAAAAGGACAACAACACACATATTTTACATAGATAAAGCCCTCCGTAAGGCGTGGGCTGTACTTGTAAGAACAATTTTTTGTATTTCTTTAAGGGATGAGCTTCCAGGAATCCCTTATACTAGAATCTTTTCTAACCAATCCGAGTGCTCCAATTACAACAGGGATTGTTGCTGTTCCCACGTGCCACATTTTTGAGATTTTGATTTCAAAGTTCTAGTATTTTGATAGTTCTTTGAAGATCTTCAACGATACATTGCAGTCTGCAGGGACTGCCATATCAATAAGGGGGCAATTTTTTTTGTTTGCGGTGTCTAATAACAATGTCTGGACGATTAGCTTTGATTGTTCTGTCTGTGTGGTGTTCATACTAATTTCTTTCAGTTTCCTTCCCGTAGAAGTTGCAGATTTTCCAGTGCAGATATTGGCCCAGTGTTATGCCGGGTTATATATTCAGTGGGTGCCAATACCTTGATGCAAGATTATTATTATTATTATTATTATTATTATTATTATTATTATTATTATTATTATTATTATTATTCAGAACCTTATCTGAATTCCACACTTCCAAATTTATTTACTCTTTTTAATTTCTTGAACAATCTCAGATATTTTCCTTTGTCATCTGTCTCTGTGTTCCATTCCAATTCGTTTACCATATTTGAAGAGTATTCTGTTTGTCTGGCTACGCTAACAGTGTTGAATCATCTCCATTCCCTATGCATTCCTTTAGTAAGAATGGCGTTTCGCTACGAAAGCTTCTTCCCAGAAGACTACAGTTTTAACCTCTTCAGGTCTATGGTCAAGAGATATCTATCCACCATATCTTCGTAATTTTCACATCCTACTTTTTCCTTTTGCATTCATATCACACACCTCATTCAGTAATACTCTATATTGAGTGGCTCTTGGGCCTTGTAAAATGATCCTTTCGAACTAACTTGTATTCATTTATAGTTTAATGTTCTGTCTCTTTTCCTCAAAGATAACATTTGGTGCCTTTCTCTTTTTGCCAAGTTTCGTAATTGATTTAAATAACAACAGAAAACAACTACACTAAGGAATCGTGTCATTAGAAAAAGGAAGCTGTGGAGATACATGATCCTGAAGAGACATGGCATTAGGAAGCCTGTTTAGTTTTGTTCTTATAATATTTTTGCTGTTTTTCTTTTCTTCCTACCAAATCTTCCAGTTGATGTATTGTGCATCAAAATATTTTAACCTTCAGTTTTGAGTTAAAACAAAAGTACTCGACTCGCCTAATACGTGATTAAAAACTGTAATGTTTGGTCATTTGGTCAGATTTTGGGAAGTGGGTTAAGATAATAACTCTTCAGCACCACTCGTATTTATATAATTATTTAAACTTTAAATACCATATAATGTTATATAAGAAATTATATAAGATTATATGGTGATTCAAAAGTAGCGGCCAATTAAATTTTTATTGTTGTCAGTTAACTGTTGGTTTTTCACTTGCCAAGCAGTGTACAAGAATGTAGAAATCAACGAAAGACATTTTTTCTCTGATTTTCTTATTTAGTGTAAGTTGAATTATAAAAGAAGTAGCTGCATCAAGCTGTTCTACTTTCAATATTCAAATCATTCTTCCTCGTGACCTTCGATTTCTGAATGGTACGATATTTTTCCTGATAAATGAATTCATTCATGATACCCCAAAGCAAGAAATCTGGAGATTTAAGGTCTGGATAGCGTGTCGTTCACTCAATCAATCCACTTTCCGGGAAAAAATTTTCATGAAGTCATTAAGGAAATAATTAAATAAAAAAGTAATCATCTCTAAGGCATATATTTACAACATGATTTTGTCACGTTACTTGTCATCTCTGGTTTCTTGTGGTCTATCAGCAATTCCTCATGTCCCAGCGCTGCATTACGCATTAAATGGACGACGTACAATTTTTCTTAGATTACTTTTACTCGACATTTCTTGATTGAATATAGTAGAGGTAGCATCGTTTCTTGGAAGAAGCAAGAATTAAAAGGAAACAGGTCTTAACAGTTTAGCAACATGGTGGTTCGTCTCATTCTGTTAAACCCAGGTCGTCAAAGAATCTTCCAAATAATGAAATTTGGAGATGTGTAGTCAGGTAAACGCGTCGACGGCTCAATCAATCTATTTTCCGGGAAAAGTTTTCATCAAACGATTCATGAAAGAATTAACTAATAAAATTAATAATCTGTAAGAGAAATATTAAAAAACATGAACTCTTGGTTTATGACAGGCACTCTTTCAGCTGACTTTACACACACACACACACACACACACACACACACACACACACACACATATATATATATATATATATATATATATATATATATATATATATATATATATATATATGAAAATAGATAACAAATTTTTAACTAACCAGGCTTTTTACTTGGAATTCCTGAAGCGTTTGCGAGACAAGGTGAGACGAAAACGTCCTGACCTGTGGCAAAGTGGAGGATGGTGGTTGCATCACTACAATGCGCCTTGGGTGTGAGACAATTTCTGACCCAGAATAGCATGACCCCACTTCCCCACCCTCCCTATTCACCCGATCTCGCCCCTGCGACTTTTTAGTTCCCCCCGAATGAAGAAAGTCCTCAAAAGAAAAACGTTTTGCAGATGCGGAAGAGGTTAAGAAGAAAACGACGGAGTCATTAAAAAACATAACATCACAAGAGTTCCAGGACTGCTTTGAACAGTGGAAAACACGTCTGGACCGATGCATTGCTCCAAATGAAGAATACTTTGAAGGTGATAAGAATATAAACATGCAACAATAAATGAATGCAATTATATGACACAATTCCGTTACTTTTGGGACCCCTCGTATATATCCAGAGAGCAAATATATATAAGATACATATATATAATATACATACATAATATATATATATATAAGATACATTATATATAAGAACAAATGGAGTATAATTCCACTGTACGTAACATTTATTTTAAAAGTGGGCTCAATTATTTATTTTAGGATATTAAAACAAAAATATGTTAAAAATCGCGACACAATGGCAATTATGTTTTGACACTACAAATGTGTCTCTTCGGGCGATCGCCACTGGTTTGACATCGCAATCTATATAAATATGTCATAATCATAATTAAGTAATTCATCGAGACTAGAAGAAACCTCAACAGAATGCAGAAAGAACTGGTCGGCCGTTTCGTCCTATATTTGGGACTCATCAGCAGTGCTCATCCACTACCGAGAATTGAAACCCTGACAGCTAAGATATAAGGCAAACGTCGTAACAACTGTACCAACGGGCCTCAGTGATGAAGAGGTAACGAATTAGACTCACTATTGCGCCGCTCGTTCACATATTCCGTCATGGAACTCATCCAAGTTTCTCTTACCCATAGGACTGTGCCCCCAAGAGCCAGGACTACTATCTCCAAGCCGCTCCATCCAGAGCATTAGAAGCTGGTTCAAGCAAGGATATACAAGTGATAGAAATTAAGGAAGATTTGAGATAATTATAATTAATTGAGATAATTATAATTAATTGAGATAATCCTAATTAATTGAGATAATTATAATTAATTGAGATAATCCTAATTAATTGAGGTAATTATAATTAATTGAGATAATCCTAATTAATTGAGATAATTATAATTAATTGAGATAAGTATGATTAATTGAGATAATTATAATTAATTGAGATAATCCTAATTAATTAATTCATCGACTCTTGGGGATAGTCGTCGTGGCTCTCTTTTTATTTTCTCGTTTTTCCTTAATATTGCATTGAAAAATAATTTACGCACTTTTCATTGATGCAATGTTGATTTTCTTTCTCCTATTTTCATTGTGTCGGGGGGGGGGGGCGTTTGTCATTCGCCCACCCGTGTGCATGTAATCACAATATACCCATTTGTTTATTGCTGATGCAATTTATCAATTTTCAGTAGAATGTAAAATGAATTTTCTCAAACAAGCTACTAGCAAGGTTTGAAACTAAAAATTACAAATGGCCATGTATTTCTAAATGGTTTTGTAGCTTCCGGTTTGTATACTTTTCTTAAGAATATCCGCGACAAGTGATTCTAGATTTCAAGCCATTAAAAAAATAAATCTAAAATTCCGTTAAATACACATATACACACATTCATAGATTCTGGAGATTTTTAACTTTTAAGTACCGACACTCCCCCCACACACACACACCTCACGGACATGAGTGCAGACGATAATAAAAATTAACCCATCCTATGACTTACACATGTGCATACGTATGTCCACGTAACAGACAAGTGTGCTTTCAGACAAATTCTTCAGAATGGCGCCGGTCGAGTAACGTAAAAAGAAAGAAAATAATGTCTCAAATGCAAAGTACTTAAAAACCAAACAATAAAAAATGACCACTTTTTTTCGACCAGCATCTGTAATCGTCTCAAAGGCTTCAAGAATTTTGACAGTGAAGCCAGAAAATTTTAATTTAGAGTATAATCTCCTGCCAATTGTCGATCCATTGTGCGTGGGCTTTGAAAAATTACTCTTCCCATATTTTTTAAAAGATATCTTCTTGTTTATGTCATTCTTGTGGAATGTTACTCTGGTTTTTGCCCCTATGGAAAGAGTTCAAGAATGTCACTTTATAACCTTTTGAAATTTATAAAATCAACAATCTGTTCTCATGGGTACTTTCTCTATGCATATGGCGAGGATATTTTAATTTAAGATTCAAGATAAACCTTTTCAAAACAGAAACTATGATCTGGAATTGGAATGAAAGCAGGGATGGCACATACTCTGAATCTATTACAAAAATACAGGATGTGGAATTTGTAAATACTTTATTTCTTTCTCTGTGCCGTGTCCTTTCAGGACCTAGGCGATCATGGCTCTCCACCTCCCTTTATCCCTTGCAGCTCTCAACAAGTTCCTTCGCTCTGCTACCTCTCCCAGACCACGTTCTACCATCCATTTGCTTAATCCCGTTAGGTGTGTTGTTTTCCCTTGTCTCTCTTTCCCTCTATTCGACCCGTGAGTATCATATTCTCCAGGCCCTCCTTCCTCATTATATGTCCCAGGAGCTTCAGCTGCCTCTTCCTGATGTTAATTATAAGCCTCCTCCTTGTTTGTATCCTCTCTAAGACCTCATTGTTGCTCACACGCTCGGTCTATGATATCCTTAGCATCCTTCTGTAGAACCACATCTACGTCGCCTCGAGTTTCTTCTTCATCTTTGAGGTGACCGTCCAACATTCGTCGCCGTAAAGAAGGACAGATGCCACGTAGCAGCTCAGTACTCTTTTCTTTGTCACCAAAGAAATCCTCCTGTCCCGCAGTACTCTGTCTAGCTTTTGGAACGTATCCATGGCCATCTCAATACGTCTTCGGATCTCAGCGTCGCACCTAGCGTCCTGCATCAAAACACCTCCCAGATATTTAAATTTATGCGCCCGCTTGATTTTAGTATCCGCGACCTGCAAATCGGATTTCGGGCTCATCCTTTTACTGGTGACCATGCATTCTGTCTTAATGTACTTTATGCTTAGTCCCTTCTCCACACTATCCGTCGTTACCTTCTGTAGGAAATTTTGTAATTTCTTTTCCGTATTTGCAATCATTACTGCTGTGTCATTTGCATATCTATTGTTGTTAAGATTATGGCCGCCATTGCCAAATCCCGGTAGGGTTTCCAATTCTCTCAGAAATCCCTCGCTGTATAGGTTGAACAAAAGCCCTTTCTATTTTTGTAAATACTAAACACTTCAAATACACCGGCGTATAGATCAGTTATAACAAAGTATAGGAGAAAGGGAAATTGAACATAGAGATAGTTTCTCCCTACACCGCAAATTGCTACAAAACCAAAATGTGCGAGAACAATAAAAGGACAAAAATTAAGAAGACAGAAGATAATGGTTAACATTGAATTTAAATTGTGGAAGATCAACGTTGACTTGAAAGCAAGAAGCCGGAAGAGAGTTCCACAAGCGTAAAATTAGAGAAAATATTTTTTTAGAAAATAAATTGTTACGGTTACATCTAACCATTACAACTTTAAAATGAGATCTCGCCGCCAATCTAATACTGCGATTAAATTCATAGATTCTAAAGGAGAGCCCAACAGATTTATTAATATGAAGGTATTGATTGAAAAGACACGGGGAAGCGACATTAGGACGGTCGGAAAGTAACTGAAGTCGAGATACCAGATCAGGACATTACAGATTCTTCTTTGTTTGTTATCAAAGATCTCTTAATATATAGCAGGACCAGACCCTATGGGTAGCAATATTCTAAATATGGACGAATAGTTGACTTGTAAATATGTAAGATAGATTCGGGCAAGTATAATTGTCTTGCACGACGCAGAGAACCAAATGTCCTGGTAGCAGACCTAGCAATTGATTCGATATAGTCTTTCCACTTCATGTCAGGGAAAACGTTAGTTCCAGAAAATGCAATGAATCATTCTCCTGGTTCATCAAGTGGCGGACAGATGCAGTCGCAAAAGCAATGGGATAACCAAGTTGATGGCATCCGTCTCAAGCAAATGGTGAAGGAAACCATGAAAAGAGGGCGACAGGAAGATTCTGCCCGGGGCGAATGATGAGTGAACGGATCAGAAATCAACGTATGGGTCGATGCAAGCTGCCTAGTGGTGCTGGAAATGATGGAGAAAAGTTGAAGGACACATACTGTCTTCGGCCTACAAAAGACGCCCAACTTATCAACTTGGCTGAGTTGGATGTTGCAATCAAAGGCCTCGATTTAGCCCTCCAGTGACAGGCAAAGAGTTTGCACATAAAAACTGATTTTGTGTGTGTGTAGCACTTCTGTCTGTCACCTTCTGGTGCGACGAAGGATGAGCACAATAAAGGAACTGATTCAACAATACAAGTTATCTGCCGACATTGGTGCCGGTCGCATCAAGCCAAAACTTGCAGAAAAGATAACCCGCGAACTCTAAAGGTATATGGCCAAAAAAGGGCCTGAATCTGTGCAGCAGGTGTGTTCTGCTTTCCTGGACAAAATGAGTCCCAGTTAGATAATGGAAGTACATCGACGCAGTGGGCATCAAGGAGTGAGGCGTACCATATATTTTATGAGGAGAGTTTGTCTTTCCGTGTCAAAGGTCGGTAATTGGGATCTGTTTAAAATGCCCAACAATAAATCCTACACCAGTCCATTAGCAATAAGGCACGCTGGTAGTGAACATTATTGAAACCGGCTAGGCATGGACATCACGCACTACAGCGACAGCCATTACTAGACGTGTGGCGGTTGTTAAACCGCCAAAACTCACCGAATATTATACGTCAGCTGGAGTCGGTGTTCTGTGAGATGCGACAACCTCTTGAGCTACTCATGTACACCTATCTGTGTGCTACTCACAAACAATGACACAGCGTCCCGCAGCATAGAGTTCCGGGCTTTTGCTGAAGGGGCTTGCCTTTGCGATTCCGATGTGCACATGTCCCGGCCGGAAATGGAATAACGGAGCGCTGTCACAGATATGTCAGTGGGATTGCTGTTAGGACGAAAAGTACTATCGAAGAGGCCACCTACTGGTACAATGCCACCCACAAAAATGGCACCTCACCACTCACTGCGCCTGCAAATCAAGTCTACAGATACGACGTTCGACTTAAAGGGATTGATTCAGTGCCTCCAATGACATCTGAAATGGTTCACAAAGTGTACATGGTGGACGACTCTGGTGAAGTTCTAACACAACAGGTGTATAACTTTCGGAAAGGTACGAATTACTGGTATTGTTAGTCTGGAATCCGTCTTGATGGACGGAATGCCATGCCATCTCAGACACATTCGTCCTTCCCTGAGTTTACAATGTTCAACAAGTAGTGAAGATGATATGTTCGAAAGTGAGGAGGAAAAATTCGTGATCCCAGGGGAAAATAATCGTATGGGGACGAGGTGGAGAAACACGAATCAGCCCCACTTCGGAAAAGCACTCGACGAAAGAGACTCGCTCCAAGCTGCCATATCTGTGATCAGGAGAACGAGTGTCGGCAGTACAGACACAAAAGAGACCCCGAGCCGTGTACGGACAAGCCTGTAAAAACTATTTACATCCGGAGTTTGCCCGTTTGCGGCGGGGCATCTTGGCATGTCTACATACGGGCCTCTCTGCAACTTGTCTCAATCTGGTTCTTTGTCACATGTATCATGTCAGTAAAAGCGATGGGAAAGCCAATGGTGGGAAGTTGGCGAGAGACGGTCTCTTGTGAAGACCGGCTCTTGGGCATTTTCTTCCTCAAGTTGCGTGCGGCCCGCCGTGCTGTGATTTCTGAGACGGTTCTTTTTCTTTCCTCCTGTTTTTCTCTTCTCTGACTGTTCCCCGTAGTTGTTGGAAGAGCAGTCGATTAGGTGTGGGAGGTGGTATGGAATGGTGAAATAATCTGTGCCCATCTCTTCACATATATGCTTGTAAATGCTCAGGACATATTAAATAAACGTGGGCTATCATTTCCTCCTTGACGTAATCCTGAGGAGGTTTGAAATGTTCCCTTTTTGGGCTCCTCGCCAGACATGTAGGATTTTGTGAACTTTTGAACCTCGCGAATTCTGGAAGATCACCAACCAAATTATGAACAGAAGCAAAGCGACTGTGCCCACTATTATAAATGGCCCCGAGATCATATCATCCTCGACAAGGCGAAAATCCTTTCCTCAATCTTTGCCTCAAACTCAACGTTAGATGACAAAGGCTATCCCCTTCCCACGTCTCAGCGAGCACAATCTCAGTAATATACTCATTTCAGCAAGAGAACTCTCTACACTTATCAAAAGCCTCGATCCCAAAACAGCCACTGGCACAGACAAAATTCCAGTGAATAAGAATATCAACCTAGAATTATCTCCGATTTTAGCAAAGTTATTTAACCACTGCTTGAAGCAGAAATATTTCGCAAGCATGTGGAAGGTGGCAAGAGTATGAAATAGTAGTAGTTGCTGTAATAATAAAAATAATAATAATAATAATAATAATAATAATAATAATAATAACCTGGACGTAAATTTACTGTTGATAATCTAGAAAATCACTTTCTATACACTTTCTTCTTAGTAAAGTGCTTATTCTTTAAATTTAAATGGCATTATTTTAACTGGAAATGACGTCTTATCTTTATTATTATTTTTATACAATAAGCTCAAGATTTCCACTTGACAAGCTGTATAAGATTTGTTAAGTACTTGATATTATAGTCAGGCTCACTCCGGTGAGCAACTAATTGCATTGATTGTGCTGTTTTGTAAAAAAATTCTCATTTTGTGTTCATATAATCTTTTATTTAAATTCCTCAAGGTTCTGGTTCATTAAAAATTCCTCGAGAATATATAAAATACATTAGTGGTTTTCCAAATTTGGGGTTGTCTAGCCCCCTTTTGAGAGTGGTTAGAGGGATGAAGCTACCCCTTAACTCCTACTGTCGTTACACTTTGCTTGTGCCATCGCTCTATATAGGCGGTATTAATCTTTCTCTCTCTCTCTCTCTCTCTCCCTCTCTCTCTCTCTCTCTCTCTCTCTCTCTCTCTCTCCTTGCCGTTCTTCTTTCTTCTTCTCCTCTTCCTTCTCCCACTTTCTCAAACAGCCAACCTCAACTCGGCTTCCTGGGCTAAACAAAGAATGTGATTCTATTTTGAATAGATTTAGGTTTACTCAGAGAATATAGTTTTCCACAGGGAGCCCTCTAACCAACAACATTTCCCAGAAGAGAAAATCCAACTTTTTTTTTATTTCTCGTCTAGTTGAAAAAAGACACAGGCGTGTCCGAAAATTCCGACTTTAAAATTTTTCTCTTCATATTTCAATTTAGTCAAAAAGCTAATATATAATAAATATCATCAATGTTACTGCCAGTATTGTTATCATTTTGTTGTTTTTTCTTCCCTAAATTTCATTAATCTACCTATTAACCCCCCCCCACATATATATATATATATATATATATATATATATATATATATATATATATACTAATAAATGTACACTTGTTCTTCACCGTTTTGAGTTAGATGGGAATACAAGTTACCGTAAGCTTGGATGTACAGGTTTTGTAATGGATAATGGCTAGTAAATGTTAATCGGAGAGCCGAGTTTCAATTCCCGTTCGGTTCTTTATATTCACTTGGAAAATGTATGAATCCACCGCTGCTCTCCTCAGCTATGGGTTAATTAGTAATATTTATAAACAATAATTTCCCAAAAAAGTACTTACAATCTAAAAATATTTTCTGACGTCCTGCAAAGTGTTGATAAGCCGTAGAAAACGAATCCATCAATAAAGAAAATGAGTTTCACGCACGTGGCAATCCTCAGGAAGAATTTGAAAAGTGGCTGTTGTAAAACTTTAGAATTAATATTTATAAGCTAGTGTTAAGACAATGCAGCTATTTATTTAATTATGAAAAAATGTAATTTAATTAGTTCTGTTAGTTTAATTCAAGCACTATGTTATCACAGCTCTCTCTGTATCTCTCTTTCTGTCTCTCTCTCTCTTTCTATCTCTGCGCTATTTTATACAGATATATATATATATATATATATATATATATATATATATATATATATATATATATATAAGAAAATAGTGCTTGTATATCGCACACTGGTAAGATTATATATATTCAAAGAATTTGAAAATGCGACAGGAGCCTTTAAGAATATTTATTTAGAGTAACTTTGTCGCTTTCATAGTTTTATGATTTTCAAAAGTTAAATTGTGATTATGACTATGCCATGATCTGTTTCGCATTTCATGCCAAAGAGATCATGACAAAGCCACACAAATCTCCATCTCAATTTCAAATCTCCATCTCAATATATATATATATATATATATATATATATATATATATATATATGCGTGTGTTTGTGTGTGTGCAAGAGAGAGAGAGTGTGTGTGTGCGTCTGTGTGTCGCTTTACCACAGAAACATCTACCATGACTTTTCGCTCTGATAGAAAATGTCGTTGAATCGGGAAATGTTTTACAAAAAATCGAACCAGCACCATTTTCACTTAAACGGTTAAAGTTTCCGTATGACCACTCAACCCACCCCCCATCTAATCTCAAAATCGTCCCATTTAACGAAAGTCGCACTTAATCCGGGCGCTACTTGTATTGTGTTTACTGATGTTCGAAAAATTAATAGAAATCCGACAATTCGGCGTCTCAGAATTTTAAAGAAAATTCATTTAACCACTCGCCTCATGACAGCAATTGTTTTGCTTCAAATATGCAATATATAAGACCAATACAAACATGAAAACCCTCGTGTCTTCTCATCTTTCAAGTTAGAGTAGGTGTCAGTTTATAAAGTCTGCTGGTAAAATTGACTATTTACGCAGTTTTGTTTGGAAACTGCGCAAATGGTGTGACCATCTTTGCAAACAGGCGTGAATCTGTTTTGATTCAGTCGACTTGTAAGAACAGGAAAACCATTTCTGAAGATTTTGTTTTAAAAACTCTCATGAAGTTCGTTACACGTTGCTTAAAATGTTTATATGAGAACTGAGATCATTCTAAGCCAATAAAAAAAATATGTACCAAATTTGACTGTCTATAGTCAATAATTTCTCGAAATTACTTTTAACTCTCCATGATTGAAGTTCTTAGTCCATTAATGCGGACTGTGGAACAAAATTGGACGGTAGTTATTAATGGGTTACAAGTAATAAACTATAATGAATAAACCGCTATATTACGTTGAAACACCGGTTCCCGTACGAAGTTAAGCAACGTCGCGCCTTGTCAGTACTTTGATGAGTGACCACTTGGGAATACCAGGTACTGTAAGCCTAGATATTCGGGTGGTTTAATGGATAATAGATCAGAATTGTTAATCGAAAAGAGCCGGGTTCCTATTGCCGTTAAGTTCATTATATCCACTTACGCGGAATTAACCTCGTGAAAGGTCTGACTCCACCTCTTCTCCCTCCATCTATGGGTCAATTAGCAAGACTTGCATCACTAAATAATTATTATCGCCTCCAAAATTTCCTACAAACTAAAAATATTTTCTGGTTTTAAATAACATGCAAAAGATTGATGGGCCGTTTTTGATTTCAGAGTTGTCATCCCAGATTAGTTGCCAGCCAAGAAGAACCCGGTTTGCTCTACTATTTCACGAAGATGTGTATTCTTACATTTCCCAACGGTATTTGCGCGAAAGTGAATGCAATGAGTTCGAAAGGAATTCGAATTTGGCTCGCCGGTTTCTTGTTCCGAGCTGCACATACTTTCTTTGTTTTATCGGCATTATATCCCATTTAGAATTCAAAGAGCAACACTGTTTTTCACCAGACAAGAAGAATCCAATAAGTTCCTTATTATTCAACAGAAAACGTCTGTATATTCCATCTTTAATACGAAATTATTCAAAATGTTTTAAAGATGCATCAATGTTTTTAAAAGGAGCAACCCAACACTTTTATACTGCTCATTCAGTAATTGACAAATTTTATACTGCTCATTCAGTAATTGACAAATTTTATACTGCTCTTTCAGTACTTGACAAATTTTATACAGCTTGTCAAGTACTTAAAAAATTTATTATTATAAAATGGAAATATTCAGTTTACTGCATAAAAATAATAATAAAATTAAGACGCATAATTTCCAAATAGAAAGAAATATTTAGATCTGACGTAAGCTAATATTTGATGGCGTTGACTTAAAACAAATTGCATCTATTTTCATCAAGTGTACGTACGCCTAAAAGAAATTTAATCATACTATAAAGTAAAATATGTGTTAATAAAATATAGTCTTTAAATAGGATAAATCTACTAAGGCGTTAGTCTATTTGGATAGCACAAAGCTTGTAGATCCAAGAGTAGGAAAAAATAAAATAAATTTTGACTTTGCGTCTCCATTCTTTTCTTCTCCATTCAAAAAAACACTAAAACAATATTCACTTCCGGTTGTGGTTTAGCATTGACGTGGGAGCAATGACACAGACATCTCAGTGCGAAATGAAAACGACAATAAAAAGGCTTCTTTCCTCGCTGTATGTCATTTAAAAATAACATTTGAAATTTGATTAAGAAAAGGGAAAAACTTTCTTGTAAAATAAACAAAATGTGTCCCTTTTTTCATAAGTGGATTTATTTTTAAGTTTGTTTAAATTGTTTTTTTGTCCATATCTATCCAATGCAATCAGCTGTTGCGTTTTTACACTTGCTTCAGCTGTCTGCTTCCTCTTCATTTTTTACGTGTCGTGTTCCTTCATGGTGTGGGTGATCATGGCTCTACACAACTTCCTATCCTTTGTAGCACTTAATAAAGTTTGTTGTTTTTTGCTATATCTCCTAATCCCTGTTCTACCAACCATTTACACAACCTCGTTAGTTACGTTATGTTCCTCTTGACTTGAGTGTCAAATTTTCCAAGCTTTCTAAGATTTATGCCCTAGAAATTTCAATTGTCTCTTAGTTCATTTTGTTTGCAATTTCTTATTTTATAGAGAGATACTAAAATAACGAATGAAGCTCGACTGAATTTAATCAAACTTCGGATGAATTTAACGGAGTCAGTGAAAGATAAGACTGTTTATTCATGGCTACAATGAGAAAGGCTGCATGTACGGCTGGTGTAATGGTAACTTACTTGTAACGAGAAATGGGAATACGTGGTCAGCTAAGGTAAAAAACGGTCCTTTCTCAGAGGTTGGGGCGTGAAGTCAACTACTCCATTCCGTGGAGCATTTCGGTTACAGATACCTCACCAAGATGCCTTATGTATCACGAGGCACATAGTAGATAATACCAAGGCAATGTAAAAAGAAGAAAGAAAGTGAATGAAGCCTACAATTTCACTACGGTAGATTTTACAAGTTGACGAGGATGCTTAATGATTGAACCTCGTCATGCTTACTTTTGGTAACAGTTTTTCTTTCTAGCCATATTTACAAGAGAATGGTTCGCCCAAATGTTTATTCATCCATTCCATTCTCTATCAACTATCATATCATTCCAGTGACGAGATATTTTTCAAGATATTCGGCGATAGATTAGAAAGCAGGGAGAACTAGGTTCATGTCTTTTTCAAAGTAAAAAGCATCATTCTTACCAAAAAAACTCAGCCCATATTTGAACTTGGGTAGACGCATCTCTCCAAGACATGCGTGATCATGACTCTCCACAGCTCCCTATTCTCTTCAGCTGTTATTTCACTATCCTTCTTACTCCTAGTTGTGCCATCCATTTGCATGAGCCCGCGAAGTATGTTACCCGCTGTTATCCTCTGTCTCTCTTGCTTTCACTATGTCCTGTGAATGTCAAACTCCCCAGGCTCTTTTTCCTCGTTATGTGTCTTAGAAACTTCAACTGTCTCTTTCTGGTTATAAATATAAGCGTCCTTTCTTCTTCCATTTTCCTTAAAGGTTTTTCGTTTCTCATATGTTCTGTAGACCCACATCTCTGTTGCTTCGTCTCTTTTTCATTTGTGAGGATATTGTCGGCATTCACTGCCATATAGGATGATTGATACTACATAGCATTTCAGCACTCTTTTCTTTCTTTCTAAAGAAAATTTCCTGTTTCTTAATACTTTGCTTTGTACATTATTTGCTATTCTATTGCCCCTTCGGATTTCGGTGTCACATTTTCCATCATCTGTTGAAATATTTCCCATGTAAATCTTTGTACTTGCTTTATTCTGGAATTCCCAGTTAGGAGCTCCTATCTTGGGTTGTTCTTTTTGCTGACAACGATACATTCTGAGAAGAGAGAGAATGAGGTTTTAAAATAGACAACATTTGTTTTAAGGAAAATGACGACAAGACGGACACTTATACTTAGAATCGGAAAGGGATGGCTGAATTTTTTGTGGGGTGGGGGCGATCTTAACGAGGACAGAAAGCTTCCAGAATTTAACACTCACGAGACATAGAAAGGTAAAAGGGCAGAGAGAAACCGAATAACCAGCCTAATCAGCTTATTTTCTAAAGTAATGGATTGATTTATCTATCCAACAGATTTTTATCGCTTTAAACGTTATTTTAGTGGATATTTGTGTTTGAGTATTTATTAAACATCATATTTATTTATTTTCGTCTATCGGCCTGAATATTCGTGTCCTGCTAGAGAGCGAATTTTCTTTTTTTATAAGATTTCTCGAATATTCAGGCCGGTAAACGAAAATAAATAAATATGCTGTTTAATAAATAAACGGAGCGTCTACTCAAATATATGTATGCACTAAAAATAACATTTAAAGTGATAAAAAATTGTCAGACTGATAAATAAAAATCAATTATCTCAGAAAATTACTTTGTTTACGTTTGGATACGAAACTGAGAAGATGTGAGAAAGTTTCGAAGAATTTTATACGAGAAAAATTTCACTTAAAGGCACGTTTCAAATATTGCTTGATCGGCGAGGCTGCTTCGTGGACCAGACGGTTAAGTCTATTCGGATCTAACGACGGGTTACTTCTGCCCAGAAGGACACAGGTTTGAATCTTGCTGGAGAGTACATTTTTTTCTCTTTAATAAGATTTCTCGAATATTCAGGCCGGTAGACGAAAAAAAAAAATACTGTTTAATAAATAAATGGAACGTCTATTCAAATATGAGTATCCAATAAAAAATAACGCTTAAGATGATAAAAATAATCAGATTATGTACATAGATGGTAGAGCAGGGATGAGACAAACATTTCTAAGAGCTAAAAAGGATTAGGAAGTTTTGGGAAGCCATGATCGCCAACACCCCGAAGGAATACGGCAAATGCATAATGAAAACCGAATGAGGAAGACACTTGAGAAAGGCCTAAAGTTATAGCGCCGAAGCGTTGTTATAAAATTCATCCGAATTTCCAATAACCCGAAGCAAATGACGTCGAATTGTGACTAATTATCAAATTTGTCTTCTTACTTTTTCAATTCATTTTCTTGATGAAGATCGCTCTATTGTAATTATTTGTAAATGTTTATTATTAAATGTTTTCTCAATTCACCATAAACTTTAAGAAATCGGGTTCTATTAGGTTGGTGCAAAAATAATGTCGTTTTTTGACGTTCAACTTCATGTGAGAAAACGACATTATTTTTACACCAACCTAATAATTATGCAATGACAAATATGTATTAAAGAATCTGATGAAAACTACTAAAATATCCTAACAGTTTAGGAAGGTGCGGGAAATGTAAGACCGAAATCCGAGGGTGTATTGGGATAGCAAAAATAACTTCCAAAAGCAAAAGAAATTATTAAGAAACAAAAATTTCGTTAGAAGCAAAAAAAGAATGCTAAACTCTGCTATGAAATATTAAACCTCCTCTATAGCGATGAACACAAGACGATGTTCATTAACACGCCCACGTGTATCAAATGTGGCACAAGGCCGGTTTAATGTGGGCTTTCCGAGCCCGTAGGCTCGGGCAAAAATTGCCCGTAGAACCCGTATAAACGGGATCGGGTTGGTCAACATCCCCGAACGAGGCTCTGCCCTTCGGCGGAGCCTCGTCCGGGTTCCTCCCTACCCAGAGGCAGAGAGTCCCCCTCTGCCCAGAGGCAGAGAGTTCGACCGACTAGGTGAGTCGCGATGAACACAAGACTATTTCCTCACAGATGAAGACGATTCTTGAGGCAAAATAGTCATAGTTCTACAGAAGGTTACTGAAAATACCATGGACGGATCATGTGAGCAAGAAGAAAGTTATAATATAAATGAAAACAAAAAGAACACTTTACTTAGAATAAGAAAGAGAGTGCCGAAATATCTGTGACACAATAAGGAAGGAAGGCTTAGAAAATTTGACATGTTCAAGACGTATTGAAGGCAAGAGAAGCAGAGGAAAACAATAAGTGACCTACGTAACAAGCTTGTGTAAATGGTTGGCTGAACATGGCATGGGGAAGGATAGTAAGGGACAAAATTTGCTTAGGGGTATAAAGAATAGGAAGTTGTGGAGGACTATAACCGCCCACATTCTAAAGAAATATGACATATAAACGAGGAGGAATATTCATACAAACTACAGAATATATGTTTCAATGGAAAATATATTCGGCGAAATAAAAACATGCTTAAAACAATGCTAGTGGTTTCACGACTCAACGTCTTTACAGACTGAGCCTCGATCACCGACACTCATCACTTGAGTAGAACATTTAAGAGAAACTAAACAATGCCCATCTTTTAAGCTTTATTATATAATTGTGTTTCATTATTCTTGCATTATCCAATCTAGTTGATAACAAAGAGTGAATCATTTTTTGGACATCCGGCCTGAATGAATTAAACGTCAACCGAAATTGAATCAGTGAATTTATGAATGATACTTGTTTTCCTAAAATAATGGTCAAATGAGTCATTTC
Source organism: Acanthosepion esculentum (assembly GCA_964036315.1). Classification (NCBI taxonomy): domain Eukaryota; kingdom Metazoa; phylum Mollusca; class Cephalopoda; order Sepiida; family Sepiidae; genus Acanthosepion; species Acanthosepion esculentum. Next base: position 55,964,986 of record OZ038481.1, read on the forward strand.
CAACGAACAGTTATTCTTGTCACCGATACAAGAATTTAAAGGAGGGTCTGTAACGTAATTGATCTTAACCTGACATCTCATCTTCAGTCACTTTCCCACCGACGTCACGTGATTTCGCTCTGTCTCTTCTACAAATGTTTTCATGGCAATTGTTCTGATGAGCTGTTCCCCTTGGTGACTCGACTGCACGAACTTAAGCGTTCTACTAGATTGACAACTAGGTATCACTGTTTTACTATTGAACTAGCTAGATGGAACCGTTTCTTCTATTCAAAGAGTTTCTTTTCTCGCAATTCTCGCTCCTGGAACTCCCTTCCGATTTCTTGCTTTCCTGCCACATACAATCTTCAAAAATGTAAATAAAACATCAATCGCCATCTTCTGTCTTCCTGAATTATGTTCCTTTATTGTCCTTTTCCTCACTTCTCCTCAATAAAGTCTTCTCATTATCTTTCACTCACTATAACTCCCTGCGTCCTTGTGGCATTATCACCTTACTTGGTGTGAAATTATTTTAAAAAAAGGATTTCTCCCGTGTTCAATATTTCACCAGGGTGGTTCGATGTGACACAAGGTTTGTTTCATGTGTGATGCCCATCCTCGTATATATCGAAGAACGACATGAATTGCCCAATCTCACTGACACGCTAGTGTCCATTTCCACTAACGTTCCCTCGTTAGTGCAATGCAGAAGGTACTGTCATAAGGTTAAAATCCCCAAGACCAAGATTTATGTAGTCTGTGATGATTCTGGATGTTGAGAGCAAAGAAAGTCTTGTCATGCTACTTCACTTCTGTTCGTGGAGCCTAAGGGTTGATGCCACCGCCTACATCAATGTGCTGGATCCATTGATTGCGGCTTGACGTGTTCCAGTAGAACTCTGCTCCCTCCCACAGAGGCCACATGACCCAGGTGTGGTTAACCGAGAATTTTTACGATCATGTCACCAACCATATGTGGCCTTCGAGCTCTCCTGATCTGACTCACCCGGTCTAGTATTTGGGCGTTGTTGTAAGCGAGACTAATCAGCGACCCTCAAATACTCGTCAAATGCCGCCAACGTAGATGTGATGAACGAAGTTCACTTGATCCAGGCTTATAGTGGCTTCCAAAGCGGCATTCTGGCTGGTCTCAAGGTTGAGGGAGTTTTTTAGTATCTTTCTTTCTAAATTGAACATAAATCTCTTTCTTTTTCATTACATTGTAATTTGTTCTCAATTAGCTTTCGCACACTGTACTCGTTTAGTTTATATGCGCTCATTTTACAGTGCTACTGGATTGAAAAATATATTGAACCTTGTGGAAAGTTTTGATTTATATTTATTATATACTGATTTTAGTAATTCTTCACTGAAGCTGTGTAAATCTATAAGACCAAGGTATATAGGTTTTTTTTTTTACAATTATACATTATTGTAACGGTTAATGGTGGACTACACAGCAAATAAATCGTGATAACACGAGACTGTTCTTGTACCTCACGAATTCTTGAAGATGCAACGCGAGAAACGCCTCAGAAGTTCCAAATTGTCGACGCAGTTTACACTACATGGGCATCCATAGATTTTCCTCGTTTTCAGTATGGATGGTGTCATCTTCAGGAGGGTTGTTTTCCTCGATTCCACCATAAGCTGCCCAACCATAGGAGACAATATGACTTCCAGGCTGAATATACCGCACAATCGCCTCTTTCAAATTCCCTACTCGTCGACCCGGAACCTCAGCTGAGAATCACTTTCCCGAACCTGACTCGATACTACCGAATACCAGTGGTCAGGGTGCCATTGGCCATGGTAATATTTACAATGACAAAATCTTTAATTTTTATTTTACGCTGTTTAAGTGAAGCTGAACTTTGACATAAAAGTGGTCAGGGTGCCATTGGTCATGGTAATATTTACAATGACAAAATCTTTAATTTTTATTTTACGCTGTTTAAGTGAAGCTGAACTTTGACAGATTATTTTAAGACGCTTATGCGAAGGATTCCTCCTGTTTTTCTTTACGGCAGAAAATGTTGGACGATTTCCTCAAAATGAAGAAGAGACTCGAAGCGACAGAGATGTGGTTCTACAGAAGGATGCTAAGGATATCGTGGACCGAGCGTGTGAGCAACGATAAGATCTTAGAGAGGTTGCAAACAAAGAGGAGGCTTATACTTAATATTATGAAGAGACAGCTGAAGTTTCTGGGACACATAATGAGGAAGGAGGGACTGTAGAATCTGATACTCACGGGTCGAATAGAGGGAAAGAGAGACAAAGGAAAACAACGCCTGACATACCTGGTGAACTTAAGCAAGTGGGTGACAGAACATAGTCTGGGGAGGAAGCAGAGAGAAGGAACTTGTTGAGAGCTGCAAGGGATAGAGGGAGGTGGAGAGCCATGGTCGCCTACGTCCTGAAAGGACATGGCACATAAAAAGAAAAGGAATACGAAGGATAATCTTAATTTCTTTTTCAAGTTACACCTTTAATAAATCCATTAGCGCATTACTAATATCGTCGCCCTTTAATAGGTTGAAGGTAGCATTCACGACGATTCAGGAGTCGTCCCAAACAATTTGGGATGAAACTAAGAACTGAACAGAAGACTACATTTGTCCTCTTGGCGTCAATCTATGAAAATGATATTGAGCTAAACTGTATCATCAAATTTCAAAATAAATCAGACATTTTAATATTGCATTTTTCCGAAAATTTCCATTTTTTAGCTTCTACAACTGTAATATATGTGTTATATGCGGAAAATAGGCTTGCCTGTCGTCCGATTCACAATACTATCTGGTCATTTGTAAAGGAGTAGAGGTTTATCCCTTATACCCTGTTTAGAATTGGCTTTCTGCTTCTCTCAAGAGTCGACTCCAATTCTCTATATCTAACGTACCCGTTAACGTTATTCACTAATTAAATCTTAACCACTTCAAATCTAGAATGTTCTATCCTGCATAGCCCCAAGAATTTCATTTCTTGCCCTTTCTTACGCTAATTCAACACTGAATAGTGACCTTCCACTTTGAGTGGCTCTCGGGTCTTGTATTGGGTGAAAATTATTAAAAAAATATATAAAATGACGATAAATCTCATTCCAGAAATTAAAATAAAATAATTGAATATTTAAAAACAAAACCATGTCTATTTACGTTGCTCTTTATTGTCATATCCACGACGTTTCGGCCGTTATATGCCCCAGCCTTCTTCAGGTGATATACGCTGAAATTTTGAAGCGAACCCTTTATTTAGTCCATGTGCCATGCCTTTTCTGGATGCTTTTTCGTGATCCCATTATTGAATTAAGTAGAATTAAGTAGACTTACGTGGCCATAGAGGAAAAGCATAAGTAGGAAGTGGCGTCATATATCACTATTCGGATTCTCATTTCTAGTCTATCCTCTATTACTATACGGACCGCTATTCTCTACTCTATTCACTATACTATTTCTCTATTCAGATCACTATACGGATTACTATTCGAGCGAGTATTATCGAGAAAGTACTATTAGTGCGAGTGATATTCGAAGGCGTCGGACAATAGCATTGTTCAACGGCGTACTATAGTTGCATCTGCGATTACAAAGTCTCTACTACAACGAGCATTACTAAAGTGACAACGAGTATTCGTTGATATTACAAGAGTTGCAACGTGTGTTCGTTGACATCACAAAACAGTTTGTGTTATTATTTTTTCTCAAGCTTTCTGTATTTCTGGTTCCCATATTGTATTCATGCTTACAGCAGAGGTGAACAAAAACTTGGAGAGTTGAGTAAAACTTGGAGAGTTGAGTTACCAAAGGGAATTAACTGAAATTGAGATATCCATAAAAGGCACGTGGAAGTAAAACAATTTGCCCAGTGGACTAAATAAAGAGTTCGGCTCAAGATTCCAACGTATATCACCCGAAGAAGGCTGGAACATATAACGGCCGAAACGTCGTGGATATGACAATAAAGATGAGGACAACACCCGAATAATGTAAATAGTGTAAATACCTAAAAGATAAATAAGTAATAATAGCTTTAGCTAAGATTGCATACATATTCGTACAGGTTTAGAAATATATCAATGTTTATCAAATCGCTTAGAATTCATCATTGTTATTGATGTTGGATCATGTAAACCGTAAATATACTACAAAAACGAAAAGAAAGTTTGTTATTGTGATAGAAAAGAAAGGCATTTGAATATTAACACATGGGTGTACAATATGCGTCTTAATATTTGACTTATTTGTAATTTCTTTCGTTGTCGATAGAGAACAGCTGTTTACCATGTTAGAAAACAATATCCATTTCAAGAATATGAGTACTTCTTGGTCATCTTTCTACGTAGATTGAATGAACGTCTAATATAATTAGTTTCAATTAATTTTTCAGTCTCACATTGAGTGTTGCTTTGCGCCAGCGTCCATGTAAGGATTAGAAAAATAGGATAAAAAATGAGAGAAAAGAAGAATGTCTAAAAAGTAAGAAGTATATTAATTACGGTCATGAAAATGATGGCTACTTTGCCCATCTTTTTATCCTTATATTTTAATTATTATTATTATTATTATTATTATTAAATTTCGATTTCTGCTATGGTCACACTACCTACCACTCTGTGGGAAGACCTAAGTGGTAGTGGTGTGTTGTTATGGTTACATTTCATGATTTGTTTTTTTAACTCCCCTAACATCACTAGCGTTACATGGACAAAGTTCTGTGGGCTGTACTTATTAAGACATTTTTTGTATTTCTCTTAAGCTGGGATTTCCCGTGATTTTTTTCAAAGTTTTGTTGCCAAGAGTGTGGCACACTATCAAAGGCATTACGATAATTAATCCACACTACGTTAAGGTTTCTACATCGTCTCCTGCTATTTTCCAGGATCATTTTGTTTATCAGTAGTCGGTCTTTGCAGTCATATGAACCTCTTCTTCATCCCTTCTGTTCCAGGAGGAAGAATGTTATTTACTTCGAGAAAAGAGTAAGTGCGGTTCATCAGGACAGACTCGCTTTCGGCATGAGATATGTAATACATTCAGTGATCCATTCCCGGATTTCATTGGGATTATTTACAAACATTGATAGAGTTTTTGCAAGGGTTTTATGGATTGATGAGAGATGATAGAGCCAGAAATTGGGAACCTTGTCATTTCCTGGGGATTTCCATTTTGGGGATTTCGTTAGAGATTGCCTAACATTATATGTGGTTATATTTTCCCACTCTTGCAGTGGTTTATCCAGCATTCGTTCTTCTTCAAGTTGGATTCATTCAGCATTTGGGTTATATTCCTTTGGGCTGCTCCAAATATTCTCCCAAAATTTCTGCACATTGTAAATAGATAGTGGCTTTTCAACATGTATAAGTGCTTTTCCAATTTCCCTGAAACATTTCTTATGGTCCGTTTGGAATATTTTATTTTGGCAATAGAACTTACAACGTTTTTCGTATCGTCTTGTTCTCTGTGCCTTTAACTGAAGTTTCTGTTTCAGCATTGATGGAATTTCAATTAGGGATTTAATTTTATATTTCCGTTTGATCTTCTTGCATTTGCGTGTTGAGATATTTGGGTTTCTAGTGAGCTCATCTAATATAGAAAGCTCACATCTGATTTCCTTTATTTCTCGCATCAGTTTTGCCTTCCAAGCTGGCTCTCTTTGCTAATTTCTTTTCATTGTCTTGACCCCAAGCTTCCCAGTAGCTGCTAAAGTTGCTGCGTATATGACGTTAACTTCTGTGATGATTCCCAGTGGTTTATCCGTTAACAGTGTTTCCAGTGTAGCGTCATATATTTGCACAATGTGCTTATTGGTCATTGTTATGTGAACTTTTGGGAGCTGGATTCTGTCTGACAGTTGTGTGAGAGTTACTTTGCTGAGTACTTGGATGACGTGGTTTTTCGCTTCGGTGATTTCAGCTCTGTGGTTTTCAAGGAATTCTACTTTAATGTAGTTGGAGTCATCTTCAGTGACATTGTCTCGATAACTGCAGGTTATGTCACAGGTAGATCTTTCGATTTTATTTCCTATTTTATATATTTAGTTTTTACCTCATCCTCTGTCATATTACTTATTTCTACTTTCATATATTTAGTTTGAGTGATGGGTTATATCGATTTTTATTTGATCTATTTCTGCATTTGAGAGTCTTTTCTTTCGAACGATGTCCCTGCGGATATTGGCAAGCATGTTTGGGTTGAGGTGAGGTCATATGTCACTTCCTACCATAGTTTTCCATATTTGGTATTTTTGATTTGTGGTGTTCTTTGCTGGATTTTCGAATGCAGTGAAGAATGATGCCATTACTTGTTGATACTCTTCCCGGGACCATTTCGTTCGTTTTCTTTTTATTAGTTGATTTGGAATTGAGTCACTTGGTCCAAGGTTGGAAATAGTCCAGGTGTGATGACTAAGTGTCTTCTCGTTTTTGGAAGAGTTTGTTCCAATGACAGATTTTTCGGCCCCTGACTGGCACCTCTCTGAGGTACGCAGCCCTTGTTGACCCGGGTGACAGCCGATCCGGTATGAAAATGTATTCGTATTCATTGAAATTCGTAGAATTTTGCGTTTTAACCTTGACTGCCAGGGAATATTTTTGTTTAAGTTACCAGCTCTAGGACGACAGTCGAAGAAGACCAGAGAGCTCGTCCAACCATGTGATAGGTGATTATATTCACATATCCACGGTTAAAGCGTTCATAACTGCGTATTGTATTCAGTGGAGTAGCATATGCGTATAGACATGGACTATACTAAGTTTTAACTTAGTATAAGTTGCAGTGATCATTACAAGGTGGAATGACATACATTAATATGGAGGGTTATTCAACAAAAAAAGGGAAGGAAAAGAGAAAAAATTAAAATGAATGAATTAAAGTTAAATAAAGTCAAAAGACATAAAATAAAATCAAAAGAAAAGGAAAAATGTAATTTAAAATGGTATAAAATTTACGATTTCTTACATGTTGAAAGGACGGCACAAGGTGTCATTCCACCAATGTTCAACTTTCCGACGCCAATGAGAGTGACAGTTATCAAGTTTTATAGGGTAGGCCATTCCCCACTACAGTTTGGCAGAAAAGGTATCAAAGAATTCTGAAGAAGAAACCTGAAGAAGAATATGTAATGTTATCGGTCAAGTTAGTGTGGTTTTGTATGAGCGTAAGTAAAGGCAAGAAGTGAAGTTCATTGGGTTATGCAGAAATTATAATGGTTATCCCTAGACTTGAAGAAGTCTGTGGGAAATTAAGAATATAAAAAAATAAAAAAATAAATACATTTTCCCCTAGTATAAAGGAACCGGAAAAGATTTTGGTCATCTGCGTAATTTTATTACTCCACTTGGTTTCGCCAAACATCCGTAGGTGGCGCTGTTTAAGTTCTCTAACAAGACAAACATTTAATACCTCTTCTTCTTTTCTTCCTCTTGCCTCAGGATGTAGCAAGCAGCAGATGAAGACGTCCCCGCTTGGAAACTTTTCCTTTCCCAAGTCAACTGACTGATGGAGTAAGTACAACTTGTACTTTAGTCGTTCCAAATCAGCGCAAAGCTGATTTGAATTCGTCCAATATGACCATTCTTATCATGACTTTTCTGGATCAGAAAAAGGAACTCTCTTCTCACTTTCTAACGCATAGCGTTGGAACGTGTTTTGCAGAACCTAACTACAGAGTAAGTACTATCTTTACTTTGGTCGTTCCAACTCAGTGCAAGGCTGACTTAAGCTCGACCATTAACCATTCTTATCATTATTTACTTCTGGGCAAGAAAAAGAAAACGGACATACCCAAGAGACATTCAACACTTTGTTTCATAGTAGAAACCCAAGTTTCTTCTGCTTCTTTAATTGTTTATATGTGAACACGCACACACCTAAAATAACCAACACACGCAACTTTAACTGCCTTAGGTCAAGATTGTGGTACTTGGGAGGGTATCCTGCTAGGAGTAGGCATGATAATTATGAGTTCAATCGCTGGACCGAGTAGACTGGAGATAAACTGGACTAGCAACAACCGAGTCGGATAAAAAAAAACAACCAGATAAAATATCCCTGGGAATGGCCAGCAGAACGAGAACAATCTACCCAGTATATTAAATAAAAGGTCTAGTTCGAATTTATCTGATTAACAGACACCTAAAAAAGGTCGAAGAGCACAATGGACACAAGTGACACAAACTATAAGGATATTAGTTCGAATGTAAATAGCAACATTCATCCCAGAGATTCACAGAGAAATCATTTAACTAAGTATACAATAATAGTCAATCAAGAGGGTTGTATTTTATTAATCCTTGGAGGCTTTGGATCAGTAGACCCAGAAAAATAAAGTTTATTTTCCGCATTCCCATTGGAAATCGAAATATGAAACAATAAGAAAACCTGGCATTAAGAAGAAAGCTCTTATCTTTCAGCTTCCGGTTCCGTTTTCAAGATGCTGACAATTACATTCCATTCTTTGTCATGCTCTCTTTTTTTAACTTCCGTTTGCACATTTTTTTTTTGTAAGAACATTCGCAAAGGTCAGGAAATATTTATACGACGGCGACAGTCTGGGAGCGGTAAAGAAGAAACTTACTGAAGCCATTAACAAGCATGTCATTTCTCTTAGCAATTGATCACGTGATAATTATGTCATAAGTGCGCTACTCGAGCTGGTTGGCTATCGACCAACATTCCTAGTTTGGGCTATACCGTTTCTATGTATATCAATTCTTATGTGTTTATCAACAAAAACTCTTATCTTTAACTTCCAATCCAGTCACTTTATCTTTCTCTTATTTATTTATTTTTGTTAGTTTAGGGGACATGATATACAATGGTATCAAGACCAAAGGAAACGGTTATTTTTGCTGAGATTGTCATCGCACTGAAAGAAATATTATAAGGTTGAAATAAAATTTTCTTATTAGTCTATTGTGTGTATTTGCCAAACAAACTGAGAATAACTTGATCCTCAGCGAGTAATTAGTTAAAAGTTTAGAAATAATTTGATCATTTTTTTCAAATGTGAACCACTTTCTTTCTTAGAAAACAAGTTTTTCTTCTTCATCTCCCTCCAGATCGAGAGCGATCATGGCTCTCCACAACTTCCTACTCCCTATCCTTTGTAACTCTTATCAAGGCTTGTCTTTTTACTACCCATCCTTGTTCTGCCATCTATTTTACATGAACTCATTAGGTAGCTTACTCTCTTCCGATTCTATTCTTGACTCATCTGGAGTATCTTTGCCTGATTTCCACTTAGAACCGAGTCTTTATTGGGTGATATGCATATAATTCCATTCAGGGTTTCTGCTGTCATCTCTAAACTTGACCCCCACAAAGCATGTGGTCTCGATGGTATTCCTGCAGTTGACTTAAAGAAATGCCTTCTTCTGTGGTTTCTGTTTTGTCTACGCTCTACAAGAAATGTCTTTCTGTTTCTTGCTGGGATTTCTCATCTGTATTTTCCATTTTTATGAATCCTGGAGAAACGTCTGATCTTTCGAACGATCGAACTATTAGTCTTCTACTTTGGGGCAAAATAATAGCGGCACTTGCCAATTCGGAACTGGTTCAGCATCTCAGTTCGTAGAGTCTTTTTCAGACAAGCAATTTGAATTTCGCTTCTCAAGGTTAATTGTTCAAAACTTCAGATAAGAATGGCAAAGTCCGGGTTGTTGTATTAGAGATCTTGAAGGCATTTGACAATCTGGTCTTCTTTACAAGAAGGTTTATGGTGTTCTTGACCGACTCTTGTATTTGATCAGTGCTGGTCTTACGTAAAAGCTAAATGAGATATAGATTAGGGCCACGCACCTTCGGGGGCCCTCATGTTTAATGGATATATTATTATTTTATCACCAATTTTTATTCTGGATATTTCTGGACTGTATTCAACAGTCAAATTCAGCGGGGGTGGCATCAGAGTTCCTACTATGAGTCGTAGCGCACGTTAAGTATTTGCAAATAAACGTAAGTTTCTTGTATGTGTTTTTTTTATTATATTTAAATTTCCTTTGGACATGGTTGTCCTAGAATATTTTTGGTGGGGTGGTAATGTCGGTCTTTCTAAATTCAATAAGTAACGTAAGAATAAGTCGAGTCACCTTATACATGGAAATGTACATTCTATCGACCATGGGACAAACAAATATCCAAAATAAATTGGTCTGCTGTGTTAAGGAGCTTTTAAAAGCCTTTCTTGTTTTAAAAGCCATTGCGCTGTCAATAAACGAGCAGCGACTGTAGATGTGTAGTCTTTATTCAGAGATGGTTATCGTGACAATTGAGGGGACAGCTTCAGTTTATCTATCTATCTATCTATCTATCTATCTATCTATATACAGTGTAACCCGGATATAAGAGAGTTGTCGGGACCGGAGAAGAAGTCTCTTATATCCAGGTTTCTCTTATATGCCGGTTTGGTCTATTTTGTTTTATTAACACAGGCTCTAATATGGGACCAGAGAAAATCTATCTTATATCCGGGTTTCTCTTATATCAGGGCCTCTTATATCCGGGTTACACTGTATATATATATCTGTCTATCTATCTATCTACACACACACACACACACACACACACAACACACACACACATATATATCGCGGGTTGATTTCACTTTGTATACTTCTATCTATGGGTATATCTATTTATCTATGAACATTTTTATTTAATTATGTATAAATGAGCATCTTTATCTATCTATCTATCTACACACATATTATATATATATATATATATATATATATATATATATATATATATATATATATATATATATATATAATCTCACTTTATATTTTCTCTATCTATCTATCTATCTATCTATGAACATTTTTATTTATCTATCTATTAATGAGCATCTTTGTCTATCTATGTGAATCTTTATCGATTTATGTATCTATCTACCTACTATCTATGAGCATCTTTATGTTTTTTGTTTTTGTTTTTTAATCGAAATCGCCCTAAGCAAGGCAGTAATTCCCCTAAAACACAGGGGGGGTTACAGGGTGTGGAGGAATTAAGAACAGAAACATTAATGATGAGCAGAAAGAAAAGAGAATAATCAAGTGGACAGTAGATAACGATTGACATTGCATTTAAATTTTTGCAGATCAAAGTTGGCTGGAATGCATGTATCTCGAAGGGAGTTCCACAAGTGAGAAGTGCAAGAAAAGAAATTGTTAGCATAGAATTTACGGCTGTGTCAAGCCAGCTCAACTGTAAATTAGTCAGATCACGACTCCAGTTTAATGCTGCGCTTACCAATTTATCTATGGGCATCTTCATGTATGTATGAATCTATTTATGAGCATTCTATCTATCTATCTATCTTGGGGCCGTCGATAGCTGTTCTAGAACGAAGTCACAAGTCATCGTGACCGAGGTTTTGAGTGTGATGGTCTTGTTTTGATTGTTGATTACGCTAGATAACACGCTCTCTCCCAGAAACATAGTTACAGATAAACCACAGGTGGGGTCTGTGGATGTTGAACAAATACAAATGTGCCTGTGCGAGCGTCTGCAATGGGGATTGGTTAGCCGCCCTAATAGACGGGTATCCTTGAATACGAGTGGCCAGCTATTATCTATCTATCTATGAGCATCTTCATGTATCTATATATGTATTATATATGTATCTCAATCAGTTAAAATTCTATCTATCTATCTATCTTACTCTGTCCATATTTATCTATCTAAAATATCACGTCAGGAATCATGAGAAGTGACAGGATACAATTGTTGCTGTGAACTGGGGGACATCATTTGTACTGTGAGACATAAGTAACGTAAAAATATGTCTGACCGCCCATACATGCGAAAGTACAGGGTGGTCCGAAAGTCTTGTCACACCTACGTAATATAATTTTCTATTTCGGATGGTTGACATGAGCTCCTACAGTTGGGAAGAGAGGGTTAGGGTGACAATACTTTCGGAACACTTTGTATAATCTGTCAATCATAAAATCATGGCACAAACAAATAGCCTGTGTTAAGGAGCTTTTAAAAGCCTTTATTGTTTTAAAAGCCATTGCGCTCTCTATAAACGAATAGCGCCTGTAGATGCGTAGTTTTTATTCAGAGATGGTTATCGTCGTAATTGAGTGGACAGTCGCCAAATATATGTTTTTTTCCATATCAGTTCAACCAATGGTCACCTGATCAATATCTCAGATTTTAAATAAATTTCATTATGCGATACCTACTCTAGAAAAATGAAAAACCTGAAAATAGAAATTTTATATTAGCCATAGCTCAGGAGTTATGACCATTTAAATATCGTTGGATTTTCGAGTCGCGTGTCAATAGCATGATTTGCATATGATATTTTCTAACTTTGCACCTTGAGACAAATTTAGAGTCCGTGGAGATCAGTCTGCACGGACTCTAAAGTAAGAAGACGCTACTGTTTTCACTTTCCTTTTATTTTCATATTACAGGCCCTTCTGAGTGTGGAAAATGATATTTGGGGCTTTTGGTGAGCATTTTTTCGGCTGTAGAAACTTAAACAAGTGCAATAATAAAATACATTAGTCACTTAATTCATTACATGGATCCTTGCACAATTCTTGTCCAGTGAGTTGCTTTTCATGAAGCACTTTGGTCGAAACCTAATAGAGATCTTTCTTGTGGAATCTCTGCCGATTCTAGCTTTTCATTCAACTTTGATCTTCAAAAATTTATCGTTTTTTCAATTTCTTTCATTCCCAGTAATCCCTTGTGTCTTAGTGGCTTTATCGCCTTGTTTGCAGTGAATTATTATATATATATATATATATATATATATATATATATATATATATATAAAAAGAAATATAGATAATACCTTATATTAATTACTCCGAGTTTATGTATATTTCTTAATATATATATATATATATATATATATATATATATATATATATATATATATATATATATATATATATATATATATATATATATATATGTATATATAAATAAAAAGAAAGAACAGTAAGATATAAAATCCGGTGTTCTTATAGATATTTTTATTTTTACACAATAGTGCTCAATGTAAATTTACAGAGCATTAATATATATATATATATATATATATATATATAAATATGTATATATAAATATGTATATATATATATATATATATATATATATATATATATATATATATATATATATATATATTAAATAGCTTTGTTATTTAACATTGAGCACTATTTTTTCTTACGCTATAGAATATTTATATGTATTTGTATACGATCGCTCGCTCGTATACTTACCTATATTTACCCATTCGATTATGCTATATATATATATATATATATATATATATATATATATATATATATATATATATATATATATATATATATATATATATATATATTGTCTTTCTGAGGACCGCTTCATTGTGTGAAACATTTAGTCACGGCAAAATAGTGTCTTTTGGATATTTCTGGGTTGTAGTCCTATTCGAACCCATGCGATGTTTTGTCATCAGATTTCCTACTATTGGTTGTGGAGAATCTGATGTACTTTTAAGTAAAGGTACGTTTATTGTATGTTTTTTTTATTACTTTTAACTTCGAAGAGATTTGCCCATTTAAGTTTTTCTAGTTTTGTTAACAGCTGTCTTTTGTTTATTTATATTATTTACATAGTTCGGACTGTTGTCCTCATCTTTGTTGTCATATTCACGACGTTTCAGCCGTTTTCCGCACCAGCTTTCTTCAGGTGATTCGAACTTCCATTGGAATTATCCACTGGACACATGGCCAAGTGGATAAAAGCGTTGGTTGAAGTAATCCAGTGGCTTGACCCAAAGAGTTGTGAGTTCAATACGTGGCCACAGCACAGGTGAACAAAAAGTAACTGAAACTGAGATATCCGGAAGGGGTATGGCACGTGGAACTAGAACAATCTATTCCGGTAGATATAAATAAATGGTTTTGTTCGAAATTCCAATCATCTGAAGAATGTGGGGGCGTACAACGGACGAAACGTTGTGAATATAACAATAAAGATGAGGACAACAGTCCGAACAGTGTAAATAGTGTAAATAAGCAAAAGACAGCTATTAAAAATACAGTGTAAACCGGTTATAAAAGACCCGGATATAAGAGAAACCCAGATATAAGAGAGATGTTTAATGTATTAATGAATATATAATAGACCAAACCCGAATATAAGTGACTCCTTCTCCTGTCCCGACAACTCTCTTATATCCGGGTTACACTGTAGTTACAATACCCCATCTCTGAAATATAGACAGATCTTTTGTTCAATTAAGTGAGAAAAAAAAAACACCAAAAAGTCACATGCTTCGTTTTCCCTAATTATTGGTTATGTCCCGACACGTGATTATAAAACAAATGCAAGTAAAAAAAAAAAAGAAGATTTTTTTAATAAGTTGTGTTTTTAGTTTAAATATAATGAGATTGTTACATCTTCCCCTTTCTTGTGGAGAAATGTATTAATCCAGAGAAGTTCATGGATTAGTCCATTCTGCTGGGACCATTTAACTCCCTACAAGAAACCAACATTAATCTGAGAATTGCAATGAAGGTCCCAGTATTGTATACTGCTGCTCTACTATGGGCACCTCGAGGCGGTGTAATGGTTAGCAAGCTTGTCTTTGCAGAACAATTACGACTAAGTAGTGAGTTATATCCTCACTGGGGGCCCCCATACTTTCGGCCTTGTGCCATATATAAGCTACGCTTGGAAAATATCTACTGACGCTCTGCTATTGTATGGGATAGTTTGTGTTTGAATGTGCTCCTGAAACAGAATTCAAGTTATGAATATCAAAAGGGGGAAATAATAAATTCTAACTCCAAAGGCTGTCCTTCTGACACACGCATTCAGACAAATAAATATAAAACAGTTATTTTGCTGGAATTTTTTTTATAGTTTTGTTATTATGGGTCGGGTAAGCTTCTGTCAGACAATAATGCAAAAAAAAATGTAAAAAGAGAAAGAAAAAGAAATATAAATAAGAAGAAAGAAATTGAAGATTGTAGTTTATAGAGACGTTTTTTTCCGGAGGCGCGAAAAAATCTCAAAATTTTGAATTCTATTCGACAAACTATCGCTCAGACATTGAAACGAGATAAAAGAAATGAGCAGGCGAACTCTCCAGTAAATTATATTTATGCAAGATCTTGCCTACTCTTTTCCTTGTTCTTTACATAATCTTGAATAGAATGGTGAACAGTACTTGGTCATGACTTACATTCATACAAATTGAAGAGAAAAAAGAAAATCCCGTAACTGCTTTTTGCCTTCGAAGAAATCATATATAGGGTGCGATGGATAAATTGTCGTCCAAATTTCGCACAAAAAAAAATCTTTTTTAAATAAAAAAAATAAATAAATAAAATAAATAAATAAAATAAAAATAACACTGACATCTCATTTTAAAAGTGATATCTACCAAAATTACACAAAAATATCTTGAAATCCTAAAGAATAAATATCTTCAATAAAATCGCCATTGGCTTCAATCACGGCCTCCAGGCGACTTCAGCATCTCCTGGAACTCTTCTTGACGGTCTCCTTGTTTAAATTAGTGAATATCGCTATAATCCTTGCCTTCAGTTCATCTTTGGTGTAACAAGAAGTTTTGTTGGTCTCTTGCTCAATTGCGCACTACACATAATAATCAAAGATGCAGCCTAAGGAGTTAGGTGGCCAGGTGTAAGGGGTGATATGATCACAAAAATTGTCTGACAGCCATGTCTGGGCTCTCCTGCTTGTATGGTAGGGTGCAGCGTCCTGGTTCCAGACATAGGATATTCAAGCAACCATCAATTTGATCAAGAGCAGCACTATCTCCTCAGGGCACTTGATGTAGGCCTCCGTGATGAGTCTGAGTCCCTCACCAACAAATTCGGAAGTTCTTTCCTTATCAGAGTGATTTTTCCGAGCCGACCTACCTTTGTAATCACCGTAATTAGACTCATTCACATCTTCCGAATTCTCTGCACTGTCCTCAGATTGAAACCCAAACACTCTGAAATGTTCATATTGGAGCTTCCGATGCGAATGCCAAGCAGTACAGCATGCTGTTTCCAAACTTCTGGCAGAGTGAATTCTAGCATGGTGCTCTTTTTCTCACAGACGGTGCCTAACTAACCCTACTATACTGTGCAGTCGACAAAATCAAAACAAACAACGCGCATGCGCGAAATTAAAAATATAAAATGTAGACAATTTACCCATCGCACATATATATGTGCGTGCTTGTGTGTGTGTGTGTGATTCATTTGTTATTTTACGGCTTGTCAACTTTGCAGAAAATATTTTTGTGAGAATTCTTTCGTAAAAAATAATGATTTACCGATACAACTCCTACCAATTAATCCCAACCTTGGGGGAAGAGGTGAATTTACGCGTAAATGAATATAATGGACCCCAACTGTAATTGGAATTCGGCTCTCCAATTTCTAATCCATAGCCGTTATCCACTACACCACCCGCACATCCAAGCTTACAGTATATCTGGTATTCACAAGCGGTAGCCCATCGAGCCACTGACCAAGATCGACATTGTTTAATTTCAACGAGAACTGGTGTTTCAACGTGATATGGCCTTTTGCGAGATGGGTGAAGTTTACTGAATTTTAGTCGTTTGGTCAAATTTTGTGACAGTGATTCAGGCTGAGATCTTTTCAGCAACTTGTATATATATATATATATATATATATATATATATATATATATATATATATATATATATATATATATATATATATATATATACATACATACATACATACATACATACATATATATATATATGTATGCATGTATGTATGTATAAACAAATTTTGTTAAATTTAACCGAGAAAATCTGTTTAATCTTTAATGTTTTTTTAAATTTTCAAATAAGTCGCTGTAAACCCAAATCAAAATTGCGAATAAACTGTACAAAGTTCTTGTTTTTGCTCTGATTTGTTTGTCTCAGTAATTATCAATAACTGATCGTTGTCAGTATGGTATCCAAAATTTTGGTGGCTAAATTCCGGTGTTTTTATGAAGGTTACATTTTGAATCTTGACTTTACGTGTCAAGTAGACATGGCGTCATATGTTGAACGGATTCACAGTATGATTTCTGCCATACTGACACATTTAGTTCCTGATAATGACCAAAGCAACCGAAATAATCGAGTAAAAACAGGACGGAAACATGAAATGGGGATACATCATCCATAATTTTTATTTGTATGAACAAGAATTTATTCGAAAATTAGAAAACTACAATAATGGATCACTCTTAATCCGACAGATTTTTTTTTATCACTTTAAACATTATTTTCAGTGGATACTCGTATTTGAGTAGGAGCTCAGTTTATTTATCAAACATTATATTTATTTATTTTCATCTACCGGCCTGAATGTTCGAGAATTCTTAAAGTTTGCGCTCTCTCGCAGGATCCGACCCTCCCCCTCCTTGGACAGAGGTTAAACCGTTAAACCAGGCACGCTCTAATCAACTGATTTACAGACAACCAGTCGATCAGGTAAGGTCGAAGTTATGCCTTTAAGCGAAACTTCTCTCGTCATAGATCTCCCAAAGTCTTTCATATCTACAAAGTTTCGTATCCAAACGTGAACAAAGCATTTTTTCTATAGAAAATAACTGTTTTTTATTAACCCTACTCAAATACAACTATCCACTAAAAATAACTTTTAAATGTATAAAAATATGTATGTATGAATGTATGTATGTATGTATGTTCGAATTTCACCATGGTCGATTTGTCAGGAAGGAGACTTCCTGGTGTTATCGGTCTGAGTGGGGGCGATCCCAGCGTGCGGCACCTTTGGAAAGTGCCTGACCCGAGCCTTGTGAGTGAAATGGGATAGACGGATCACATGCAGCCGTCGATAGCTGTGCTAGTATGAAGTCACAAGTCATCGTGACCGAGGGTTTGAGTGTGCTGGTGTTGTTCAGATTGTTGATCATTGTAGATAACACGCTCTCTCCCAGAAATTGTAACTAAGGTCTGCTCAGTATAGTTGCAGTATAAGCCACAGGTTGGCTTTGTAGGCGTTGAACAAGTACAAATATGCCTAAGCGAGGTTCTGCAATAGGGATTGGCTAGCCGCCCTAGTAGACGGTTATCCTCGGATACGAGCGGCCATCTATTATTATGTATGTATATAAAACAATAACAACGATTGTATTTTCGCCCAGACTCTTTAGACGAGGGTAATTCTAAATTATGTCTAAATTACGTAATATGATTTCTGCTAATAAATTCATTTCACCAATGAGTCTCCTAAAGAATGGATATGATTTTACGAAACTCAGAGTACTGACATTCAAAAGATAAACGAAGAAAAACATTATTAAATATACATATCTATCTATCTATCTATCTATCTATCTATCTATCTATCTATCTATCTATCTATATCATAGGTTGTTCAGAAAATGTCTGATTTTTTTAATCACCTTTTATTCCTGAAATCAGTAAAAACAGGAACCGTGAGCATCTACACAAATCTTCCGCTATCACGTTTCAAACTTGTTCATGCCTTCACGATATAAAGGTTTGGATGCCAAGAAATTTATGAATGCAGTTTCTGCATCTTCTTCGCAACGGAATGTCTTCTGGCTTAAAATATTGTCAAGATGCTTGAAAAATGCTAGTCAGTGAGCGAGAGATCAGGGGAATATGGTTGATGTGGCAAACTCTAATATTCCAAGTCGATGAGCTTCTACGCTGTCATCCTGGCAACATGCGGCCGAGCTTTGTCATGAAGCAGAATTGAACCGCCTCGTTTAACCATTTCAATACAATCGTTGTTATTGTTTTATATACATACATAATAATAGATAGCTGCTCGTATTCGTCGTTCAGTTGCTGGCAATAAACTTCGATGGTGATACTTTGCTTAGATTCCAGAAAGATGGAATGGACAACGCCAACAGCGGACCATCAGAGAGTCACCATAACCTTCTATTAGCGCAATTTCGGTTTCGGAAAGTATTTGGGTGTTTCACCATGATCAAGCCATTGAGCCAATTGTTTACGATTGTCATAAGGGATCCATTTCTTATTTCAGTCAGTTATGTGCCATGCGTGATAAACGCTTAGGCGATCATGTAACTCTCGATACATGACTGACAAGACAGATTTTTCCCGCAGTAGGTTGCCATTTATTTCTGCAGTAGACCAAGGCTATAGAACCCGGTCTGCTCTGCTATTTACCCATAGCGGGGAGAGGGGAGAAGAGGATTCATACCTTTCCCGAGGGTATTAGCACGTAAGTAAATGTAATGGATTCGACTGGAATTCGAACTCAGCTCTCCGATTCCTCAATCCGAACCGTTATCCATTACTCTACCGTGCCTCCCCATTTCACATTCCAAGTCACTATTCGATCAAGAATTCGAATTTCATCGAATTCTTTGATTTTTCCCTAAGTTCATGTAGAACCCATTTACCGAATTTCTTCTTCTTGTCAATTTTCTTGAGATGGTCCGATATTCTTGAAGTTCTGACAGTCACTATATAAAACATTTCTATGACATGTTGACGTGAGTGTCAAATTTTCTAAGCCCGCTTTCATCATTATACGTCTTGGGAATTTCAACTCTCTCTCTCTCTTTCTGATCTTAAGTAGGTTATTCGCTGCTTTCCTCTGTCGCTATTTTAACTTTTATAATTAATATCAGATTTTATAGTGGATATTAATGGGTTATTTTTTTATGTTTATGGATATTTCTTATTAATTGTTAGCGTTTTAATTTCCTATTTTTGATAATTGTCTTCCCAGCACAACAATTTAAAAACCACTTATCTCCAGTCACTGTTCTGAAATTTACTTTTTTGTATGCTTCTCAAATTAATGTTAAATCGGTGCTTGTCATACGCAAATGAAACATGAGATCATTTTTTTGTGTTAATGTTTATCCAATACAAGGCGCAAACGCCACTCAAGGCAGAGTATGTGCGTAAGAAAGAGCAAGAAGTGAAGGTCATGCAGGAAAGATAACGATTGAACCTGCATTTGAAAAGGTCAAGATTGTATAGTATTCGAGGATACCCGTCTACTAGGGCGGACGCTTGCTCGGGCGCATTTGTGCTTATTCAGTGCCACAGGGCCCACCCGTGGTGTATACTGCAACTATGCTGAACAGACCTTAGTTACAGTTTCTGGGAAAGACTGTTATCTAGCGTGAACAACAATTTTAACAAGGCCAACACGCTCAGTCCCTCGGTCACGATGACTTGTGATTTCGTGCTAGCACAGCTATCGACGGCCCTTTCCAAAGGTACCGCACACATGGGATCGACACCTCCAGTCAGATAACATCAGGAAGTCTCCTTCCTGACAAATCGACCATGGTGAGATTCGAACCCGGGTCTCATGGTCAGAATGCGAACGTTCTAACCAATCGGCCACGACCATGGTCAAGATTGTAGTAATTGAGAAAACATCCTGCCGAGATTTTGTTCCACAAAGCAGCAGTTCTTAAAAAGAAGTTGTCCGAATGGGACTTACTCCTGCAATACGTGACATGGCGTGTCCCAGTTTAAAAGGTCAGAGATGATAAAACCAAGGAATGTATATATGCCATGGAAATAGCGATAAAGCAGCGAGACGCTCACAACTTTTAGTCTGTGGGAAAGAGGTTGTTGGGTGGAAAATAATTCATCACCCACAAGACCACATCGACACTTTTAAACTCTATCAAGACAGACAAGTTGGAATTGGACATCTCCAGTTCAGATATGACAGCAATACACCATTTTTGGTTTGATGTGGCTCTTGTAAAGATAGAATATAGCAAAGGGAGTCTGATACTTACTGGAGCTGTACAATGAACCGACCATTTTCCGGCATCATTAACAACAGAACGGATATATAAAAGTCACATTAGATTACAGACGGATTATCTTGCTAGCATTAATTAAATCTTATCTATTACGCATGAATGAAAGATTTTGAGAATTTTTTAGAATATTTTTAACTGAATATGAAAAAGTAAAATTTTAAAATTTCGTGTGTTCGCAGCTGTGAAAAAAAATTCATGCGAAATGTTTTTTCACTGTCACCGCAGCTAAAAGGCTAACTCGACTCTTAACGTAAAACATGTTTCGTTCAGGTCATCTAGATTTTGGTTGGTTCAAATAAAATTGTTCTTTTCATGGCGTCGAATTGCTGATGAAAAATGTCAAACTAATTTTTCCCCAAAATTGGCTTATTTATTTTGCACTCCATCAGTTTTACTATTATAAATAATTTTATTTCACAAGAACAAAATTTACATTAGCGAAACAAAACGTGATTCATGTTAAGAGGTCTGATGACTAAAACTCATATATATATATATATATATATATATATATATATATATATATATGTGTGTGTGTGTGTGTGTGTGTGTGTGTGTGTGTGTGTGTGTGTGGAGTAGCGGCTCGGATTGAGTTTACGTGCTAATACTTTTCTTCTCCCTCCAAATAGCAGGACAGAATGGATAGCAACTGGCCTAGGAGAAGGATAACTCTGAATTCAAAACCTGTGGAGGGTCGTTTGGGTATTTTGTGGTACGTAGTGCATTAGGTCTCTGTATTCGGCCCTTCAAAGAGTGTGGTTGGTTCTGCACCACTATAATCATATGTGCTGGTGTCTGGGCGGTCGTTTCCTAGGAACTGAGCTGCTTGACACTCATACGTCGAATACGACGAAAGAGTCCACCACACACACACACACACACACACACACACACACACACACACACACACATATATATATATATATATATATATATATTCATGGCAACTGTTTTGTCGAGCTTTTTTCCCTGGTGTCCCGACTACATAAATTTAAACGTGATAGCATCTAGGTCCCACCCTTTTACCGTTGAAACAGTTAAATGTAACCGCCACTTCATGATACTCCAGCAGCTTCTTTTCTCGCACTTCTCGCCTGCGGAACTCCCTTCTGTTTATTTGCTTCCCTGGTAACTACAATCTTCAATAATTGAAATGCAACTTCAATCGCCATCTTCTGATGTCTTGAACCCCGTTTATCTTTTATCCTTCCCCCCGTTCCCCCTATACACCTTTTTTTTTTCATTACAAACGTTGTTTTGTGGATAGACATGTTTGATTAGAAGCCGTTTTTTTTAAACAGTGTGACTTACGTGTACTGGCCTACGAGAGACGTAAAGGAAATATGCTCTTCGGCAGGATTCGAACCTACGTCCCTTTTGCAGGAGAAACCACCGTCTGATCCGGCGTACACTCGGCCATAGTGGGCGATGCAGTACCGCAAGCACGCAGGGTAGACGGTGGTTTCTCCTGCAACGCGGATGCAAATTCTCTTTATTAAGTCTCTTGGATGCGCAGAACAGTAGACGTAATTCACACTGTTTAAAAAAAAATATGGCATCTATTCACACATAGGTATCCACAAAAAAAAACATTTGAAGTTGTAGGAAATAATTTTGATAAAAAAAATCCCAATATATATATATAGTCGTAACATGCGACTTTTAAAGACCTAATTTTGAAGCTAATTTTAAGGTCTCGCATCATACACGAGATATGATATTAGTGTATGTACTACTGACCCTGGCTATGCCGTTGACCAAACTATATATCCATTTACTATAGTCAAAATGTACAGCTGTATTTAAAATAAACATATTTTTGATAAAACCGATGTTTTACTTAACTGTATCCACTACTAATGCATGTAATATTCACATATTAGTATTTTATTATAAAATACAAACATAACGAATATGCATCTTTTCCATTGTTTACGTTTATATGATGTTTAGCTGTTTCTCCTTCGGTTGTTTATGGCTGTACGCGTTTACGCAACAAGTATAATATTACTAACGACACTTTTATTATTCTCTTTTATTACTTTAACTTATTTAACTAAAAGATGGGATAAAGAAATAGAGGAAAAGAGGTTAATCTATTGTAATTTGTAAGTCTCTCAAAAAAACTCAGATGATACACGAGATAAATGATAAAATCACTTTTCATAAGTGATTACATCAAACTTTATCAAGATTTCTTGAGTGCGCAGGCAGTTACACTGTTTAAAATCATAATGTAGCGTCTATTTCAAATACTGGTGTCCACTAAAAATATAATTTAATATAATATATATATATATATATATATATATATATATATATATATATATATGTGTGTGTGTGTGTGTGTGTGTGTGTGTCTGTGTGTGTGTGTGTGTGTATGTGTGTGTCTGTGTGTGTGTGTACGCGCGTGTGTGTGTGTCTATTTCAGTGAATAATATAGACATATTGTGCTTAATTACCCGTGAAGATGATATTAGAAAAGGTTGAAAGTACTTGGGTTAGAAAAAACTACGATACCTTTCTTGATGAATTATATCTCAACATCAAGAAACTGATTAGACAACTGTATGTATAGGTAAAAAAAAAAAAATATATATATATATATATATATATATATATATATATATATGTATATATGTATGTATGTATGTATGCATGTATGTATGTATATAAACTGAATTACGTCCAAGAGAATCTGGAAATCGAAATCAGTCCCTGGGCAAGCAACGCGGCTTTTTTTGTGTTTTCAGATGAGAAATGTTAAAGAAAATAGAGGAAATTAAAATATGTTCTCGAAAAGCAGAAAATCAAGTAAACTCCCTTTTCCGGAATGTTGATGTTTCGCTATTACTTTTTATCCGGAAATTAGTAGTGGAATGTTAGAAAATATATATATATATATATATATATATATATATATATATATATATTCTCTACTCACGCACACCATAACTTTCGCATGACTATTTTTATCGGTCAACTGTTGACCTCCGATTCCACTTGTGTGTAGGTGTGTCGAAACTTTGCAAACCGGACATTTAGGTCACGGAATAAAAAATTATAGAAGGGGGGTAAAAACATTGCTTAAACATAAAATAAAAGCAAAAATAATAAAAGAAATGTTTAACTTGCGTTGCTAGTGTTTGACGTCAGTACGAGATGCCAGGAGAAATTTGAGAAGTATATCCTACAAAGTCGCGAAAAAAAGTGTTTACAATGTTCTATGCTAGCAATGCCAATTTTTTCCCTCTATTTTCTCCTCTTTCCGTTTGTTTATTTTCTTGTCTTTAAAAATATCGCCATTGCTGGGATTGATTATGATTCTGGTAAATGATGTTAATTCATTAAAAACGATATAATAAAATATAACATAAAAGCGGAAATAGTATTTAATTCATGACTGACAAACGGTGAATAGGCAAAAGCTTCTATAATATTGTAGACATGTATAGACATAATTACATACGTACGTTGTCAGATTGTCTGGTTTTATTACGCAAGCCAACGTTTTGCACAGGAAAATTGTTGTGAACCTGATAAAAATTTCAGGATATATTTATATGAAAAATATACACACTGAATATCATCTAATGATGTTTTATTATGAATATTAATAATTTATTTGGTAATTGTATGATTCAATTCGAGGGTTTTTCATCATAATTCACACAAATACACAGACACACACATATATATATGTATGCATATATATACATATATTGCCCTCCACAGACAGACTGTTTCGCAGCTCTTCAGTGTGGCTATATATATATATATATATATATATATATATATATATATATATATATATATTGGTGTGACGCGTTTCGTCCTTTAGTTCTTCATCGGACTAAATCTGTTTATGTTGGTGCGATTGCACATGCGCACAAACGAGAGAGTTTGTGGATTTTAATTTTTTTTTGTTTGTTTTTCTTTATTCGTTTTGGATATATAATCTAATTAGATTCTTTTTCTTTTTGTTTCCATCACCTTTGTTATTAAATATTCCACATTTGATCTCTCAAGAATAGGGAAAATTTGTGACGACCTGTACTCACATTTACTGTAGATGAACTAGAGATTAAAGCACTTTCTAAATATTTTCGCCTTAGTGAATTGTTTTCACTTTTAATTAGAGTAGGATTCTTCCAGGTTCGCACCAACATAAATAAATTTAGTCTGATGAAGTCCTAAAGGAAGAAACGTGTCACACAAACTCTTTCCACCTTGTCATACATCTTTCCCCCAAAATTGATCTTGATATATATAAAAATGTATATATCATTATACATAATATATATGAATTGGAATCGTATATATATATATATATATATATATATATATATATATATATATATGTGTGTGTGTGTGTGTGTGTGTGTGTGTGTGTGTGTGTGTGTGTGTGTGTGTGTGTGAATCGGAATAATCTGACAGAATGACAGCATAAGGAAAAAATAAGAAACGTTTAGGAGTGTAACATGTTTCGCTTTTATTTCTGCTTCATCAGAATTTTTTCGGAAATAAATTATATGCGGCCAATGTAACCTAAGTCTTTCACTCGTACACCAAACATCCCCGACCCAACATACGGACACTACTAGACAGAAACAAAAATATCCACTCGGTACACACACATTATCACCCAAATCCTGCAAGGCCAAAGATAAATATGATCTCTAAACATACAGATTCGACAAAAAAACTATCATCTTCAGGAACTATATACACCTACATTACCAGACCGACACAAAAATCTTTCTATGTGACGTGTCCTTTCAGGACGTAGGCGATCATGGCTCTCCACCTACATCTATCCCTTGCAGTTCTCAACAAGTTCCTTCTCTCTGCCACCTCTCCCAGACCACGTTCTGTCATCCACTTGCTTAAGCCCGCTAGGTATGGCATGCGTTGTTTTCCCTTGTCTCTCTTTCCCTCTATTCGACCCGTGAGTATCAGATTCTCCAAGCCCTCCTTCAGCTGCCTTTTCCTGGTGTTGATAAGCCTCCTCGTTGTTTGCATCCTCTCCAAGACCTCATCCTTTCTCACAGGCTCGGTCAATGATATCCTTAGCATCCTTCTGTAGAACCGCATCTCCGTCGCCTCAAGTCTCTTCTTCAACTTTCAGGAAATCGTCCAACATTCGCTGCCGTAAAGAAGGACAGATGTCACGTAAGAGCTCTGTATTCTTTTCTTCGTTACCAAAGAAATCCTCCTGTCTCGCAATAATCTGCCCAGCTTTTGGAATGAGTCCTTGGCCATCCCAATATGTCTACGGATCACAGTGTCGCATTTACCGTCCTCTGTCAGAACGCTTCCCAGATATTTAAACTTCTGCGTCTGCTTTATTCTAGTGTTTCCGAGCTGCAAATCGCATTTCGGGCTCATCCTTTTACTGGTGACCCAGCATTCTGATTTCTTGTAGTTTATGCTTAGTCCCTTCTTCACACTCTCCGTCTATACCTTCTGTAGGATATTTTGTCATTTCTTTTCCGTCAAAAATGATAAAAATTGGCAAGTTAGGAACAAGATAAAAAATGCCTTTTAAAAGAAAAAATGTTGCAAATGTTAACAGAGAGAAAATAGTACATCATAGTTAGAACACAGTCTAAAGGCATGAAAGCAACCAAACTACCGCCTTTAAGTCAATGTCCGTATATTATTCGCATATATCGAAACATAAGTATGTCGATAATATCATACAAGAAGACGAAGTCCACGAAAAGCGATTACGTAACAGTAATTATTGATTGAATGGATGCTAGACAGATCAAATGTGGGATATTTAATAACAAAAAGAAAGAGAATCTAATTAAAATCGGTTAGATTATACACCAAAAACTTATAAAAAACAAAAATAAATTAAATTTACAGTTCCCAGAATCTCTTGTTCATGCGCATGTGTAGTCGCACCAATATAAACAGACTTAGTCCGATGAAGAACTCAAGGACGAAACGCGTCACACGAAAACTTTTTCCACTTTCTCTAGATGCATGATAGAAACCAACACGACTTCAAAGACAACAGAAGATGGCAGAGTAATGTTTTCGGTTTGCATTGAAGGCTCTAAGAAATAATAGATCACTTTAAAATGATGATGCTACAATAAACGTTGAGAATTATTTTAAGTTCTTGGAATTTTTCTGAGTGATGCTGAAAACTAATGGTTATATTCATGCAAGTCAATGCGCCCTCATATTCTAATGACTACTATGTGGCAGAGAGCAATAGTCACCCTTGAAATATTTATAATTATAGTAATATAGAATTTTGTTTATAGATGAGAAAAATAAACGGTGGTGAAGTTTGTGCCTAGAGAATCTGTGCTTCGTCAGAATTATTAATATAAAATGTTAAAATAATAGTGTTTACATGATTTTTGGAATACTAATTGAGAAGAAGAGACCGTTCATTTAATCGTGAGGAAGGGAGAGAAGTCAGTAGTCGGGTTGTATTCTAAGTTATCAACACCCCAGGGGAGTCTCGCTACCACTGCGTTTATTTAGCGCGTATTTGTGCGAAAACAAACAGTGAGAGTCATTGAGTCAGTCGAGTTGAAGTCAGTCGAATTCAACGAGACAGAGAGGAAGGCAGTGAGAGTGAAAGCGTCCGCTTGCTGCTGAAATAATTACGGCAACTACTAAGAACAAAAAAGGTGAACCGGAAAAATAATTCTCTCCTTTCAGAATTATTTACCATATTTGTTTTTTTTGTTTTTTTCTGGACTTTGTTTCATATACACTACTTTCTTGTAAAAGAAGCATAATTGTTTTTGTACCAATTTCTTCCTTATATAGATATACATAAATTTTTCTTTGAACTCGAATCGACTGGTTCATATTTGATTTTTCTGCTTGGCCTAATTCTCGCCCCACCGAACTTGCAGATAGACCAGCTGAATATTCCGGGATCTACGATTTGTTAATTACTCTCCAGGATAAAAAAAATCACAACGTGGCTGGAAAGTAGAATCGAATCGACATTGTGAGCCGGAGACTTTGATTGAACCTGTAATTACTGGAGCAGGACAGGACCAAAGTGGGGTCAGGATAGATGTTACAACTACCCATCATACCAAAAAAAGTTTTAAAGACCCCAGCGTCTCTAAATTACAAATTTAAATTTGTGCAATAATATTAAAAGCGATATATATGAGAATGTAAAACACTATTCAAGCAAAGAAGATCTCTGGGAAGCAATAACAACTTCGAAAAATGTTAATGCCAAAAAAATAGAAAAGTTAACAAAATGAATGGTTGAAATATTGATGACGGTTATAGGATGCCGATGAACTCATATTAACAAACAAGAAAAAAATCATTTAGACATAAGAGATAAAATCTTAATAAAATATGTTTCTGTAGCTTAAATCTCTTAAATTTTATTTATATTTATGTTAATAAAATGTTATTGTGCACTTTGTTTGCATAATAAAGCCGGACCCCCACCACCAAAGTTATCAACATTTTATTAAGGAGATATATAAGTTGAGACTCAAATGAAATATTGCTTATATATAAATACCGAATGTAACAGCAAAATTGTCCAAATTGTGTAACAACAAAATTTTCCAATTGTTAGATTAAGATTTTAACTGTTGTATCTTAGAAATGATTAGAGATATCTTACTGGATTTTTCCGAGTGTTTTTTATAACGCTATTGGACTCTACTTTGAGCAATAAGAATGTATAATTACTCTCCAAGCTTAACAGAAGAATCGTGTTGAAATTGATCATAAATTCATAAATGAAAATGGCATGTTCATCATTAATTAATCATAGCTAAGGATCGGAAGTTCATGAAGGATTGAAATATATATATATATTATTTCAGGATCATTTCCCAATAACATTTTCCAATTCAAGAAGATGATATTCGCCCTCACTAGCCTTCTAACTTTCTGTCCTGGAGTAACAAGGTGCTTCAGAGGTTTCACGTACGATTTGGTTTTCAAGTCTATTTTCACTACTCTTTGGACTGTCATAGATGAAACTCCTCTCTCTCTCTCTCAAATGCCAAACGTCTTATAGATTGAGTTGGATCTTTTCTAATTGATCTCTTCAGCTCTAAGTTGAAATGATGATCCCTCTTCCTTTTGTGACCTCCTGATCCCGTTTTTCTCTTGATGATTCTTGAATGGACCTTGAAGATGGAAGACAGAGTATGAATGTTGGTACCATTACTGAAGGCCTGAATGATCTTTTTCTTCTCACTATTGCTCAGTTGGGAAGACATTTGGGGATGACACAAAACGATTTTAACCTGTTGTCTTTCTGGCTGAATAATTCTAAGGTGATTCTTACGAAAAAATGGTGTGAAGATGGCTAAGCGTTTTACCTGGAAAAAAGAAACTCGATTAGTTCAGTGATTTTTAGATATTAAACATCTTGTGAGATGGACAATTATTCTGTAACACGATTTGGACAATTTTGCAAATACACCCAGTATATACTAATGATTCATTCTTTACAGTGAAACTATTCTAAAGAAGATAACATTTGTTATCGAGTCGAGAAAAAAATCTTAATAAAAATTAGATCAGAAGATGACACTGTGTTGCTGGCAGAAAGAGAAGGAAACTAAAGGACCTCCTAGACAAATTAGTAAAGGAAAGCAATAAGAAAGACCCCAGCGTCTCTAAGTTATAAATGAAGGATTGATATATATATATATATATATATATATATATATATATATATATATATATATATATATATATATATATATATATTATTTCAGGATCATTTTCCAATAGCATTTTCCAATTCAAGATGATATTCGCCCTCACTAGCCTTCTAACTTTCTGTCCTGGAGTAACAAGGTGCTTCAGAGGTTTCACGTACGATTTGGTTTTCAAGTCTATTTTTTACCTGGAAAAAAGAAACTCCTCTCTCTCTCTCTCAAATGCCAAAGACAGAATGTATGGCTGTCAACAAGATAACAAAATCGAATATGTTAGCTCCGAATTGGAGATATACATACAAATACAGAAGTTTAAATATCTGGGAAGTTTTTTTTTAAAA
Organism: Acanthosepion esculentum; assembly: GCA_964036315.1. NCBI lineage: Eukaryota > Metazoa > Mollusca > Cephalopoda > Sepiida > Sepiidae > Acanthosepion > Acanthosepion esculentum. The sequence goes on from OZ038481.1 coordinate 55,994,818, forward strand.
GAGTATGGAAAAAATATGACACCGAATTCCGTAGACGCATTAGAACATCGAAAGTTGTCTTCCAAAAGCTAAACAATATATTAAGGAATAAGAGCATTTTGTTTGAAACAAAGAAAATAGTGCTGAACCGTTATGTAATATCAGTTCTCGTATATTGGAGTGAATACTGGATAATTTCCTCATAGATAAAGAGAAGACTTGAGAGAGTAAACATGTGGTTCTGCAGACTCATTAAGAATACCATAGAAGGATTGTGCAAACAACTCGGAAGTTTTAAGGAAAATAGAAACAAAACGGTCACTTATACTTAAAATCAGAAAAGGCCCGTTGAAATTTCTTTGACACGTAATGAGGAAAGAAGGCTTGGAAAATTTCATACTCACAGGATATATCGACAGCAGGAGAGAAACAGCGAGTCACCAACGGAATTAACTTGTGTAAATGGATGGGAAAATAACGAAGGTGTATGAAAAAACAAATATCGTTAACTTTCAACACACTTTCATTTAACCTTCATTCACGCAACAAAAAACTGTTTGAAAAGGATAGTTGGCATCAATATTACTGTATACACTTTTGACTCCCTCGGTAATGTTTATTTACAAGATTATAAAAATATGTGAACCAAGTACAATGCGATATTTATTATTGGCTTTTTATAAAGGTTTATTATTTACCATTTTATAAAGAAATAAATTTGAAAAGAAATATTTTTATTCAGAAATGTATAAAAAAAAAATTACAAAATTACCAAAATATGTTAATAATCTACAGTGCAATATTCATTATTTACCATTTTAGAAATAATTACGAAAACGTGTTTTTTATTCAATTTAACAAAATAGCACTTAATATCTTTAAAATCCATTTTCATATGTTTGACACTTATTAAAATTTGTCGCTTTTTAAAAACAATAAACATTGCCAGAGGGAGTGAAGTGAGTTTACAGTAACAGCGGTGTCAAGAGAAAATCCGTCTATTTGATAACATCATTTTTTTATGGAGACGAAAGGTAAACATTGCCAAAATTTTAATGAATTTCAATCAAGACTAACATGAAGAACAATTTCAATGAATTGATTCTATATTAAAAAAATAATTTAAAAAAATATATATAAATAGATATCGTGTACAATTCAACGTTACTCAACCTTTTCTTCATTGTGGCCAATTATTGATGTCAAATGATTTCAGGCCCACATAAGCACAAAAAGAAATTACATGTAACAGGAAATACATTTTATTTTCAGAACTAAAATGTAATAGCAAATATATATGCTGACTAATAACAACACTGTGTCTGGTGTCTTTGTATCAGCTTCTCACGTTGAACTTCAAAACCAGGGTCCAGCTCCAGGCGTAAGTCTTCTGTTTTTTCAGTCTGCATCGCCCGGTTCATTTTTTTAATTATTACGCCTAAGAGCCTACATTCAGAATCACTGACTGTACATGATGATGGTTTTCGATTCGTTAATCGAGTAGCAGTATTTCTAACATATTGACATATGAGTTAAGACAACTATTGTGTGGCACTTGACACTCTTGCACTAATTATACACTATAACATCCATTTGCGTCACAAAAATACATTTATTTGAATAAAATTATATTAAAAACAATTGGCTATACACAAACTGAAATACTATGCTACAAAATTAAAAATAAATATGAATTATGTTACAGACTAAAAAAATGAATAAAATAAATGAAATCACAGAAGTGAGTACAAGGCTATGTGCCACGCGTGATACACGCTTAGGCGATCATGTATCTTTCGATATGACTGATGAGACAGATTTTTCTCCCGCAGTAGGTCGTCATTTATTTCTGCTGTAGACCAGTTGCCATTCAAGGTTACAGGACTCGGTCTGTCCTGCTATTTACCCATAGCTGGGGGAGAAGAAGACGACGACTCATACCTTTCCCAAGGGTATTAGAACGTAAGTGAATGTAATGGTTTCGACTGGAAAGGACTTACATTTTTGGAAACAAAGCCCAAAAACAACACACTTTTTTTTAAGCATTTCACTACAAGCAAGGCGGGAGTGCCACTAGCCCGCAAGGGGTTACAGAGAGTGAGAGCAAGAGTAAAGAGTAAAAGTCTGAGGAAGGAGTAAAGAGAAGGACGGGTATCAAGATCAAGGTATGAGAAGATGTCGATTGACATTACATTTAAAATTTGGAAGATTATAGTTATCAGGAAAGCAAGTAAGTGAAAGGGAGTTCTACTGTTGGGAAGTGAGAGAAGCTGTTTGAGTAGAAGAGGAGGTTACATTTAACTGTTTCGATAGTAAAAGGGTGGGACCGAGATGCCAACCTAGTAGCAAGCTTGAAACTTAATTATTTATGTGACACGTACTTTTTAAAAACTGCATTTTTCAATGGAGCAACACCGCCTAACACCGACCGTGACTTTTCTATAAATATTTTCATGGTAACGCGGTTCTGATGAACTTTCCGCTTTGGTACCCAGATTTTATGAATTTAAACATTTTACAGTTGAAGTTCTTAGATGTAACCGAAAGTAGACTAAGTAAACATTGTAAAACTATATAAGAATCGGTTCTGAAAGGTTGTCTGTCAGATCCAGAAAACCTTACAAAGAAAATTTCGGTTTTTATTCATTTGGTCAGATTTTACGTAGTGGGTTGGGCCGAGTACCATTCAGCACCCATTCCAAAATCTAATCAAATGATCGAACATCAAATGTATAGATCCATGGATAAGTCTTTTTCGACGGTATGAACTTTTTGTATTGTATCATCACTTGTGAGGAAAAATAGATTATGTAAAATGACAGGTGGAAAAAAGTGGACAATGTGTGGATGCGGAGCAGAAGCCAAAACATCAACAGAGACAGCGACATCCAACCTTTTACAGTGAACATTTACTAAATGAAAATAGTCAAATAATTATTGCATATAGACAGGCTTGAAATATCAGACACAGATTTCGAAAACAAAATGTTGTTTCTAGTTTTAATGTTGTCTAAATTTATTTCCAGGTATATTTACGTGATACACTTTGGGTTAGTGTTTATTTCATAAGATAAAAAAAAGACGAGTAACAAAAATATTCAACAATGCAAAGTTATTTTTCTTCATGATAATGTCTGTAATCACGTTCGAAAAATGTGGTTATCAAAATTGAAAGTATTAAAAGCGATGATTTTATTTCACTCCTGTTCGCTTCGCTGCTTTCCTATGGATTACCTTTCTTTTTCAAACAATTAATCCACTTCCTTACAGGGAAGAACTTCTATGATAAGGATAAAATTGAAGAAGATTTTCATAGTTTTATAAGGAAAAATTCTAGATTTTAATAGATTTATAATGATCGAATTGAAGATTTTAATACATTTATGAGAATCAATTGAAAAAGATTTTAATAGTTTTATAAGGAAAAATTCTAGATTTTAATAGATTTATAATGATCGAATTGAAGATTTTAATACATTTATGAGAATCAAATTGAAAAAGATTTTAATAGTTTTATAAGGAAAAATTCTAGATTTTAATAGATTTATAATGATCGAATTGAAGATTTTAATACATTTATGAGAATCAAATTGAAAAAGATTTTAATAGTTTTATAAGGAAAAATTCTAGATTTTAATAGATTTATAATGATCGAATTGAAGATTTTAATACATTTATGAGAATCAAATTGAAAAAGATTTTAATAGATACTTTTGCTGCTGCCATTAAGCCATGTCCTTTAATGACAATAGATTTATAAAGATCGAATTGAAGTAGATTTTAATATGATCAAATTGGAGACAATTTTAATAGATTTATAAGGATCAAATTGAAAAGGATTTTAATAGATACTTTTGCTGCTGCCATTAAGCTACGTCTTTTAATGGCAATTTTCTTAAACTTTCCTTTTGCATATAATAAATGAAATTGTTTTCTATATCAAGATTAAGTGTTGTAATCTTGTACATAAGTAAGCAAGTTAAAATCCGCTTGCAAAAAATAGAAATGTTGTAGAGTCTGGGAAAAATAACTTATAATCAATGCGAAAACTAAATATGGCACAACGAATGATATGTTATATTTGAACGATTTCAATCATAAAGAAACAACAGCATGTATATATTATTTATTTGATATTTCTCGTCACGTTTACATATTGGTACAAATAATACAAAATGTTCCTGTGAAATGGAACAATTATCAAAGTTTTAACTGTTTTCGTCGGATAGACAATATTTCTGTATCTAGTAGCAACTAAATTAGTAAATAAAATGGAAAAAGCTGCAACTTCAAATAAATCAAAATGGCGACTCATTGTACATGATTTTTGCCCTGTTTTCCTCTTAAGCATTTTTCTTATAAGTCGCTAAAAATTACGCGTAGTTAATTATTAATAGTCACTTAGGTGGAGATCTTGATGTATGAAAAGTAGGGCATATGAAAGTGAGTTAGTAAACACTAAATTTACTTACTTCCTTCCGTCCTGGGTATGACGATAAACTACATCCAGCAGCAAGGCCTCTGATCAGGGGTTTTTGAGGAGCATGGAACCACCTCTTAATTGTTGTTGTTCCCAGGTCCACCCTGGCCCAGGGTTGTAGCATCTGTTAGGGTCCCAACTATGGGCAAATAGTCACTAAAACATGAACATATAAAAATACATTAGAAGAAATTACCAGAAATACATTTTCATAGTAAAAACATAAATAATTTCCATCGATACATTATTGGAAAAAATTACTAGCAATATTTTTTTAAAAAAATTACTAATGCTCACAAGAAAACAAAATTTCGGCATTAAATGGCCCATCAGGGATTGATATGCCATTAAACAAACAAACCAAACCAAAGACTTCCTTATTTGCAAAGGAAGAAACGAAACATTAAACACGCAAACACACAAGTTAGCAATTACGATCATTATTTGCGGGTGTGTAGCATACATAGCGTATTCATTTTTATTACTGCGATACTTGAAGATCTTTTTAGAGATACAAATGTATTATCAAAGTAAAGGCTGTTTCATTAAGAGGGATCAAAGTCAGCAGAAAATAAATCAGTGTTATTGATGAAACTTTATTAATTTCTATATTGGATCATGTTATTTAAATCATGACAAGTATATGTGAAAAATAATATCGCCCAAATGTCCGCCAATGCTTCGGCGGCACGCCTCCACTCGTTGGTCAAATTTTTTGATGATGTCTCTGCATAGTTGCTCCTCGATCTCACCAATATGCCTTATTATCTCATCCTTCAGCTGTTGAAGTGTTGTTGACTTGTTACTTTTGAGATGACCCCAAAGGAAGAAATCTAAAGGCGTCAAGTCGCACGATCGTAGTGGCCAATTGAGTTTACTGTTTCGAGAGATGATGCGACCTGGGAACTTCTCTTTGAATTTCTGTTTGAACATCCATTTTCGTAATAGGCTTCGATAACTTTAACACGTTGTTTGATTGTTAATCTTTCCATGGTTGAAATTGCCAAAGACTTAAGTTGTTAAATCTGAAAGAAAAAGAAAAAAATCATTAGACGCTTAAACTTAATTCACATTGAAAATCGGTCCAAGTTATTGGAACACCCTTTATTAAAACGGACATGATTAAAAGAGACAAAAAGAGAAATTCACAATTTCGACAGTTTGTACTAGAAAAATAGGAGCAATAAAATAAAGTTAAAAAAACGGAATAAGTTAAGTAGTTATCGCTCCACACTCGTCAGAAAAGTTAAGAAAAGTAAAATTATTGAAATATGAAAAATAAAATACATATATAAATAATATATTTGTCGGATAACTTCTTATATACAGTCGGGTATATTCTTATAAATAGCCGGGTATATTCTTATAAACAGCCGGGTATATTCTAATAAACAAATCACATTCATTTCCAAAAACCAATCCTTGTTTACATAAAGAAGGTTGTTTACTGTTTTTCTCAGCTAATTATGTCCGATTCTATTTTGACCTTCATTAAAATTCAAAGTAAACACTGATTTAAAATCTGGTATCATTTTTCCTTGCGAAGTAGGAATATCTACTCGGCTTGTCGTAGAGGGCACATCGATGTGGTGTAATGGTAGCAAAGTTGTCTCGCTAGATCAATTACGAGTAGTGAGTTGAATCCTCACTGGGTGATCAATGCTTTCTGTCTAGTGCTACATCTAGGATATGCTTAGTAAATCACTACTTAACATGGAATAGCGTCAGATTTTTTTTTTTTACCCAGCCTATCATTTTTTGAGAAGATGGCGGGTTGAAAAATTTCTAAACCAAAAATAATTTCTGAGGCTTGGTCAATTGCTCCTATTTTAGGAAGCAAACTTTAGGCTGAGAATTTTTCATCACATTTCGTATAAACACAGTGTACATGCCATTTAAACAGTTATTGGGTCTGTTGGTTATCAATGGAAAGTTTTGACCAAATATTGCTGAAAAATAATTTGCTGAAAAATAATTTGCTGAAAAATACCTTCTTCTTTAGGCTGCAAGGCACTTGATGGAAGCTTGAACGATACAGTTGTTTCTTTGCATTTACACAAGATGTGACTGGAGACAACAAGAAAACTTCGGAGAATATTCGCCAATTAATTAGGAAAATATTAGTAATTAATCTTGAAATCATCATTGCGAACACATGTTATCAATAGCAATATATTTGGTATATAAATAATTCTACTGAACATTCCCCGTACAAAGAGGTGACCCCTGTAAAAGTGACAGATGTTTACTCTCCCTATTTAAAACCTTTTGACACTCATATAAAACAAACCCATGTTTACCATTTCATACTCTCGTATAAACCAAGCCTATATCTACCTTTTTGATTCTCGTGTACACCAAACCCTGTGTCTGCCTTTTTGACTCTCATAAAAACCAAACCATTTTGACCATCGGGAAAACCAAAAGCCATGTCTACCATTTTGACTCCCTTGTAAACCAAACATATGTGAACCTTTCTTATTCTCTTATAAAACAATTCTGTGTTTGCCCTTTTGACTCTCGTGAAAACCAAACCCATGTCTACATTTTTGGCTCGCTTGTAAACCAAGCATATGTCTACATTTTTTATTCTCGTGCAAACCAAGCCTATATCTACCTTTTTTACTCTCTGGCAAACAAACTTTGTGTCTGCCTTTTTGACTCTCATAAAAACCAAACCAATGTCTACTTTTCTATTGTTTAACGAAAGAACAGAATTCAGCATTAAATAACTTGAAGAGGTTGCTATACAATAAACTAAACCAAACCAATCTTCTGAACACGTTTTAATCTTCCTTTTTTCTTCTTCTGGACATGTTATAATCTCTCCCTTTTTTCTTCTAAACATGTTTTCTTCTTCTTCTTCTTCTTCTTCTTCTTCTTCTGCTAATGGATATGTTTTAAGCTTCTCTTTCTTTTTTTCTGAACATGTTTTAATCCTCGCCTTTTTCTTCAGAACATGTTTAATCTTCCCCTTTTTCTTTTGAACATGTTTTATTCCTCCCTTTTTTTCTTCTGGACATGTTTAATTTTCCCCTTTTTCTTTTGAACATGTTTTATTCCGCCTTTTTTTCTTCTGGGCATGTTTTAATCTCCCCCTGTTTCTTTTGGCCATTTTTTAATTTCCCCCTTTTCTCTTCTTCTGAGAATGTTTTAATCTTCCCCTTTTTCTTCCGAACATGTTTTAATCCTACCCTTCTTTTTTCTGAATATATTTTAATCTTCCCTTTTTCTTTTGGACATGTCTTAAACTTCCTCTTTTTTTCTTTTTATCTTCTTCTTCTTCTTCTTCTTCTTCTTCTTCTTCTTCTTCTTCTTCTTCTAATGGACATGTTTTAAGCTTCCCTTTCTTTTTCTCTAAACATGTTTTAATCATCCCCTTTTTACTTCTGAATATGTTTTAATCTTCCCCTGTGGGCTCGATGCTAAAACAATAACACTGCTAGTATAAGATTAACATTTTTCTTTTATCTTAAGATATTTATTTCGTTTTTAAATATCAATATTCTTATCCATGATTCTGTACAAGCTGTAACGATTTATATATTTCCAGATTGTTTGTTGAAAAAAATAAATATCACTTTGGTTGGGGCGAGGTCTCCTGCAACAATTTTCCTTGTGCTTTGTGATTTTATATCTAAGCTTTTTTTATAAAAGACGCGTTTATAACTAAGTTATTTATAATTTGATGATTAAGTAATGCTTAATGCGCTGATAATGTTTCGTGATATGTCCATAGAAAATCTTTCTATTTGTGTTTGCCATTTGCCTCTTTCATATCCTGGCAAATGTTTATGGATACATGTGATATGTTCATTGCATTCAGTTTCCTTTTTCTATGAAGGCTATCCGAGTGCATTTATCAAAACGCATTTATTTCTTTTATCAATATTTCTTCTTTTGCGATAATGAAACAACAATTACAAAGTATATCGAATGCAGTGGCGAAATATCCTATAAGGATATTATATTCCGTAAACATTCTCTTAGAGCTAGATTTAGTACAGTCTAACAAGTACCAGATGCGTTTAGCAGTTACCGTAGGGATACCAAGTTCTTTTATTACGAGATGTTCCATGGATCTTTTCCAAGTTGTTTATAAGATAAAGAGGGGGAGTAGCTTAGCATACCAATGGATGATGCATGCAAACGAGGACGCAGGTAGACATTTCTAGAGAGGGAGTGCGGGTATACGTGGGTGCGGTTGTACACCCGGGCTACGACGGGTACCTCGGCTAGTTTTTAATAAATTCGTCACTCACCCCTTTCATACGTTTGCAGTAGAGGAATTGAGCTTGACCTTCCAACAAAGAGTCAATTAATTTTAAGTTCAGATGATTGATTTTTTTTACAGTTTATCAACACTTTGTGGGTTATTTAAAGCTGAAACATTTTGAATTGTAAAATAATAATTATTTTCTCTTGAAAAATTATTATTTTAAAATTCAAATTGCATTAACAATTTTTCGGCGAATAAATATGTTTTTTTTTCATATTCAAGTCCTACTATTTAACCCATAGCTGGAGGGAGGAAATAGATTCATACTTTCTCAAGGGTATTTATGTGTAAGTGAATGTAACGAACCCAATTGTAATTTTAACACATCTCTCCGATATCCGATTCCGAGCCGTTAAACATTGCTCTACGAGCACGCGCCCACCCTCCGTTCTCGGGAAGAGAAGAAAACTCCACGTCACTACCCCACGTATTCTTCTTTACCGACCTGATCTTTTTTTAAATATTATAATAAGGAATCAATTTGTCAACTAAAAGTTGACATCTCCAGGAAAGTTTTAACCCTCACCCCCGACACATCAGTGAATGGGGTGCGAACTTATTTTAATGCGAGAAAATGCGCAGTTAGGAGGTAATTCCCCTCCCCATTGGTAATATCTTAGCGACAGCCTGCTTCCGTCCCGCTGCACCTATATATCTGCACGTAATGACATTTTGTTTGAAACCCCTGTTTTAGAACAACGAAATAGGTAAAAACTATGTAACGTTCTAATCCAATAAACAAAAGTTTAAATTCCAAAGAAGATAAGACTCACGTTCCACGTGTATATTTAGAATGTACTGAACAATAAAAAAAAAAACAAATATGCTGTGTGAATTTGTCACTGTGATAGATTTTCTCAGAACCCAGACATTCAAACACGAACCAACCTTATTTATATCGACGACAAATTAGCGAGTAAATGTTTTTGTGAAATTAGCCAAGACTTCCACCTCACGCATATTATATTAACAACTAAAACTAATTAGCACAGAGATCGTCTTGTTCAGAATAAATTGTGTTGGCACTCTTTAAATGAAATGTCACGAAAGGTCTTTATCCCATGATTCGGGTTGTCTCCCTTACTAAGAAACTATTTTAACTGACCATGGGAACGAGAGATTTGCGAAATTTATTCTTATTTCTTCTTGTTTTCATGTTAAGATATGTTTTTCAGTTCTCATATTCGAACAACAACTACAACAAATGAAATACATTTTCGCTATTATATATATATATATATATATATATATATATATATATATATATATTTATTTATTTATTATAATTTTATCATATAGACAAAACCATTTTACTCACAACAAAGATGCAACTTGGTTTCAGTGCATTTTAACTGCACATCTACGGGTGAGGGTCATATGCACTGAAACGAAGTTGCATCTTTGTTGTGAGTAAAATGGTTTTGTCTATATGATAAAATTATAATAAATAAATAATTATCGCTCTACTACCTGTATCGAGCTCTTTTTTGAATTAACGCTGTTAACGTTGGAATTTATATATTACTTTCGTTCTCATCGCATGGCATATATATATATATATATATATATATATATATATATATATATATATATATATATATATATATATATATATATATACATACATACGAGGTAACAATAAAAACAGTTACTTACAATAACAATTAAGACAAAGCAATTAATCAACAGTCCAGAAATTTATTATTAAAATGGTTCTGGTTAATTCTGGTTAATAACAGTAAAATGGCAAAGAATAATAAATTAATTACCGATACTGTTCGAACTGGACGCCACCTGCTACAATGCATTCTCTACAATGCATCCTTCGACAAATGTAACAACACAAATGGTTCCGGCGGCTTAAGTCTGCAAATGCATCACGAATAAATTGCCGGAGGTCATCGATATTTTCTCGTTTTCTTTGCAAAAACGGAATCTTATAATCTTATGATATTTTTTCTGATTCTGCTATGCTTTTTTATTATAAGTAACTTTATAGTGACATTATTGCTACCTTCTCTCTCTTGCTCTCTCTCTCACTATATATATATTTAGACCATAGTTATATACTGAAGATATATATATATATATATATATATATATATATATATATATATATATATATATATATATATATATATATATATATATATATATATATATATATATATATATACTGAAGATATATGTATAATAAAAGAAATTGTTTCATTAAGATTTGAACCGTTGTATCTTACAAATGATTAAAGCTATCTTACTGGATTACATATCTTTTCTGTGTTTTTTATAACACTATTGGACTCTACTTTGAGCAATAAGAATGTATAATTACTCTCCAAGCTTTACAAAAGAATCTTAATGAATCGAAAGAATCTTCATGAACGAAAATGACATGTTTATCATTAATTAATCATAGCTAAAGTTGGGAAGCTCATGTAAGATTGAAATTTAGTTCAAATATATATATATATTATTCCAGGATCATTTTCCAACTTATTCAAAATAATCTCCGCTCTCTCTCTAATCTTCTAACTTTCTGACCATTCTCATATATATATATATATATATATATATATATATATATATATATATATATATATATATATATATATATATATATATATTTGTGTATTTAGGCAGCAATCCTTCTTTCATGCACATTTCATTAAAAACGACTGACAAAGTGCTTTTATTTAGTCTTTTATATAATTTCTCGTGCGATCTAATAATGTTTTTCTTTTCAGATGATAAATTATACTAACCTTATAGTTAAAAATAGCAATTCACCTCCTAGAACAAAATTAAATAGAGCAAATATTATTTACGAATTCAAATGCCCATTAAGGAATTGTATTCCTCAAGAATCAACTTTCGTAAATAATTATATAGGCCACACTACAAATTGTTTAACACGTAGACTAACTCTACACCTTTCTGACAATAGCTCAATTAGATCTCATTTAAATATTCATGGACACCTACCGGACACTATTCGGAACATACTTGTCGACAACACTAATATAATAGCATCATCCACATGCAAAAAAAAAGGCTAAAAAGATATAACTACAAATATACAAATATATATGTGAAAGGATGATATGAATAAAGACAAGAGGAAAACTTATCTTAGCTGACGCGTTTCGTCCTCTGATAGACTTTATCAAGGCAAACTGAAAAGTTAAGGTAAACTATGAAAGATGCTAAGTGATGTAATTTAATGCCTAATAAACAAAAGTCAGTAAATGATATTGATTTTTTATAATCTAATTATTATTCATATTATTTTAGAAAGCAACTTTTCAGTTAGCCTGAGCATTCTTAATTTAAAAACTTTTGAAAAACTAACGACAGACATTTTTACTTCTGTTTATAGATACTTGTTGTAAAATAAAATCATTACATAAACCTGAGCCGATAGAGAAAAGAAGACAAAGAGCCCTGAAAATACCTATCTCAAGTTAATAAGATGAAAAGTACTCGATAATCTATATAATATATAGTTGTATTTATGTAAATATATGTAAACTAGGAATCGGAGATGTCAACATCAAATGTTTAAATATATGGGGAGTGTTTTAACAGAGGACAGAAAATGCAACACCGAATTAGCGAAAGATGCCTTCCAAAACCTAATCAAAATACTAAGAATCTGGAAAATTTCGTTAGCCAAAAAGAAAAGAATTGCTATATAATCCTCTTGTATACTATCGAATGCTGTGCAATCTCCCACAGATGAATAGGAAACTGGGGCAACAAAAATGTTGTTATACAGAAGGATACTGAGAATTCCATGAACGGAGTGATTAAGCAATGAAGAAGTCTAATAGAAAATGGTAACAAAATACCACTTGAGCAAGTGATTTATTCGTTTTTTACGGTTTATCAACTCTTTGCAAGTTATTTAAAACCAGAAAATATTTTTATATTGTAAGAATCTTTTTTTGTTTTTAGATAATAATGATTTAGTGATACAAGTCTTACTAATTAACCCATAGCTAGAGGAGAAGTGGTGGATTCAGTGGTATTTGCGCATAAGTGAATCTAACGAAACCGACTAGTATTGGAACTTGTCTCTCCGATTAACAATTCTGATTACTCCATTTAAACCACCTGCAAGCTCACAGTACCTAGTATTCTCAAACGGTCACCCATCTAGGTACTGACCAGCCTCGACGTTTTTTAACTTCAGTGATCGTACGGGAACCGATGTTTCAACGTGATATGGCCCTCATAATGACATAAAAGCTTGGAAAAAAGCTTAACTCTCACAAAGCATATCAAGGACAAATTAGATAGAGGAAGGTTTTTTTTTACAATAAGGTTCACCCTGTACAAGGCCCGGAGTTACTAGTGGTAGATGGTTAAGTTAAGTGGTAGATTATATGGATAGAAGGGGAATATATCGGTTAACCCTAGCCTTGAATATGTTAAGATTGTAGTGATCGGGGAAAATCCTCTTGGGTGTCTGTTCCACAGGGTAGTGGTTTGCGGGAAGAAGCTGTTCGAGTGTAACTTACTTCTCGTTTAAACCAGTGGCCCGAGTGAAAACACTCGGATCCCACGTTAAAAATGACCTTGTGTCACAACCTGATTCAGTGGGGGAGGGGCGTCAAGTAAATATCTACTTCTCGTCGATTGAATCACCTATCTAACAGGCATGTGTGAATGAATAGAGGGACGTGGTCGGGAAGCTTTACAAAGGGAGAAATGATACTAATAGTCACGATGGAAAGGAAGTTGTAAAGAGCCATGATCGGGCACGTCCTGAAGTGACACGGTACATAGAAAAAGATACTTACAAATCTAAGTATAGATTTAACATAGTATACAAAAATAGAAAGGGGCGTAAGGCAAGGCTGTGTCTTCTCACCGGACTTATTCAACCTATACAGCGAGGCAATTCTTAGAGAATTGGAGATCCTACCGGGATTCAGCGTTGGCGGCCACAATCTTATCAACATAAGATACGCAGATGACACAGAACTGATAGTAGACACGGAAAAGAAATTACAAAACCTCCTACAGAAGGTAGCGTTGGAGAGCGAAAACGAACTAAGCATAAACTACAAGAAGACAGAATGCATGGTCATCAGTAAAAGGATGAGCCCGAAACGATATTTGCAGGTCGGGGGAAGTTCAAATATCTGGGAAGTGTTTTGACAGAGGACGGTAGGTGCGACGCTGAGATCCGAAGACGAATTGGAATGGCCAAGAATGCATTCCAAAAGAGACAGGAGGATTTCTTTAGTAACAAAATAAGAGTACTGAGCTGCTACGTGACATTTGTCCTCCCATATGGCAGTGAATGTTGGATGGTCTCCTCAAAGATGAAGAAGAGACTCGATGTGGTTCTATAGAAGGATGCTAAGAATATCATGGAGTGAGCGTGTGAGCAACGATGAGGTCTTGGAGAGGATGCAAACAAAGAGGAAGCTTATACTTAACATCAGGAAGAAGCAGCTGAAATTTCTGGGACATGTAATGAGGAAAGAGGTATTGGAGAATCTGATACTCACAGGTTGAATGAAGGGAAAATGAGATAAGCGAAAGCAACACATGACATATATTTTGCGGGCTTAAGCAACTGGGGGAGCTGGCAGAGGCACGAAACTTATTGAAAGCTACAAGGGATAGGGCGAATTGGAGCGCCATGATCGCCTACGTCCTGAAGGGACACGGCACATAAAAAGAAAGATGTCTTTCCCGTTCATATTCAGTGCATGAGAACTAGATATAGGCATGTTCTTACGCGCGTCTGTGTGGGAGTGCGCACGCAAAATAGTTCCTTTCCTCTGTCCTATTTGGATCTGTACCAAAGTAAATACCTGTAAGATTGATGATAATGATGTATTAATCCCCAAATAAATTAAGTCATTCGAAACCGGCAAAATATTCATGATTCCGGCATAAGCATTTCAGTAATTTAGTATACGCACGTTATAAAAGTGATGCGGAACTTAGACGTGGTTTAATGGTTAACAAGCGTGTCTCACTAGATTAATTACGACTGATTAGTGTGTTCGATCTTCATTGGGTGCCCCATCCTTTCAGCCTTGTGCCACATCTAAGCTTTGTTTAGAAAACCACCGTATTATGGAAGCGTTGTGAGCCGAGTTCGAGTTCCAGTCGAAACCATTACATTCGTATACACTTATAGCTGGCCACTCGTATTCGAGGACACCCGTCTACTAGGTCGGCTAGCCAATCCCTATTGCAGACGCTTGCTCAGGCGCATTTTTGTTTATTTAACACCCACAGACCCCCACCTGTGGTTTATACTGCAACTATGCTGAGCAGACCTTAGTTACAGTTTCTGGGAAAGAGCATGTTATCTCATCTTATCAACAATTTGAACAAGGCCAACACGCTCAAGCCCTCGGTCACAGTGACTTGTGACTTTGTGCCAGCACAGCTGTCGACGGCCCCCAAGGGATCAGTCTACCCAGTTTCACTCACAAGACATGGGTCAACCAGTGGTATGGTTTTCAGGTTCGAAAGGTACCGCACGCTGGAATCGGCCCCTCCAGTCCGATAATATCAGGAAGTCTCCTTTCTGACAAATCGACCATGGGTCTCATGGTCAGAGTACTAACGTTCTAACCACTTGGCCACGGGCCCCCATCCATTACATTGACTTACGTGCTAATAATACTCTTGGTTATGAGTAAATAGCAGGACAGACCGGGTTCTATAGCCTTGGATGGCAACTGGTCTACCGCAGAAAGAAATGGCAACCTACTGCGGGAAAAAATTTGCCTCGTCAGTCATGTATCGAGAGATACATGATCGCTCAAGCGTGTATCACGCATGCCACATAACTGTGAGCATAGAATTGTGGTTATCAGCGCGGAAATTGGAGTGTCAAGTTCGAATGCCGGTCGTAGCTTTGTTTTGTTTTTTATTTTATTTAAAATGAGGTTCAGCCTGTGCAGGGCTAAGAGCCACACGAGTTAGAGGGTTACAGAGTAAGAGACACAATGTATGAAGATATGTGTGGAAGATAACGGTTGACCTAGACTTCAACACATTAAAACTGCAGTGATCGGGGAATCATCCTATTTGGAGTTGGTTCCACAAAGCAGCAATTCGTGGGATTAAGCTGCTCAAGTGGAACTTACATCTCACCAATGGAATACGAAGGGAATGGGGTTGGTTCGCATTAATGTGCGTGTCATGGTGGGTCTTAGCCGTTAAGTTTAGAACTGGTGGAAGGAATGTAGTTCGTCTGAACACTTAGAGATAGCGATATATGGCAGCAGTATTTTCGGCCTGATACGGCTCTTGTAAAACTAGAGAATAGCAGGAAGAGCCAGGTACCTATTGGAGAGGTAGACGCTTTCGTGCAAATATCCTTGGAAAGGATTGAATCCATCTCTTATCTCTAGCTTTGGTTGGCAAACAACCCAACATTCAAATTACAAATTGGAATTTCCAAAATCAAGCAAGCACAAAGATACCTGGGAAAAGTTTTAATAGAGGACAGAATGTGTGACAACGAAATTCGAAGACACGTTGAGATAACGAAAGATGCCTTCCAAAGCAAAGCAAAGTATTAAGAAACAGAAAAAATAATTAGAAAAAAAGAAAAGTGTCCTGAAATTTTATATAATCGCCGTTCTACTATATAGCAGTGGATGCTGGACAATATCCTCACAGCTGAAGAAGAGACTTCAAGCAACAGAAACGTGGTTCTACAGAAGGATGCTGAGAATACCATGGACTGAACATGTGAACAAAGACAAAGTTTTAGAGACAATAGAAACAAAAAGAACACTAATACTAATCATCAGGAAGATGAAATTTCCAAGGTACACAAATGGTGAAAGAGTCTTTAGAAAATTTGACACTCATATGACATATTGAAGGCAGGGACAGGGGAAATCAGAGTATAACAGCGCGATGTGTAGTCTTGCATTGTCATGGAGGAGAACAATAGTTTTCCTATTGACGAGTGCAGGGCTCTATTTGAACAAACATTTATGGACATGTTGCTGCTGCACGTATAAATGTACATTTAGTGTTTCATTGTTTTACGAACTCTAAATAAATTATGTCACGACGATCCCACCACCATACATTCAACGTTAACTTTCTTACATGAAGTTCACTGCCTTTTGCGTTGATCATTGTCGTGTGTACCTCATTTTTCATCACCTGCAATGATATATTTAAGTAACGGTTAGTTTAGAATTATATATTAGTCATTACATTTGGTTTCCAAAAACTGATATTATTATCACCCAACGTAATATCTGTATGTAATTTTATAATTTATTTTGGACCCCATTATAACATAAGCTCCAGTATTCTTTAGTATTCTTTCAACTTTTTCTTCTCTCCGCCCATTTTTAATAAAATAAAGCACTCTGATCTTCTTTATAGAATGCATCGTCGTCATCATCATCATCATCATCATCATCTCAAAAATCAACTTCATGATCGTCACTACCCATCATCATCAGCATTCTTCTTCTTTTACGTGCCGCGTCTCTTCAAGTCGCAGAAGGTCTTGACACTCCACAACTTCCTGTTTTTTTATGGCTCGAAGTAATTTTTGACACTACCATCCATCTTTGCACTTGTTCTCCCATCCATTCGCACACACTCGTAAAGAAGTTTACCCGCTGTTTCTCCCTCCTGCTTCAATATGCACCGTAAGTGTTCAATTCTCATTAGGTGTCCCGGAAATTCCAGCAATATCATTCTGGGTGTGAGCATAGGTTTCCATGTAGTTCCTATTTTCCTTTTAAAATCCCTTGCTCTTCATGAGTTCTTTACATGATGTTCTCAACATTCGTTGAGGTAGAACCACATCTGTGTCATCTCAATTCGCTTTGTGAGGAAATTATTCAGCTTTTCATATCAGTTTTATTTATTTTAATTTTATCTATTTATTTATTTATTTATCTATTTTTGTATGAGAATTCGGCATCTAAACTAGCCATGAGTTTATCCGCCATATTAATCTCCCTTAGTCTTTCGACCAGGCCGCTGGAATTTTTATGTGAAAGGCTAAATCGTTCTGAGTACTGTTAAAATTTTCGTTACTTTTTTAATTTTCTTCCATTCCTTTCCCTTTCACTTCTTTCTCCTTTTCCTCCTCTCCCTATTTCACAACCTCTTTTTTCACATATTTTTCACATCTTTTCACATCTTTTATATATATATATATATATATATATATATATATATATTGTGACGTGTGTTCATCTGCTTTACTCTACTACCGGAAAAAAACTACAAAAGGGTTTAACCGTCAAGAAGTAAGTACGCACATTCACATGAAAAAAGAAGTCGCGCTTGGTATCAAAGATATATTTGTATAAGTACATCATCTTGTCCACAAAAAAGACTTCAATGTTCGCACAAAAATCTATCTAGACACTACGTGGGAACTTGCACGTATGTGGTGGTGCATTTGATAAATTGTCTGAGATGAACAAAACTGGATAGATCCGATTTCAAGCGGGCTTTCAGCTGGTTTTGTAAGCTATCCCATTATATATAACTATATAAGAAAAGACTGCTGAAATGTTATGTAATATTAATCCTCCTATATGGCAGCGAATGTTCGACAAGATCCTCATAGATAAAGAGAAAACTTGAAACAATAGAGATCCTTCAAAATGATACTATGAATACCATGGTCGGAACGTGTAAGCAACAAGGAAGTTTTAATTAAAACGGAAACAAAACGACGCTTAAACTTAGAATCAGAAAGAAACAGTTGAAATTTCTGAGACACATAATGAGGAAAGAAGGCTTCGAAAAGGTTCCATTCACAGACTCAAAGGCAAAAGGGACATGGAAACAGCAAGTAACCTAATAAAAAGCATGTGTAAATGAATGAACCAGAAGTGGGAGGAATAGACAAACTAAGGGGTGCAATTATTTTACAATAATTTTCACGCTGTACAAGACCCAACAGACAATAGAGGTAGAGGATTATAGGGTAAGCGGTACAGTTTATGGGGGTATGTGGGGAAGATAGCGGTTAACCCTGAAAATCCATGATTGCCAACCTCGTTAAAGACACGGCACATATAAGAAGATAGGTAACTTGCATCTTGCATAAATTTTGTCTTCTTATAGTTTATAGTTTTTTTTTCTTTTTGCTTTCTTAGTAAAATACTTTTTTCAGAATCCCTTCTTAATCTACTGACTCTCCAGTGTCATCTGTGTAGCGTATGTTTTGACTACTGTAAGCCAATGATAAATCCTGGTAGGTATTCCTGTCCTTTTTCGATATCAAATTCGTTATTTTTATTTATTTTGACTTTCCCAAGTTGAAGCACAAAAAACGCGGTTATGTATTCTTTCTCAGAACAATTGGCCTTTTACTGATCATCTCGACTTGCATCGGAATGCACATATTATAATTTTGCTTGTCCCACCCTTCGTTAGGCCCTACCAATACCTCATAAATAATCGACTATTCCGTTTTGATCACATGGAAAGAGAGGAAAAGACACTTTTTGGTTTCAAAGAAGGAATGAATGAATGAAAGAAAGAAAGAAAGAAAGAAAGAAAGAAGTGTTTAACGTCTCCTCATAATATCTCATAAATAATGGATTATTCCGTTTTGATCGCGTGAAAAGAGGAGAAAATACACTACTTGGTTTTAGAGAAAGAACGAACGAACGAACGAAAGAAAGAAAGAATAAATAGACGATAGAAATGTTTAACGGCTGTTTCAGTGAAATGGAAAAAGTTGTAATTTCAAATCTTTTCATTTGTACCTCCTTAAAATAACGACTAGCATTCATATTTCTGAGTGTTATTGCAATATTTAGTTAAAGTTGTTAAGCTAAAATATTTAACGAAGTGAGAGCGGAATTGTCGTAGAAGTCGCCATGTGCTTATAAAATCATTAACTTAAGAGTGAGGATTCATCAAAATATTAAAATAGGAAAACCATTAAATTTTCACGGATTAAAACTAGTATATACTATTATACACTTTTTTAAAAATCGGAATCACCCCGAGCAAGGCAGTACACCCACTAAGATGAAAGGCGGTTACAGGGTGTTGAGGAATTATGAACAGACACATTAGTAATGAGTAGAAAGTAGTAGTAATGAGTAGAAGGTGAAAAGTGCGAGAAAAGAAACTGTTAGCTTAAAAGTTACGGCTACATCTAGCCAGCTTAACTAAATTGATGAGATCTCGCTGCCATTCGAATACTGCGAACAATTACCGTGAAAGTATTTATAGAAAAGGCACAGAGCGGCAATCTTATGGTGGTGTGCAAGTGACTGAAGCCGAGCAGCCAGATCAGGACCAATAATATTGCTGATTCGTATTTGGATTTTAGTAAGGAGCTTCGGTAAATCTGAGGGGTACCGGACCATATATAGCAGCAATAATCTAAGTATGGATGAATGGTAAACTTATAGAAATGCAAGATAGATTCTGGAGAGAAACATTATCTCGCCCGACATAGTGAACCAATTTTCTTTGCAGCAGACCTAGCGACGGATTTAATATAGTCTTTCCACTTCATGTCAGCTGAGAACGTGAGCCCAAGAAGGCGAACGAGTCACTTTCCTGGAGGTTTGCACCAGCCATCCTGATAGGAGGTAGCAAGGGATTTCTCAAATAGAGAGAAGTTTAGTTTTGGAGGCGTTAAAATTAACAATCTATCTTTTGCCCCAGTTAACGACGGTCTTCAGGTCGTTTTGTCCATCAGCTGCCATTTTGATCTTGTCGGATTGATCAGCCTTACTATCGAGACAGAAGTAAATGGCAGTGTCGTCAGCGTAGATACCAAGTCATCGGGAAGGTCGTTAATGAAAATTAAATACAGCGTAAGACCAAGAATGGAGCCCTGGGGGACACCCGAAAAACAATCAAATCCTTCTAACATTTTCTTATAAACTCCAAACATTCATGTGGCATAAATGTTGCCACAAAATCTTCTATATGTCATGCACCTTCAGGACGCTGGCAATCATGGCTCTCCACAACTTCTTATCTTTTGTGACAGTAAGGTTTGTCCTTTCACCATCTCTCTCAGTACTGTCATCAATTTAAACAAGTTTATTACAAGCTTTCCTCTCCTATTGCCTTCAATATATCCTGTGAGCGTTTTCCAAGCTTTCTTCGTTATCTTTTCCATTTTTTCAAAAAAGGTCCTCATTACTCACATGTCACTGTGATATTCTCAACATCCTTCTATAGAACCACATATCTGTTGTGTCCAGTCTCTTCTTCATCTGCGAGAAGATTGTCCCTCATTTATTGTCATATAGGACTGATTTTACTTATGTAATATCAGAGTTTAACAATATTTTCTTTGTTTCTAATGAAATTTGACCGTTTCTTAATGATTTGCTTAACTTTTGGAAAGCATTTTTCGCTATTCCAGTGTACCTTCTGATTTTAGTGCAACAGATTTTTCTCGTCAGGATCCATTTTTCACATTTACAAATCTACGATTCGTTCGTGCATTCGTACTGTTGCTCCTGCTGTACATTTCTAGATTCTTGACAAAATCCAAAAATGGATCTGCAATTTAATCGATCCTGACCAGGCATCTCGACTTCAGTCACTTGACGTGACTTCCTTCTGTCTTTTCTACAAATATTTTCATGGTAACTCTTCTCTAACGAGCTTTTTTCCCTAGTGCATATATGAATTTAAGCGTGCCACAAGATTGTCTCACCCTTTTACTGTTGAAATAGCTAAATGCAACCGCCACTTCTGCCAAACAGTTTCTTTTCTCGCACTTCCCAAATGTTTCCTTGCTTTCCTAATAGCTACAATCCTCAAAACTTTAAATTATCGATCGCCTCCGTCCTGGAAGAACGTTGTATTCAAAAGATTATAAACTACCATCATATGATAATTTTTTTATTGAATGGATATCAGTAATAATATAGTATATGATTTATGTGTAAAGCTAAAAGACAATAGGAAAACTGTATTATTAGCCGACACGTTTCGTCCAATGTGGACTTTTTCAAGGCAAAAACGAAATTAATTTATTAAAAACAAAGTAACTATTAACAACAAGCAAAATGTCCTTAATAACTAGAAGAATTTAGAAAACGCTATTGTATTCATATTGTCAACTGAAAATTACGTCAAGCACTATCACGTGTAGAAATATTGTTTTTATTGTTGTGTTGACGGATTCAACTATTTTCTTTTGATTTCTTGATACAGATATGTACGTTGACTTGGGAGAGTAGTAATTCTGTTAGGAAACGTGATATTGGGAAAAGGCCTAGGCGTAGATTAATATTTGGATAATATTCAATGGCGGCACTCTCGAGGATTTTCCTTCTGGGTGAGTTATTTTCTTTTTTTTATGAGTGTAGCATTTTTAAAATCAAAATTGTGGTAATGAATTTATTTCTATGTATGACTAGTGCATTAGTTAAGTTGTTTTTTTTTGTGAAGTCTCTTTTGTGTTCATAAATGTGTTTTTTTTAAATTTTGCTTATTTCTCCAATATATTGGGAGGAACAGTTTTGGCAATTTATTTTATAACTGCCTGCGTCAGAAATATTATTGCTATTAGTGTTTGAGGATCTGATTATATCCATAATAGTTTTGGAAGTGTTTGTGATTATTTTAAGATTATTTAGATGGGATAGGTTGTTCTGGATAGTGGACCTGACGGAGTTGTTCGGTAGTATTATGCATCTGTTTTCATATAATTTATGTTATTATTTTTGTTTCGGTTGTATATTTTGTATGCCTTTCTTCTTGCGTTTTCTATGTATGTTTCTTCTTTAGGTAAATATTGGAGGCTGCAGATTCTTAATGCTCTCAGATAGAAACCTATAATCATTCTAGATTTAATTTTAGACGAGTGATTTGAGTAAAAACTGATCAGGTCATTTTTATATGATTTATATATTACAGTAAGAAGGTAATTTTATTTTGTATTAATCACAGTATCATATGTGCTGGAGAGAAAACCGAACCGGACTAATTATTGGATAAAGAGAACAGGAAATGTGTTTTTACCTATTAGCAAATATCAGAGGGAGAAGTTATTCAATAGGGCGATCAATTTGATATACGTACACACGTCGTAAAACACAGAAGACGGAATAGGCTTACAAGATGGTGAAAGTGACAATTCTCAGAACAATTCACGAGGTAGGAAAGAACTAGATAATGAAATGGTTGGTAAATATGTACTTTGGTCACGCTATGATCGCGGAAAAGAATGAATTCATTGGTGTACAGCTAATGAACAATTGATAACTAACACTCAAGATGCTTTTGGACTATAAAAAGCCCAACCGAGACATCAAAAAGACGAATAAACATGAATATGCAATGTGATAGGTCCTGATCTGGCTTCTCGTCTACAGTCGCTTTCTCAGAGACGTGCCGTGGCTTCACTCTGTCTCTTGTACAAGTATTTTCACGGCAACTGTTCTGACGAGCTACTTTCGCTGGTTCCCAGACTGCATGAATTTAAGAGAGCTACCAGACTGGCATCTCGGTCCCACCCTTTCACTGTCGAAACATATGTAACCGTCTCTTCTATTCAAACACCTTCTTCTTTCGCACTTCCCGTCTGTGGAACTCCCTTCCCCTTGCTTGCTTCCCTGATAACTCTAATCTTCAAATATTCAAGTGTAATGTCAATCGACATCTTCTGATACCTTGATCTTGTTCCCCGTCCTTCTCTATATCCTGTCCCCAAACACGCATCTTTACTCTTGTTCTCAATCCTCTGTAACCCTTTGCATGCTAGTGGCACTCCCGCCTTGCTTGAGGGGAATTGCTTTAAAAAAGAACAAAAATAAATCAATTAACGATGTAGAAACAGTTTTGCACTAAGGAAAAGAAATCAATTGTGAACTGATTACTTTCCAGTTATATACAAACTAAAAGTATTTTTTAAATGCCCAGGGTACTACCTAAACTACAATACGAATATATACTCATTTCATCCCAAGGAAGGTGATAAAGCCATTAAATCGTAAGGGGTTAGTGTGAATGAAAGACAATAGAGTGAAATAAACTGAGAAAATGCTTTTGATATGAAAGGACAATAACTGAACAGGAATTAAGAAAACACGCGATTATTGACGTTGCATCTAAATTTTTGAAGATCCCAGTTGACAGCAAAGCGGAAAGCCAGCAGAAAGTTCCACAAGCGAGAAACAATTTTTAGCAATTGCAACAATGAGGGGACCTAACTATCAATTTAGTACTACGCTCAAAGTCATGAAGAGGAACCAAAGAGGAAAGCTCATTAGAATAATTACCATGAAAATATTTATAGAAAAGTCAAAGGGAAGCTACGCTACGGCGGAGGGAAAATAATTGAAAGCAAAGATGGCAGGTCAGGACTGATAACATTGCAGATACTACTTTTGATATTTTTAAAGAATATCTAGATACACAGCAGAGGCACTAGATGTGGCAAGAATATTCAATGTATGAACGAATGGTACGACTGTGTAAGATAGATTCTGGCGAAAATACGATAGCAACTAAGAATAATATGAGGCTTTGGAACAGGTCAGAAATTCAAATTGGCATATATTTAAAAGAAGTAGAGGTGAAAACAGAGAAGGCATCCTAAGGCAAGAAAGACAACGAAAGTAGAGAATAACAAGTGTAATTCTCGATTTAACAAAGGTGTAACGGCGGGTAATGCCGAGAAATGGGGTAGAGAATAATATGGTAAAGAGAAAGATTGAAAGGAAGTGCAACGATGCATAAAAGGAACGACTTAATGGCAAATGTGCAGAGGTTCAGAGTCTGCAGAACACAGACTTGGCAAGTATACGGACATCAAAGAAAGAGCAAAACAGAAAACACCATCTTTTGGACGTTTTCTCTCGCTAATGTAGATTTTGTTCTTGTGAAATATTATTCTTCCGTTCATCGACGAAACATATTAAAGTGGAAGTTTTCCAAATTGTTTTATATATATATATGTATGCATGTATGTGTGTGTGTGTGTGTGTGTGTGTGTGTGTGTGTGTGTGTGTGTGTGTGTTGTGTGTGTGTGTGTGGTTTAAAATTTACTATACTTATAGGCAAAGAGTGGTCAGTATTGGGAATAAAGCGTTTGCAGATTCAATGCTGTTGCATATATTCACGCTCTTTCTCTCTCTCTCTCTCTCTCTCTGTCTATGTATATCTATCTATCTCTTTCATTATATATATACAGTATATATATATACAGTACATATATACAGTATATATATATATATATATATATATATATATATATATATATATATATATATATATATATATATTTGTTTGCTTGTTTATTTGGGGTTTTATGGCATATCAACCACTATGTGTTACTTAATGCCAGATCCAGTATTTACTAGATATATCAAAAACGTATAGTTGGCAACATCATTGTTTCAAAAACGTATAGTTGGCAACTGTTTCAAAAACGTATAGTTGGCAACTGTTTCAAAAACGTATAGTTGGCAACTGTTTCAAAAACGTATTGCTGGCAACTGTTTCAAAAACGTAAAGCTAGCAACTGTTTCAAAAACGTATAGCTGGCAACTATTTCAAAAACGTATAGCTGGAAACATCATTGTTTCAAAAAAATGTATCCTTGGCAACATCATTGTTTCAAAAACGTATAGCTGGCAACTGTTTAAAAAAATGTATCCCTGGCAACATCATTGTTTAAAAAAAATGTATCCTTGGCAACATCATTGTTTCAAAAACGTATAGCTGGCAACTGTTTAAAAAAATGTATCCTTGGCAACATCATTGTTTAAAAAAAATGTATCCATGGCAACATCCTTGTTTAAAAAAAAAGTATCCCTGGCAACATCATTGTTTAAAAAAAAACGTATAGCTGGCAACATCATCGTTTCAAAAACGTATAGCTGGAAACATCATCGTTTCAAAAACGTATAGCTGGCAACATCATTGTTTCCCATCACATTTTAGGGGTAAGGTGTTAGTATATTTAGTGTAGGGTTTGGGAGGGAAAGTTAATTGTAAGTTGTAGTTGTTTTGGGATGGGTTAGATGTGATGGGGCATGACATGACCAGCCGATTGATCGGATCGACGGCCTTTTGGTTGGACGTAGTTTATCGTCATACCCAGGACGTGGATGTAGTTTATCGTCATACCCAGGACGCGGATGTAATTTTTCGTCATACCCAGGACGCGGATGTAGTTTATCGTCATACCCAGGTTTGGCTGACATGATCTGTGTTGATTTCGGCTTCTTCGGATGAATGAATAAAACTGTGTGAAACGAAAATGCATTGGAATTTTTTAGGTAAAGAGGGGCAGTTGGCAATAAATTAAATTACCTTATCAGATCCGACGACCACAGACCAGAAAGTGTTTATTTTACATATACACCCTTTAACAGCTGATATCTTAATTGATGTTGTTTTTTTTCTTTGCATGTTAAACCCATTAGAATTAATGATGGCAGTCAAACAAAGCTTTGAACAAAGGAAATGCATTTTAAAAGTTGAAGTGCAAAGACAGTTTAGTGGGGAGTTTCAAACATATTCACTACGGCGACTTACCATCACTTGAATTAGAGATAAGGTTGAAGCCGACGGAACTGTTCAGAATGTCCACGAGAAGCGTCCCGGATGACCACGGACATCGACAAGCCCCCAAATGCAAGAAAGAGTACTGGAAACGTATGACAAAAGTACAAGAAAATCTGTGCGGCAAGCGTGTCGTGAGGTAGGTATTTCAAAATCGTCTGTCCAACGCATATTGAAGCGTTGTCAATGGAAAGGTTACATTCCATGATTAGTCCATGCTATGAATGGCGATGATCCAGACCGAAGAGTGGAGTTAGATCCTATCTTTGATGAGATTTTGCCAAACACGTGGATTGGGCGAAAGGGTTTCACCAGACCTCACACCACTAGACATTGTTTTTTTTGGGTGGGGAATACTTAAAAGACAAAGTCTACGCTACGAAACCTGCAACAGTCGCTAAATTGAGAGGATCTATTGAACAAGAATACACAAAAATACCAAACGAAATGTTTGGTGATGTTTACTATTCCATTGCTTCACGTTGTCAGCAGTGCCTGGACCAGAACGGACATAAGTCTGAAAACCAGCGTTAACAAAGCAATAAAATAATTTATTTTAATTTATTGAATCCACAACTCTTTGGGTCTAGTCACTGAATCTAACCAGCGCCATTATCCACTACGTTGTAAGCTCAGTACCAGGCTACAGCAGTGGTGAACCAAAAAACTTGGAGAGTTGAATTAAAGGGAAATAACTGAGACATCCGGAAGAGGCATGACACTTGGAACTAGAACAATCTAACCCGGTGGACGAAATAAAGGGTTCGATTCGAAATTCCAATCACCTGAAGAAGGCCGGAACGTACAAGGGCCGAAACATTGTGAATATAGCCATGAAGATGTGGATAAAAGTCCGAATAATGTAAATAACTACTTGGTTTTATATTAAAATGATTTGTTTTATTACGGTTTATCAACTGTTTGCAGGTTATTTAAAAGCCAAAAAAATATTTTTAGATTGTAAGAATTTGGGGGAGATAATAATGATTTACTGATACAAGTTCTACTAACTAACCCATATCTGGGGGAAGATGAAGTGGATTCATGCCTTTCCAAAGGCGATTTGGGCGTAAGTAAATATAACGAACCCGACTGGAATTAGAACTCGTCTCTCCCATTTCCAATTCCGAGCCGTTATCCATTACACCACGTTCACATCCAAGTTTACAGCGCATGATATTGTCACCCATCTAGGTAATGACCAAGTGGTCACCCATCTCGGTGCTGATCAGGGTCAACGTAGCTTAACTTTAGTGATCGTATGAGACCTGGTGTTTCAGTGTGATATGGCAGTAAACCTTCAGATTAAAAATTGCAAATTTTCCAACATATTTCAGTGAATTTCCCTTTCCAGTATTATAAGATATATTTACAATTCATACGAATTGCATTCATTACTTCCACCAGTTCTAACCGTCAATGCTAGGACCCGCACATCGTAGCGAACCACCCTCATTCGCTTCGTATTCCATTGATGAGATGTAAGTTGCACTCGAGCAGTTTCTTCTCTCGAACTGCTGTTTTATGGAACCGACTCCCAAGAGAATGGCTTCCTCGGTCACTAGAATCTTAACCTGTTCAAGTCTAGGGTTAACCTTTATCTTCCTCAGATATCAACATAAAATTTGCCTCTTACTCTGAAACCCTCTATCTCAAGTGGCTTTTAGGTCTCGTACAGAGTGAACATCATTTTAAAAAGAAAAGATATATGGAACAAAGAAGGCGTTACTTAAAACTGACGTCAAAGGATACAAAATATTCTTTGTTTATTTTTATCTTCTACTGGAAGTTATTAACTTTTATTTGGCGAAAAAAATGACTTTTTAAATCACATATCCTCCTGACGTCAGTTTAGACTAACGCCTTTTTTTATTTCTACATCTTGTGACCATTTTGCTTACATTTTTTCTCGATTTCAGTACCAAAACTTTAGTTTATAATTATATTTTAAATAATTGTTTCTCAGCCAGTGCTCCCCGGAACCTTAGAGTTCCGCAAGTGGTCGCCAGCGGTTCCGTGAAAAATGGAGATAATGCATTTTTGAGTCATTTTTGTTTAATTTTATATTCGTAATGTTAGTATACACGTACGGCAATTTCTTGAAAAATCCGTGGTTATTATAATAAAGGCTTCAACCTCTTATATTATTTAAAATTATAATAATCGTAGGAATGTATTTAGTATTGTCTATATGGCGTCAAAGTGCCTAAAAGAACTATTCGAAATGTTAAAATAAATAGAATTAAAACATTCCTGAAATCAGTTGGATATAGCTGAAAATATCAGAAAAAAACAAAGAGTGTCCATTTTCCCTAAATATAAACCAAAATAAATCAGTTTTGGCGTAAAATGATTCAAAAGAGTTGATATGCCGTTAAAAATCCACTTAAACATAAATATGGCGTCAGTGTGAAACCGCTTTCATTGATTAATTGATGGTATTCGTAGTAGATTTGTGTATCATTGAGTGACACACTGGAGTCGAGGATGCATACACAATGTCCATATGTTGTGTTTACCTCGTGAACTACGATAAAAATATAAGACACATAGATATTAATAATGATATATAATAATTTTTATGAAAGGGTTCCCTGAGTTATGAAAACTCTTTCGAGTGTTTTGCAAGAGTTAAAAGATTGAGAAACGCTAAAAATTATCAAAAATGGCGTCATTTTAAACTGATGCATGGAAGATATTGTTGAAACAAATATAAATAATAAATAAATAAACTAAAGGTAAATTTATAAATTGTTGAACATTGAAAACTTAAATGATAAATTATTTAATTTATTTATTAACTAATAAATTAAACACATCAGAAAGAACGTAACTTAGTCCTTGTCAATTAAAACATTTTAACGAAGTAGGAACGTATAGACTGCTTACGGACACATCACGATGAAACACCTGTTACTGTACTATCACTGTAGTTAAGCAACGTTGGGCATGGTCAATACCAAGTCACCGTTTGGAAATGCCAGGTGCTGTAAACTTGAATGTGCGGGTGGTGTAATGGATAATGACTCGGAAATGTTAATAGGAGAGCCGAGTTCCAATTCCTGTTGAGTTCGTCATATTTACTAATGCACTTGGGAAAGGTATGAATCCATCATTTCTGCCTTCCAGCTATGAGATAATTAGTAAGTCTTGTATCACTAAAACCATTATTATCAGCATATTTTTTAAATTCTTACAGGCTAAAATAGTTTCTGGCTTTAAATACCCTGCAAAGGGTTGATAAGCCGTAGAAAACGATTCGTTGAAACAATCAGTGTATAGATTTATAATTTAAATATATGTGTGTGTATATACATTTATAAATGTATATACACACACATTCTAAAGTCGCATGTATCAGAATACGCATATACGCACGCATGTTTGTTTCTATACGGATGTAAGTGTTTATATTATAGTGGAGGAAATTCTCTGCTCACAGCAGGGTTCTGAGGAAGTTAGGATAAAACCAAACGGAAACAAGTGATTTTAACATCTCTCTCTCTCTCTCTCTCTCTCTCTCTATATATATATATATATATATATATATATATATATATATATATATATATATATATGTAGATAGATAGATAGATAGATATAGGGTGTGCCAGGTAACTGAGAACAAATTATAAAGAAAAACAAAGATATTCAATAGAAAAAAAATCCCAGTGTATGCTTTCAAAAATGTACACATGTTCAACTTCTGCCTCGATGCGGCTTCGTAAGTAGGCATTTATCCGCACGCCCACGTCGCAACAAAATATGACACAAGTTTAATGTGGGAACCCGTACACAAACTGCTCAAGTCCTCTCGACACTTTCCCTTTTGGGGATACCTCAAGCGCCCGGTAATGAACCAAGTTCCGTCCCGAAGGAGAGGTACTACTTAGAGCGACGGCTCCCTAGTGCCAGACTTAATATTAATGTCAAACTACCTCGTCTCGTAAAGTAACTACACGGCCATCATGTTCACGGCGGTGGCCTTCATCGAACCGCTGATTAGTATCTCTCTCGACGACGAATACATAATAGTCGAAGACATTCAAATCAGGAAAATAAGGGGGCAACCTGCTGAGGCGACAAGATTCTTTGTCAGCCACTTCTTGATCACATAGACTATGTTGGAATGTAACAGAGGCCTGCTGGAATGTATATGGCCAAGCCCCTTAACTCAGTGCTTTACTGCCCCTTATAGAATTATGGGAGAAGTGGGGGTGACATAACGGAGCCTTCGTTACTCACGAACCCCAGACCCATAACAGATGACCTAAGGAGGATGTGACGGATATGTGCAGGGCAACTGGTTGTTGTTACTGTTTACCTGATCACTTTCAAAAACTATCTGGATTCTTTGTTAGTGAGACGAATGTGGCCTGACTTTTCATTTCCTGGGTCAGATTGAAAGCTGTCATTTTAGCGCTTTAAACACGTGCAGAAATGAGAATGAAAAACGTTGGCGCATGCTTTATAACATTGCGTTAGGTCGCTTACATTTAGGGCCTACTAAAATATGTTCTAAGTTACCTATGTGCGTGAGTGCGTGTGTGTAAGTACGTGCGTGTATATACGTGCGTATCTAATGACGTAATATATATATATATATATATATATATATATATATATATATATATCGATTGAGTAAATGTGTCCATATGTGTATTTCCATTTCCGTTTATTTCTAGTTTTAAAGTAAATAGTTATCTTCTCCTCCCCCTCTCTCTCACTCTCTCCCAATATATATATATATATATATATATATATATATATATATATATATAAATTCAGTCTATGCCAAATTGATATTTGCCAAAAGAAATGGCTAAATTAAGAAAGTGCTCAATACAATTTAAAAAAAAAAAAAACGAAAATATAGCGCAATTTAAGATATAAAATATTTGAAACATTGACCGTTAGGCTACCATAGTTTCTGTCAGAATGGTTTTATCAAACAGTTGGTTTATTAAGAAAGATACATAATACTTATGTATCATACCGAAGAAATTGTCAAGTGCTAGCATTATTATTTTTGTTTGTTGTTGAAACCGTTTTTTTTTTTTTTAAATTCTGGTCCTCGCGAGATACTTTATTGTTGGGGTTGAATATTATTGCTGTTAAGATATTTAAAAGAATTGTAGTTTAATTTTGAATTTGAATTTAAGCCCGGATTAACATTTAAGATTGAAAATAAGGTTTGAAATAAGAAATATAAACTCTAAATTAGAGAAACGCTGATGTTAAAAAAAGTAAGTAAACAAGAAGGAACGTTACATTCTAAATGAAAATCTAATGCTTCTTTAGAAATTGCTTTGTTTACGTTTCAGATACGAAACTGAGTAGATATGACTTTCGAAGAAATCTGAACGAGTAAACTGTGCGTTAAACTTAGAGAGAACGTCACTTGATTATGAAGCTCTTCCTAACCAAGCTTTCAAAAGCATGTCGGTTCAAATGACCTGCTAAGTGGGACACAGGTTCGAATTCTATCGGAGGGCGCATTTTTCATTAATAAGATTTCTCGAATGTTCACGCCGGTAGATAAAATAATAATAAATAAATAATATATATATATATATATATATATATATATATATATATATATATATATATATATTAATAAATGTACATATTATCCCTCACCGATAGCACGACTCGGAGTTTCATGCACAACGCAATATTCAGGTGCTGTGTATAGACTAACCGTTACGTAATGTAAATTTTGATAAAATATCTGGTTATCGCTATGTTGGTGTAGTTATATATTATACTGAGATTACAGGGTTTTTTTAATTTTAAAAAGTTTATTTGGCATTTAAAATTAACGGGATATATATATGTGTGTGTGTGTGTGTGTGTGTGTGTGTGTGTGTGTGTGTGTGTGTGAAAAATATATTTTAGAATTATGAATATTATTCTTTATATTAAGCATAAAGGGAGATTACAAAAAGATTACATAAAAAACGATAATTTACATTAAAAATTATTCTGGATCAAAATATTTGAACAGATATTTATTTTTATGCCTACATGTAACCATCAATTCATTTCTCTTGTTTAATAAGCTAGGGTTATTTAAATGTTTTAAGATAACTAATTTTTCAACAAGACATTCTTTAATAACCAGAAATATTTAGAAAGAGCAGTGCTGTTTATGTATTTTAGTTTGCCTAAACGCATTCGATGTCGGTAGAAATTAAATTTCCGAGGATTTTCAGTGGAACCAAAATAAAATTTGATATTGTTATCGGAATGTATCCTAGCTCAGTACACAATATTATCAATCATACATTGACTGTTTAAGGGACAACTTTTTCGGCAGTTGCATTTATTATATTTTTTAATTAATGTTGTCTTTGTTGAAAATATATTTCATATAATGTTATGTTGGTATATAGATTTATCGATATTACTAACGCAGCTATAGCTGATCTTAACATTTTTCTTATTAAAAATATTTTTTAGTGTTCTCGAATGATTAAAGTACTTATGAATTAAATTTAGGAAAATTCTTCCGATATTCGTTTGAACATTACAATTAAAAGATGGATTAAACCATATAATGTTGCGCCTACGGTGTCTTAGTTTATTTTTAGCATTTTTTTTGTTTTGTTTTTTGTTTTTTTGTTTTGTTTTTTGTTTCGTTTTTTGTTTTTGTTTTTCTAAATACTCTAAAGTTACTTTATGGTTGCTTAGTTCTAAAGCTTTTATATATTTCATTTTATTATTATCAAATATTTCCTTATTACTAGAGTTGGTACATGATCTAATTTAGACTGATTTATGTAAATTATCTAGAATTTTATGATGGTGGTTTGATTTTTTACTGATGTATTTATGGTTATATAGATCTTTGGTGTATGCTTTGTAATAACCATTATTCAAGTCCAAAGTCACATCGAGAAAGTTGATTACTTTAACATTTGTAGTAGTTGTAATATTTAGCTCATGATCTTTGAAAATCTTTATAATCTCCTATCTCAATCGATCTATATGTCTCGGACTTGTTTTACGGAAGAGAATTACATCACAATACCAAGATTCCGACTAGTTCATATGCCACTGCTGAATCATATACTCCTATAACAATATTAAAGTCTGTGTTACTTCTTTTGATCAACAGGTAACCATTATGGAATAATATAGATTTTTTTGTGCCTGCTTTATGATTTTTATTTCACGATCGCTAATAGGACAGTAATTTTTTCCTAAATTTATAGCAGACATTAGAAGATTCTCAGATTCAATTTATAGCAGATGAACTAGTGGAAGTCACAAATATCGAACTGGCTTCTGCTGTTTGATGCCACAGGTTAATTCCTAGAACATATTTCATGTTTTGCGCCGATATTATTTTTATTTGGTTTGAGTAATCGATATTGTGGGTTGTTTAGGAAATTTGCCTTGTGATCTATAAATGGGATGAATGCTTGTTTGTGGAATTTGTAAATCCTGTCATCAATTTTTAGTTCAATGGCTATTTTCTTGGCTTCACTATTGGTGTGTGTGTGTGCGCGCGCGCGCGTTATTACTATAAACTTTTTTGTGGCTACAAGTGTTTCAGTTGCTATCCCTGAGTTTTAGTTTCTTAAACACTGGAATTAATATTAACCGGCCTAGGTCGACTAGACCTACTAAAGAAAAATGTACCTCTCGACAAGAATCGAACCATATCTATTTACCCATATTGTCTTTCACTAAAATTAGATTTTCCAAAACACATCTTGAGAGAGGAAGAAGTAAAATGACATATAAGGAGAAAGAGGGGGAAATAATCGGAAAAATATCAGACTTTGTTCGTGAACTGAATAAGTTGTGAGATTTGAATGCTGAGGTCGTGCCCCTAATAATGAAAGCACTGGGAACCGCCTCAAAATAGCAATTGTAAATTTGAAAGTAAGTTGAGATTATCCGAAGTAAAGACAGTAAAGCGTTCTGTGAAAATGCAAATAATAATAATAATATCAAGCTTAAAAAAAGCTTAATAAATACACCGATCTCCTGATTGAAGTTGCCAGAATGTGGGAAGCTCAGGACACTATTGTCCCAGTTATCAATGGAGTGTTCTAGTCTATACCTCCATACTTAAATTACTACATTGTGAAAATCGGAATAAAATCTAGAAGTCTGCACTTCAGAAGTCCGCGTTGTTTGGCACCGCAATTATTCTGCGAAAGGTGCTCTCCGTTTGTGAACGTACGGCTTGATGGGGAACCTCCATAATGCAAGGTCTCCGTTTGATTTCGCTCTTTCGGCCGATAACAAGGTAGATCTGAACGGACGTGAAAAGTTAAATAAGTATCTAGACCTTGCAAGACATTTTAAGAAGCTGTGAAAAATTAAGATGACTTTCGTACCAATCGTTATCGGGGTACTGAGAATGGTTCCGAACTGCCTAGAGAAAAGTAACTGGAAATCAGAGAGAAGACTAAATCAAGAACACTGCATTGTTCAAAAAAGAGTGTTGTACTATTGGTGAGACTTGTTGTCACTTAATATCAGATGTAGACCATCAGTTTCTACATGTATGAACACTCAATAATAATAATAATAATAATAATAATAATAATAATAATAATAATAATAACGATTAGAAAACGCTTTCCTGTACCGAACAGCGAGGAGACTCCATAAATATTGGATTAAGCCTGTCGGTGAAAAGAAGAAATGATCGGTTTATTTTCTTAATCATGAGTGGTAACCTGAAAATAAACCTTTTTACAAGCAATCAACATCAGATTCTGTGAATAATAATAATAATAATAATAATAATAATAATAATAATAATAATAATAATAACAGCAAACCATCATGAAAGACAAGAAATTCAGGAAGTGTATGCTTATTGACATAGTAGTACCATCTGAGAGAAACACTTCCATGAAAATTATGGAGAAATTGTCCAAATATAAGGACCTGGAGATCGAGATTAACAGGATGTGGGGAATGAAGACTGAGACTGTACCAGATAGTAATCGGAGTTCTGGGCCTAGTGAGAAAAGGAGTGATCAGTTTTACTAACAGTGTCCCAGGTAACATCAACATACAGGTTGCCCAGAAGATCGCCCTATTAGGAAAATCACATATACTAAGAAAAGTGCTGTCAATTAAATTACAATTCTCCTATAGGGACCAAGGACCATAGTTTGAACCCGGCTCTACAGGATACAAAGCAGGATATGTTAATCATTTTTTCTCAAAAATTGCTCAGTGGAAAATCTCATGATGCCATTTCTGACCTTAGGTGTCTGGAAAGATATGAAATCAAAGGAAATAATAATAATAATAATAATAATAATAATAATAATAATAATCGCCCAGACATCGTGATCAGGGACGGAAAAAAGGAAAATGTGGCTTCTTATTGACATGGAAATGTGTGCAGACTGTAATGTATCTTTGAAGATCTTAAAAATAAAACTAACAAAATACAAGGACCTTGAAATCGAAATCTCAAAAATGTGGCATGTGAGGAAATCAACAATTCCAGTTGTATCTTGAGCCCTCGGATTGATTGGAAAAGGTCCCATAGAGTCGTTGAGGTGATTCCTGGCAGCCCATGTCTTAAAGAAATCAAAAAGTTGTACTCACAAGTACAGTTCACACATTACGAAGAGCTTTATGTATATAAAATGTGTGTGATCTTAGTTTGTTTTTTAAAAAAAGATCAGTGGAAAATGTCATGAAACTATTTCTGACCTAAAGGACTTTGCTTGAAACCAGGAAGGAAATCCAATGAATATTGTTATTATTATTATTATTTCCTTTGATTTCTGTTCTATACACATTTGCTTCCAGGTACCAACATGACACCCAAATTCAGAAATGACATCATGATATTTTCTTCTGATTAATTTTTGTAAATGTATAAAAAATAAAACAACCTAAGATCTTTTACATCGATAAAGTCCTTTGTAAGATTATTATTATTATTATTATTCTTATTATTATTATTTTTATCTAAGAAATATACAACTGAATAATAATAATAATAATAATAATGATAATAATAATAATAATAATAATAATAATAATAGTAATAATAATAATAGTTTTTAAAACAACATCAGTCATTTGTATCTTTAGAGGCAAAAAAATTGTTGCCCCTTGAAGTCTCTGGCTAAAACCTGGGAGTCGTACTACAAAAAGCAAATGCAAAATACAACAACAACATCGGCAATGATGATGATGATAATGCTGGTGATGATGATGATGATGATGATGATGATGATGATGATGATGATGATGATGATGATGATGATGATGATGATGCTAGGATTTAAATGTGACAGAATAGCCATTATATCTTGCATCAACATCTCTATAATACAGTGTTCGTGAAGAAGACAAATAACTTCACTGTCAAGTGGATCTGACAAAATTCAACCAGATACATAACTGTGTTCATAATCTTCTAAATTCATGAATTCGCATTTCCGTGAATCATCTTATTGCTGGTAATGCTTTGTTTTACTGAAGTCAACTCACAGAGAAATTAACAATCGAGAGTAAAAGAAGTTAGGTAAATAAAAAAAAATAAAAAATAAATAACGGAGAAAGAAAGAAGAAAAGAAAGAAAGAAAGAAAGAAAAACGAACGAACGATCAAAAACAAGGTAGAAAAAATGAGGAAAAATAAGAAACATAGAAAAACAATAAAGCAATAAGCGTAAGGAAAGAAAGAAAGAAAGAAAGAAAATAAGTATTCAAAAACAAGTTATAAGAAAGGAAATAATAAAGTGATGTGAAGAAAAAGGGGGAAAGAGTAAAAAACAAGAAGCGTGAGAAAAGATAAAAAGAAAGAAAACAAAAGCAAACATAAGCACGTGTACATGGAGAATGTATGTTTATATATATATATATATATATATATATATATATATATATATATATATATATATATATATATATAATACAGCGCCGCCTTAAAGCACGTCACCCCAAAACGAGCGAATCAGTTGTTACGAATTTCTCGGACGCAAACTTATTGAAACAGTGACTTATTTATTGGAAGAGGTTGCACAAGTTTTGCATAGACAGATGATATCCGACTTTCTCTAACAACAGTCAGATAACTTTTTTAAAATATTTATAAAGAAAAGAGATTTCAAGAAGAGTTACACCGTGTCCGTAATTTACAAGGATAGAAAATAGATGTGAAAAATTTAAATTTACTTACCATAGTTTTTTTTAAGTAAAAAAGGAAGAAAATAATTCAAAATACAAAAAGAGGATTCCTAGAAAAATGACAGAACTTTCGCTATTAAACAACAAAGTTTAATTCTTTTTAGTTTCATTTAACTTTTTATTCGCTTTCTGCAACGCTACATAAGCGTGTCTCCCTTAATTATTCAATGAGGCTGGATCGCACCAATAGAAAAAGAGAAAGAGAAAAAAAAGCAAGCAGTCTTTTTTTTTTAATCTTGGCTAATTTTAGCTTAAAAGAAAAAAAGGGGGGTGGAAAGTAAGTCATATAGAAAGGAAAGTTGTGAGCGAGCAAGTGTCTGTTTAACTTGCAGTCGCCTAGAGAGGGGATCCCCAGAACAAATTGTTGGAGTCAGA
This sequence comes from Acanthosepion esculentum, assembly GCA_964036315.1. Lineage (NCBI taxonomy): Eukaryota > Metazoa > Mollusca > Cephalopoda > Sepiida > Sepiidae > Acanthosepion > Acanthosepion esculentum. The sequence goes on from OZ038481.1 coordinate 56,032,643, forward strand.
GGAGAACGAGGAAGATAGTTGCTATTTCGCCTAGGCATACGCGGAGGTTGGAATATTATACACAACAAAGTTCAGCTCGCCACGGTAACTACCACAGCTCATCAACGCACTAAACTCAAGAACACTTGCGCCTATCTTCGCCTTTATTTGTTGCTATGTTGGACCAACAGATGCCCGGGCTTTTACCTGTGGCACGGGGATTTTGTCTATTTTTGTGTCTCGTTCTAGGGACAGCGATTGGCTTGGGTCAAGCGTACCGTTCCGGGGATGTGAGACTGGTCGGAGGAGCCAACAAGTATGAAGGGACAGTCTTGGTAATGTCACGAGGAATTTGGAAATCGGTTTGTGGACATGGATGGGGCATACTGGATGCTTCAGTCGTGTGCAGACAATTAGGATTCAGGGGTATCAGGCGATTTTTCACCTGGAGCAAATTCGGGGAGGGAAATTGTGAGTACGGAAACAACAGTTTTCTTTTTCTTTTCTTTTCTTTTTTTTTTTGTTTATTTGTTCAATCCATTATTGTTACCTTTTTTGCTTGTTTTAATTAATTATTATAAACACATTGTAAAAGGCACTTGTTTGAATGAATAGACAAACGAATCTACAGATTGATATACTGAATGACACAGACTATTTCTGAATAGAAAAAAGTGCAAGATACATAGACTAAGTTTTACTTAATTTCGTTTATTAGATTATTAACAAAACTTCCGTGGTTTACCCTGAATCTCAGCCTGAAGAATATTTATAAGCGTTTTAAATTCAAAAATTTTGAAAAGCTAACGATATTTTTTACTTCTGTTATGATATAGACATGCTGCAAAATAAAATCCTTCCATTTGCTTTGATAAAGTCCATCAGAGGACGAAAAGCGTCGGTAAATAAAGGCTTTCCTTTTGTCTTTATTCATTGCTATTAGCATTATATTCAGATAGATAGGTGCGGCTATAGATGAATGGCTATATGACGACTACACAACCAATGAAAACAAACCTAGATACAATTTAAAAATCAAATCAACTCTGCATTTTTTTTTAATTTCTAAAACTTCTGAAGCAGAAAATATTAAATTTATAAAGGGCTTTCCAACGCGTTCCTTATTTAATCACTAACCAGAAATAAATAGCCATTCGTGTATTCATATAAGATCTATGCGTGCATTTTATACATACACATCACTTCGTACACAGAGAAAGGGAAGAGAGAAAAGCGGAACAAGACTAGAGAGAGGGGGAGAGGAACAAAGAAGGTAATCGTCACTGACGGCTAAAGAAAAAATGGACAGTCAGCAGAAAAAATGTATGGGAAGTTACATAATCTGTGTATATTTGTTCCATATGAATGTTGCATAGAGATATGCGCGGTCGTTTGGAGGTATGTGCGGGTGCGTGCGCACGTCACCTTGTGTATGTTATGTTTGTAACTATTTGGAAAATGTACTTCTATTGCTTTTTAGGCGTTTCATACGTTTTTTAAGGACTAATTTCTTTTTACGTTCTTACTAATCTTTTTTTTTTTAAATATACGCACACACATCAAGAGAGATTGTGTGGTTTTTTAGTCCATGTCAATATGGTGTGAAAATCGCTTGAGGCGTGAAACTGACAGTCAACATGCAATGTTGATTCCTATTTCCACACTGTCTATATCGCTGTATCGATTTTGAGCATAAATATAGCATTTTAAAATACAAACATATATATATATATATATATATATATATATACATAGATATATAGGTATATATAGATATATATACAATATGCAATTTTATAGATATATATACAATATGCAATTTTTTATATATATCAATTATATATTATATATATGCGATACTTACTGGAAAGCGCTGAATAACAGTAATAAAGCCCACATCAATGCAACTATATATATATATATATATATATATATATATATATATACAGTGAGACCCGGATATAAGAGAAACCCGGATATAAGAGAGATTTTATCTGGTCCCAAATTAGAGCCATACTTACCTAAACAAAATAGGCCAGACCCGGATATAAGAGAAATCCGGATATAAGAGACTTCTCCGGTCCCGACAACTCTCTTATATCCGGGTTACACTGTATATATGCACTTCGACGTGGTAAGTGGTTAGCAAGTTTGTCTCGCTGAATCAATTACGACTGAATAGTGAGTTCCAATCTCATTGGGTGCTACTTACTTTCGGCCTTGTACCATATCAAATCTACGCTTAGTAAATCACTTATGGATATATGAATAAAGATAAAAGGAAAACTTACCTTTTACCAACATGTTTCGTCCTCTGTTGGACTTTATCAAGCCAAATATGAGAATTTTATTTTGTTCCATGAATTTATAAACTTTATATCTTTCTTTAGGTTTTCAAATTTTTTTAATAAAATCCGTACTTTTGCCTTGATAAAGTCCATGAAAGGACGAAACGCGTCGGTAAAGAAAAGTTTTCCTTTTGTCTTTATTAATATTGTCTTTTTTACAGGTATATTTGTTTTATAACTGAATTTTTACACACACACACACACACACACACACACACACACACACATATATATATATATATATATTATGGAAGTAGATACTTAAATTGAAATATATAGTCACGCATATTTCGTTTTATTTCGGCACAAAATGTAATGTACAGGGAGCACAATAACATTAATGGATAGAGCAAGTTTACAACAACAACAACAACAACAACCCTCGCATAGTTCCCGCCCTTGGTTATGCATTTTCGCCATCGTCGCCTGCATGATAGCGACGCCATCCACGAATTTTCATCAGCCCAAGCAAATAGATCTGGAAGGGCGTCAAATCCGAACTATTCGGTGGGTGGAAACCTTTAACAAGCGTCGAGGAATGTCAATGGGTGCAAATTTTTGCGCACGAAAAATTCATTGACACACCCCTGATACGTGCACACCATCACGTCAGATGCCATCTTGCCAGTCTGGCACTCAGCTGCTTCACTGTAACAAGGTAAATAAATTCTGAGTTATTGGCAGAAAGGATCAAACACTTGTCACACTGCCAATTTCACACTGCTAATAAAATACTAGCTATTACTTTCGAACCGGCCAACGTAAATATTATAATGATAATAATATAATTATGCTTGTCCCTCCATTTGTTAGTTCACACGGCCGTTACGCCAATACCTCATAAATAACGCACTATTCTGTTTTGATCACGTGGAAAGAATGGAAAAGTCTACTTGGTTTCAGTGAGAAAATGAATGAAAGAAAGAATGAAAGGAAGATAGAAGTGTTTAACGACCGTTCAATAAAATGGAAAAAAGTTGTCAATTTCAAATCTTTTCACTTGTGACCACTTCTTAAGATATCAACCAGCATTCACATTTATGATTGTTCTTGCAATACTTTGTTAAAGTTGTTCAGCTCTAATATTTAATAATGTGATAAGAGAATTTCTACGGATATAGTTAATGTCGTAGAATTAGCCATGAGCTTACTCAATCATATACTTAAGAATTAATATTCATCAGAAAACTCAAAGAGGAAAACTAGAAATAATGATAACACTAGTGCATGACACATAGCTGATATACGCTAATTATTACAATTTAACGTATTTATAAAGCCAGCAGAATTTTTTAACAAAAATGTAGGTACCTCCAATATTTCGCAGACAAAATAGGATAGCTTGATGCAAAAGACACCGAATTTAATAAAAACAAAGTTTTGTCGTTAAAATGTGTGTTATTAAGAGGAAAGACTAAAGTATTTTTTGATTATTTTATTTAATTTTTTTAATATGTTCTAAAATGTTCGAAATTTTGGCTAAGAAACTTCTTTTTTTTTTTTGCTTCAACGGGAGCAGCAATGATTAGTATAGGAAATGTTAGCGTCTTTTTGCGATAAAAAACACATAGATTTAGAAATTCTTGCAAAAATCAAATTGTCGGATTTTAATGAAACTTTATGGACTTATTCACAAACGAATGAAATTATTTTAGAAATTTTTTAAAGAAAATCTTGGTAAAAATCTTTTTTTTTTTACATCTGTTACTCTCCCCACTTACTTAATGAAATTCCAGGAATTAAATTTTGTCTCTGTTTATATTTATATTAGTTAAAAATAGGACTCCTTAGTGAATCTAAATAATCAATTTTTTGTCAAACTGTTATCCATTTACCGAAAATCTGCTCTGAATCAAAAGACAAAAATACATTCAAACTAACACATTATTTAATTAGAATAGCTTTTATTTGCTTTTATAAATAATATATATTAAGGTCACTATTGTCTTAAGAAAAAAAAAGATTTGAATTTTTACAAAATTTGTTTTCATTTTTTACATCTTAATAAGAATAACTTATTAATTTTTAAATATTTTTAATCTTTTAAAATTCGTCCTTAATTTGTCCCTTTGAGATGTTATTATTAAGTGAAAACTATATTTACTGATCATAAATTGAAAAGCTTAGTAGAAATCATCACGCACCAATATTTTAAAAACAGAATTTTGAATTTTTTTTATATGTATAAACGTGCCGATTTTCTATATACGGTCGACCATACATGACATTATCAGAAAATAAGACCGATAAGTATAGTAAATGTTCAGCCAAAATTATTTAAAATTCAATAAAACATTAGATTACTGAGAATATTTTCTTAATTTTTTAAGATAACTGAGTACTTAAAAATTATATGTAAAAGGCGCGCTAGATTAATCCAATTACTTTTTTAACGCCTAAAGCCCCCATAGAACAACATTCTATCAATATCAAACTCGGTTGATTAAATAAGTCCTTTGAACATTTACTAATTTCTATATACATGTTTAAAAAAGATTGTGTTTCGTGAAAAAAAAGGTCTGGAAAATAATATTTGTTTTTTTAACACAAGTAGTCATTATAATTATAGTGTTCGATATGATGAGATAATGCTTTAATAGTAATAAATAAAATGAAATGTTCAGATCAATAAATAAAAAATAAAAAATCAAATGTTTAAATCTTGTCCTCGGACGAGTGGATGTAATCTCCGCGAAACTCAATGTAAGGATAAGATAAGTGAACATTTAACGATGGGCGTAAGATAGCTGACTCGGGTTTCGATTCCAGCTTGAAGCATCAGACGTGTAGCCACACTGAGGAGCTGTGATACAGTGAAACAGTCTGTCTGTGGATGACTATCTATCTATATATATATATATATATATATATATATATATATATATATATATATATATATATGGGCCGAGAGTGTACTTGTGCATTTGTATATATCTGTATTCATTTTGTGTGGGCGTGTCTGCACAGGTTTGTGTATGTGGTCGTTTGTGGAGCGGTGGTGTCAAGTTATTTCAAAGAGCTGTGAAATAATTTCCAAAGCGAATGATTATTCTTAATTTTATTTATTTATTTATTCATTTCTTAAGTGAAATTTGCAAAATAAACACACACACACACACACACACACACACACACACACACACACACATATATATATATATATATATATATATATATATATATATATATATATATATATATATATATATATATATATACTGCTACACCAAACGTTATTTTGCGGATAGCCATGTTTGAGTAGACACCCTGATGTTTTAAACAATGCGAATTACATCTACCGGCCTGCGCATTCGAGAGATTTAATAAAAAAAACGTACTCTCCAGTAGTTTTCGGACGCTGGTTCGTGCCCTGTCGAGGAGTCTAATCACTTCATTAAGTCTCTCGAATGATCAAATCCGTAGACGTAATTTCCATTGGTTAAAAAATAAACAGGCCGTCTTCTCAAACATGAGTATCCACAAAATAACATTTGGAGTGCTATGAAATAATATCGAATAAAAAATCCATATTGCGTATAATATATATATATATATATATATATATATATATATATATATATATATATATATATATATATATATATATATACATACACTACTACTACTACTTAAACGTGGATACCCATATTTGAGTAAACACTCCGATTATTCATTAAACAGTATATTTATTCAATGTCATCTACCGGTCTGAATATTCGAGAAATCTTAATGACGAAAAATATGCGCTATCCGGCAGGATTCAAATCTCTGTCCACCTTGACTGGAGAAACCGTCATTAGATTCGACGTGCTTTAAACCATCTCGACCACGGAGTGCGACGAAGACCTAGAAAAGTTGAATAGTTCCTTATAAGTTGAATAATGTATTATATTCTCCGGTCAAGGGGCACAAAATTTCGAATCCGAGTGGAAAGCGCGTATTTTTCTTTTATTTCTCGAATAATCAGGCTGGTAGACGAAAAGTAATAAATATATTGTTTAATAAATAAACGGAACGTCTACTCAAATATGGGTATCCACTAAAAATAACGTTTAAGTGATAAAATATGTCAGACTAATAAATAAATATCCATTACTTCTTTTAAAATTGCTTTGTTTACGTTAGGATACGAAACTGAGCCGATATGAAAGTTCTGGAAGACTCATCAATTTCTCTCTCTCTCTCTCTCTCTCTGTCAGTGTGTGTGTGTGTGTGTGTGTGTGTGTGTGTGTGTGTGTGTGTGTGTGTCTCCATATACACACACACACACACACACACATATATATATATATATATATATATATATATATATATATATAATATTGTTCTAACGCTCGGGATCCTCCTTTGTATATTTACTATCGTTAACACAATGTTTTATCGGGGGTGATCTCTGAGAAAAATAATAAAATCAACAGGAGACATTCATTCATATATCAACTTGAGCGATCTATCATGTACACCAAGGTGGCGTGACGAATTGTTGAGCTCAAGAACACGTACTTTGCTAAGCAAAGAAAATCACATCGTATTTAAATTTACCCACGCCCGACGCATACATCAGGTTGATAAGCAAATATATGCTGCCTCTTTTAGCTTCCTTATTCCTCAACGTTGCTATCATTCCGTTATCAGAGAGAGCAATGTGTACCTTTCTCCATTCAGATATATTCTGCAATATGAAATGTTTCCACCCCACCTTTAGTTGTGGCTTGTATCCCATGAGACTGACGTTAAGAGGATGGTTGGTTTCCTCGGCTTATATATCTTACAACATATGCAAGTTATGTTGTAAATGCAGTTTTTTGTCAAGTTTTTTTTTCTCATGTAAGGAACCGAATAATGAAAATAAATACTTTATTATTAATGAAAATGGTGTAATCTTTCTATCCACAATTTTCAGTTTTCTGAAAAACAGATCGTTCAACAACACTTTCCATAAGGGGTTTCAGTGTTTCTGATTAAAGAGTTTGAATTCCCACATATGTTTTCCTTAAATTATTGGAGTGTCTGTGGTTTGTTGGCTTACACTCGATCATTTAGTAAATCCCCAAGAAAAAAAAACCGTAAACCCACTGTCAGATTAGATAAACTTGATGGCTCTGTAGGCTAGCTTCACAGATGCAGACGACTCCATCCGACAGTAGAATGCTTTTCTTTCTTTTTCTTTCTTTCTTTTATTTTTTAGATATAATTAAGATAGAAATTGTTGATGAAAAGAAATCAAAACAAAAGGCAAAAAAAATGTAGAAAGAATGTAGCCGAAATAAGGTAATGGAAAAATTGTAAAGTTGGAAAGGAAAGGTGATTAAAAGCGTCATGATAGGGGCATCGGATGTCTATGGGGAGCCGGCTGGGAGTAAGACTGCGTTCTGTGGTAGAGGCGAATAATGTTTAGAACATTTTCACCTATCGGGCGAAGTTTAGTAAAAAAAAAAAAAAAAACCACAAAGACGCAAAATGCTTGAGGGTCACCAATGTGTGTAATATGAATCTAAGCGGAGGTGGTAGGAAGTGAAGATTATGAGGATTAGAAACGTAGATAACGATTGCCGCTTTATTTGAAGAGGTTAAAATTGTAGTGTTCAGGGAAGCAACCACGCAGGAGTCTGTTCTACAAAGTAGAAATTCCTGGAAAAAACTGAATGGAATTTTTTTCTTCCATTTAGAATACGGAGGAAATCAGGGTGATTCGATTCCGCGGAAATAACATCGCGTGTCCCAGCTGTAAAGGTCTGAACTGGGGGAACTAAAGAATGGAGCACATCTGAACATTTACATTGAAAATAGCGAGAAGCTTGCAATGCGGGAAAGATGCTGCAAACATATATGCGAGTACACGCTAGATCAATTACGACGAAGCAGTTAGTTCGATCTTCACTGGGTGACTCATACTTGAGGTCTTATTCCACATCTAACCTACACTTAGTAAACTGTTATTGATTAATTTGTTTTTACGGCTTATCAAACTTTTGTGGATTATTTACAGCCAGAAATTATTTTTAGATTGTAAGATTTTTTTCAAGATAAAAATGATTTACTGATTCAAGTCATACTAATTAACCTATAACAGGGGGCTGAATAGGAGGATCTATACCTTCCCCAAGGGTAGTGAATACAACGAAACCGACTAGAACTGGAACTCTGCTTTCCGATTTCCAATTCCGAGCCGTTATACATTACACCACCCGCACATCCAAGCTGACAGAACCTGATATTCACAAGCGGTCACCCATCTTGGTACTTACCAGTCTCGACGGGTACGCAATCCATAAGCGCTGATAGGGGTACTCAATCCGGGTCTGTTTTATTATTATTTACTGGAATGAAGTTGGCGCTTGAGACTCTTTTTTTATACTATTGTCAGCCGAATCGCGGCAGGAGTCGCGCAACTTATCATTGCGTTCTGACCTCTTTATCTGTCGTTTTCATGTAAGTAGAAGGCCAGAATGAGCGAGTTCTCGCACAGTACGTTACAAAACTAGATAGTGAGAAATAGGAGTTTTAAATATATATATATATATATATATATATATATATATATATATATATAAATGTAAAAGTGGACATGGAAGTCAGCACTTAGAGGCGACAGTCTGTTTCATGCTAGTGCAATCGTCAGGCGACCTATATCGCCTGACGATTGCACTAACATGAAACAGACTGTCGCCTCTAAGTGCTGACTTCCATGTCCACTTTTACATTTACACACGCTCTATCTCTGATATTGAGCACTTTATCCCATAAATATACCACACTTTAAGACTATATTTCTTCATATATATATATACATATATATATATATATATATATATATATATATATATATATATATATACTCACAATATATATAATTTAAATAAAATTATTTTATGTATTTTCGTTAAAGTTAGAATATTGTTGATTCACTTCGAATTTATTTTATGCTACTCAGAAAATAAGGAAGTGGGTACATTATATATATATATATATGCTTGTTAACTATTACACCACATCGAGGTGCCCCCATCTGCTTCTTCTTCTAATACATGATTTACTAAGTGTAGCTTAGATGTGGCACAGGGCCTATTGTATGGAGCGCCCAGTGAGGATCAAACTCACAACTTAGTCGTAATTGATCTAGCGAGACAAGCATGTTAACCATTAACCATTACATCACGAAGTAGTGCACCCCATCCTATTCTAATAATAGAAATGAAAAAATGTGATGGCTTTCAATAAAGACGCGTAGTAATTTATTGGTACCACAGTTTACATTGGTGAACATTATATAAAAATTAGTCCCTAAATCAACGTATTACGGCACTAATATTCTCATGTTGATAACGCATTTGGTATTATTGGTATCTTTATTAACAACAGCTGCATTACAGTTTTTTCCCCCTCCTTTCTCCTTTCTCGGACGAAACTCAAGCAGAGCGATTAATTTAAAAATGAAAACGGAAAAGAAAAAAATGCGAGAAATCCCTTCGGCTGAGAAAAAGGCGTGCATTCAAAAACGCTTAAAGTACCATTTACGCAAGAAGCAGTAAATTAATTCCACAGACTAAACTATCTCACTAGTAACTCCACATTTAATGTTATATGCATTTCATTTTGCATATCAAATAATTCAAGCTTGTCTCGCGAGATCAATTACGATTATGTAGTGAGCTTGATCCTCACTGGGTGACACATAATTGAGGCCTTCTTCCGCATCAAAACTACGTGTAGTAAACTCTGCCATTTATTGATTTTTCATATGGCTTATCAGCCTTTTGCGGGCCAGAAAATATTTTTAGATTGTATTTTTTTTTAGAGATAAAAATGATTTACTGATTCAAATCATACTAATAAACCCATAACTGGAGGAGAATAAGTGGATTCATACCTTTCCAAATGATATTTGCGCGTAGTGAATATAACGAACCCGACTAGAACTGGAACTCTGCTCTCCGATTTCAAATTCAAGTTGGATGTGCGGGTGGTGTAATGGATAACCCATAACACCACCTGATAATCTCTCTGCGTAGTAGTAGTCGTAGTACAGTTCTCCGTCTCCTGAATAGCAACTGGGTTTGCTAGGCATAGCCACCCTATGTTCGCCAGTTGTTCTCTATTTATACTTGTCTAATTTGTATAAGATACTACATCATGTTTATACTTCAATGTGCTTTTTGTTAAATGCTTTCAATTAACATCTAAATTGATTAGTGATTGAATAGATATGAACTACTCAAAAGTGGTACTTCTAATTTTCCTGCGATGTAACAGACACACACGCACACGCGCACACACATTCCGTAGGTTTTGATATGTAAAGTTTTCAATGAACTCTTGAATCTAGTTTTCATTTGAGAAAGTTTTCCCCATCAAAGACTTTTGCAACGATCGAGAAAGGATATAATCAGTTGGTGCAAGATCAGTTGAATATGGCAGACGGAGAACAGATCACCCGATTTCAAAACTTGTTTCCTGTGTTATTTTTTCTGTATGCTGACTTGCGTTTTGATAGAGAAAAAAAACAGCCTTCCTTTAATCCACTGCATACGCTGCCGCGCAAAAATTAAGGTAGTTCGTGTACTCTAATTATTAAGGTATGTTCGTGTACTCTAATTATTAAGGTATGTTCGTGTACTCTAAAAGAATTATTTGTAATTAGGATGATACATTCGTCATTATGATTGCTTCAAAAACACAAAAATTACTTATGGCTCAACATAATCATTCAATTCGTGAAAACAACCAGCGAAAAAAGAACGCATTCGTTGTTTTATGATATTAACTTCGCTGCCATCTTTAATGGCAAATGCTCAGATCTGCAGCGATATTCATTGGCGATTTTTGCGTGTTTATTTCCAGACGATAGGTTTAAAGGTCATTATGTCCACAAATGAAACCAAGACACCTTATAAACGGATTTCTTTAAATTAGAGTAGGAAAATTGAAAAAGAATGTATTGCATGTTTTTGTTTCGTTTTTAGATAAACAATTTCATTTTTATTATTATTGCTTTGTTTTCCTTTTTATAAGGATCTGTGTCTATACGATCTTTCAATTACATACTCTAATCCAAGTTGTTTATGTTGAAAACTAAAATTTTCTCTAGGCTCAAAACACTATTCACATTGTTCAGACTGTTGTCCTCATCTTTGTTACCATATTCACGACGTTTCGGCTATTGTACGTTCCAGCCTTCTTCATTGTTCACCTCCGCTGTAGCCAGATATTGAACTCACAACTCTCTAGATCAAGTCACTGGATTACTTCAACCAACCCTTTTACCCACTGGGCCATGTGTCCTCAATTTGGAGGGTTAAGCTAAAGGAAAATAACTGATACGGAGATATCCGGAAGAAGCATGGCACGTGAAACTAGAACAATTTACCCCCGGTGGACGAAATAAAAGGTTGAGTTCGAAATTCCAATCACCTGAAGAAGGCCGGAGCGTACAACGGCCGAAGCGTAGTGAATATGGCGACAAAGATGAGGACAACAGTCCGAACAATGTAAATAGTGTAAATAATTACAGTACCCCATCTCAGAAATATAGACAGAAGTTCAAATACCTAGAAAAAGAGACAAAGGTGGAACTGTCGAATAAGAAATACGATAGATATAAATATTCATATCACGTACCTCATTTATCATTACCATTTTAACTGTAACTCTAGCTGTCAAGCTTTGTATTGTGTGAATTTTTGTACTAAAAAAGTGTTGTTTTTTTTATCATTTCACCCCAAGCAAAACAGTAAAGCTACTAAGACAGAAGGGGTTTTCTGAGCGTGGAAGATTAAGAAAAAAGAGAACCATTATTAAAGGGAGATAAATATAAAAAAAGAGTAATCCAGAAGACAGTAGATAATTATTAGTAGATTTAAATTTATTAAATAATATTATTACATTTGAGTAATGAATTCTGTATGTGCCTCTGGTTCACTACGGTCCGCTAACTGCTTTTTTGTTGTTTTTTTTTAATAAATATAAACGAATAACATGAAAATAAAATTGCAAGTTTATAATTGTCTTCTTTCTTTTATTTCGCTCCCACTTCTCCCTTCTTTTTCTTCTCTTTGTCTTTCTTTATGCTTTTTCTTTTTCTCTTTCCTCATTTATGTCTTATCTATCTTCCTCTTCGTTTTCTTAAATTTTCACCGTTGTTTTTGTTTACATCTGTCTATATTTCCGAGATGAGGTATTGTAACTATTTACACTATTTACATTATTCGGACTGCTGCCCTCATCTTTATTGTCTAGAACAATATATCCCAGTGAACTAAATAAAGGCTGCGATCGAAATTTCAACAAAGTTCCAAATTCAACTGAAGTAGGCCGGTGCGTACAACGGCCGAAACATCGTGAATATGACAATAAAGATGAGGACAAGAGTGCGAATGATGTAAAATAGTGTAAATAGTTTTATTTTTATTTATTTTTAATTTTATTTATTGATTTTTTTTTCATTATACCTCTTCACTTTCTTTTTCTTTTCTCCTTCAATGTTGTTGCTTTAATTTTTATTTTATTTTATTTCAGTTATTTATTGATATTTTTGTTTTGTATTTTTTTGTTGGTTTTTTTTTTTGTTTTTTTGCTTTTGTTCTATACGCAGATAGCTCTAGTGGACATAACGCAGGAGCACAGACACGCATATATCTTTATATATTAGATTTTGCCATAATAGAAAAAGAAAAAAAACTTTCTGTGGGTGTATGGACCGAAGCGGATGGACGTGGAACTACTATTCTTGAAGCGTTATAATTCGACCTACATTTGCCGTCATTCCTACAACACAAATGTCACTCTGACATGATGCTCTCCAGTCCTTTGTCTTACCACTAAGTTATATCTCTAGACAGAAAGTTTTCCTACGATAAATCACAAAACATTCGTTTTTTAATATAATCATCAGTTCGCTCGCATAAGATGTGTATATACGCTAATACGTATATATTTACTTTTTATTACTTAAAGTCACAGACTGCTGGACGAGCTTACTAAGGACAGCACAGCAAAGTCCCCTAGCGAGAGTATATGTTTATACGTGGAGGTACTGAAGAGTTCTCGGTCCGACCAAGCAGGGATTTCCCTTAAAATTTTGATTGGCTTGACTACCGCCTATCGTGACCACGGTTTCTGGAGGAAGACAACAACAATAAATGTAATTTTATAGACACACGTGCAGCGTTGATGACTGCGATGACGAAGAATGAATTCAAATAAAATAGAAAACAGAATTCAAAGAAAAGAGAAAACAGAAAAGTATTAAGAAACAGGAAAAAATTCGCTAGTAACAAAGAAAAGAATACTGAAGTCTTACGTAATAATGGTGAATGCAGGACAATTTTATCACAGATGAAGAAGAGACTTGAAGCAACAGAAATGTGGTTCTACAGAAGGATGCTGAGAATACCATAAGCCGAACATGAAAGCAACGACGAAGTTTTAGAAAAAAAGGAAACAAAAAGGACACTTATACTTATCAGGAAGAGGCAGTTGAAATTTCTAAGATACATAATGAGGAAAGGAGGCTCGGAAAATTTAATACTTATAGGACAGCCTGAAGGCAAGAGGGGAAGAGGAAAACAACGCAGAAACTATCTAACGAGTTTGAGTAAGGCTTAGGAGAGATAACAAAAAGACAAAATTTATTAAGAGCTACAAAGTACAGGAAATTGTGGAGAGTCATGATCGCCAACGCCCTGAAGGAACAGGGCACATAAAAGAAAAAGAAGAAGCAGAAGCATTTTATGGTACTGGACTTAAGGACCCGAAGTGAAATCTATCTTGTGTTCGATTTCCTTATCTATTTGAGAAATAGTTTTGATCTTGGTAGAGTTACAACGACATCGAAGACGATTATTAAGAACTACAAGGACAGGAAATTGTGGAGAGTCATGATCGCCAACGTCCTGAGATCCTTCGTCTATTATCAAATAGACGAAGGATCTCGTCTATTATTGTGCTAGATCCACCTTTTATTACAATTAACTGTAAATAAATTAATAGCAATTGCTCAATTAAGGCGATCCTATTGTTCAATGAAGATTGGTGGCGGGGGGTGGGGCGCTTCTCAAAATATCGTGATAACATTGCATTAGTGTTTTAGTCAATTAACTTTATTCCATTAAGTCAGCTTACGGTCAGATCACGCTGAAACACCGGTTTTCGATTAATCACCGAAATTAAGTAGTGTCGAGACCGGTGAGTACTTAGATCAGCGTCTCTCAACGAAAGGTAATCACCTGAGTAATTTATTAATTATTTTTATATTTAAAAACCTTTATTTCTAAAAAGCTAGAGGCACCATATGCACATACCTTCTATATATCAGGCTTTGTCATTTGATATTTTAACCTGGATGCTAAATTCCTTAATCTTTAAAAAGGAGTGGATAAAGCTTCTCCTTTTGCCTTCCCCGAAGGATTTAAATTAGTCGCTATTGATCTCTCTGAAAATAAATAACAGATTCCTCATAAATTCCTTTAAATGAAAATTCTCTACCGCTAATCTTCTTTGGGGATGCTAAACCAAAAATGACACCCATCAAAGATAATTTTCTTGATTATTGATTATTGTCCTATTTTCAAATTTCATGATTAATTTGTCCTTAGTAAAATTTATAGTGCGACCAAATTTTCAGTTATTCTACAAGTGCGTCATGAAATAAAAGGTTAGTAAAAACTGACTTAGATGAAAGATGGCTTGGGAACGATGAGTTCTATATGCTACATTCTGAAATATGTTTCGGCTTTAAATAAATCACAAAGGCTTAATAAACCTAAAAAAAAACAATTTAATCAAGTAATCTACTTAGTCAACTGCTTTATTCAAGTCGTTTTCTTTCTCCATGACTGCATGTCCGGTAAACAGTAGTCAAGCCTTCTGATCTTTGGTCATTTGGTCAGATTTCGAATAGTGTGTCAGGCCGAGAACTTTTCTGATCATTTTTATGACTGCCAGTTCGAGCGTGTTATTTACGTATATTTGTGAAAAATCCGGTATGCATGTACGATAAAAATATAAAACTTAATATATCAAGATATTGAAAAATCTTAGCTTATTTTGGTACTGGGGTCACGAGAATTAGACAACCGGTGATGGGGGAACTTACAAGGAATAAATAATGTGTTTAACTTGCTAATGGTAGCAGTAGCCCTGTTGCACCTGGCTATTTGATAGATAGATAGATAATGAGTAGACTCGGACAAATAATAGACTTAGATAGATAGATAATGAGTAGACTCAGACAAATAATAGACTTAGATAGATAGATAATGAGTAGACTCGGACAAATAATAGACTTAGATAGATAGATAATGAGTAGACTCAGACAAATAATAGACTTAGATAGATAGATAGATAATGAGTAGACTCAGACAAATAATAGACTTAGATACATAGATAAATAATGAATAGTCTTAGATAATGAATAGACTACGATAGATATATAGATAGATAATGAATAGTCTACAATCGTTAGATAAATAATGAATAGATTACGATAGACTTGCGGAAGATAGGTAAAAGGAGACAGATAAAGATAAAATGTAGTCCTGTGTAAGTGTTTGTCTGTATATTTGCTGTACGCAATTACTACATATTAGATGCGTTATTCGTTCTCTTGTATATTTGTCTACATTTACAAATACAAAGGCCATTTTATGTATTCTAACACTTGTTTAGAAATATTTTAGACAAGCGAAAAAAGACGGGGGGCAGCTTCTAACTGACCTACTGAATAGTGGGTGTGTCAAACACTAGCCCTAAATAACTGCATTCCTTCAACAAAGAACCTACCTACTATGTCAGCTCGAGCCAATTATTCAAGGATGTAATATGCCTTTCAAAATCCCATCGCGTTCAGCTATCTTCTTTGAACTTACACCCTTGTATGCATAGCTTTTTAAATCTGTATATGCGTCCATTGTATGTCGAAGTACTTAACACTTAGTTTAGCTGAGAGTAAGGGAATCATCTTAAGCTATGTGCGGTTCCCTCCTATTGAGGCAGGTTACAATAGCAATTTAGAGGACGATTATGTATCAGCATATTTGTTCTCTGTACTTAAACAAATAACCTTTCTCCTTAGAATTAGCAGCATAGCAAACAGATATCATTGAATGCTTTGTTTGCTTACTGGAATGAAACCCATCAGGTTCGGGATTGCATTGTGAATACCATGTTAATGATATTCGTAACTTCAATATTCTTTTATGAAGACTGGTTTCGAACAAGGATAAAGGACTCGACAACCTTGACGATAATAATATGGATATTGACTCAGTTTAGTTTAGACTTGCACAAAATCTCAACGAGGAAATAGTCGGACTACGCTTTAAGTAGAGCGAGTTTGTTTGCTTTTTAAAAATCAATATTCAATATTCTTGCTTTTTACGTGCGTTGCACAATTGGTTTCTTACATGAAGTCAGGTGTGCTCTAAATGAAGTTATCTGTATCTGAAGTGTCATGTGTTTTATGATGTGGCCCTGAAAGCAGCCACCCACTTGACTGAAATGGAATAAAATAATAAAAAAAATAAATAAATGCAAATTTGAGAGGTCAAGTGACACTTGGTCGGAAGTTAAGTTTCCGTTAGCAATCTTATATAAGTAGAATCCAGGTTAGGGTGGGTGGTAGAGGAACCGCCCATTCAACCAGTCACGTCGGCATATAACAATCTTTGAAACCTACATGTCCATGATTAGAACTCCCCTTTTTCTGTCTTGAAAATAATCTCAAAATCTCAGTAGATTTAACCGTCAGACGATGAACACAATTAATTCCCATTCGAACTCGAATGATTTTATTAAAAGGAGAAGGACAACTAAACTTTACGTGAAAAGGATATAAAATATAGAATTTTCGTGAATTATAAATTTAGTCCTGGGTACAATGATCAACTACATCCGGCAGCAAGGCCTCTGATCAGGGGATTGGAGGTTTTGAGAAGCGTAGAACCACCTCTTAATTGCTGTTGTTCCCAGATCCACTCTGAACAATGGTAGCACCTGTTAGGGTCCCTCCTATGGACAAAAGCTGAGCATCATCTACCATGTATTCAATTGTGAATGCAGAATAACGTGTATCATATTTTCATTACTTCAAAGTTCGTCAGAAAATTAAAATTCGGCTTTAAATGACCCAAGAGGAGTTGATGTGCCTTTTAAACAAACAAGTCAATAATGAATTATAAAACATCTTGAATGTTGCCCGCCATACGACAGTGTCTTACTGTAGGGAATATAGCATTTTCATTGTAGATAATATCAGGTATCTTCATTTTTGTTTATTTGTACTTCAGTTCTCTCATGAGATGCTCGGAAATTTTAACAGGTTTTCATTCTTCTTCGTGGTTAAGACGATAAACTACACCCGTTTCATGGGTAAGACAATAAACTACATCCAACAGCAAGGCCTCTGATCAGGAGGTTTTGAGGAGCGTGGAACCACTTCTTAATTGCTGATGTTCCCTGGTCCACTCTGACCCGGGGTGGTAGCACCTGTTAGGGTCCCAGCTATGGGTAAATAGTTAACCCCCAAAATGGGGTCAAGACACTATTAAAGTGTAGAAATACGTTTTAATACCACAAATACTTTGTAAAAAAAATTATTACCAGCAAAAGATTTTTGAAGAAAAATTATTACCAGAAATAGATTTTTGAAAAAAATTACCAGCTATACATTTAAAAAAAAATATTGCCAGCGATAAAAATCTTGTCGGCATTAAAGGTTGATATGCCGCAAAACAAACCAAACCAAACCATTCTTCTTTTATTTACCGTGTCCCTTTAGGGCGTTCGTTGGCAACCATGGTCCTCCATTATTTCCTCTCCTTTGTAGCTCTTAGTAACTTTTGCCTTTTTACCATCTCTCCCAAATACTACTCTGGGATCCATTCACTCAAGCTCGCCGAATAGATTGTGTGTTGCTTTCCTCTGTCTCTCTTGCCTTCAATCTGCCCTGTGAGTATACAGATGGACAAAGAAAGCTGCCTAAACCTCAACTAGACCGTTTCGAGAGATAACAAATACCTGTTGTAAATACATATACTTTTCCATATATTTTAAATGAAAAATAAGTAATATTTGGTTAAAATTAATTTAAATAATCATTAAATTAACAAATTTCTGTAACGGATATTTTATTTTTGGGAAGATTTTAATTAAAGAGTTTAAATATTTCTATCGGCGGATAGCAATAATGACGTAATCGACGTTAATTTTAAATGACGGAAATTCACATTAAAAGCGGGCTAAGCCTGATTTAACAATACGTATTGTAGACTCGCCCGTGAAGGATAGTCACAACCTGACAACGATAGGCGTTGCTGTAGTGGCTGGTGTAGCAAGCAGGTTTTTACGGGTTAAACAGGTTTTGAATTCTGAATTGTCCTTCTAAGAGACTGGCTGCCAACCAAGGCTAACGAGCGCTGCCTGCCCTACTATTGACCTCTATGTGCGGGGAGAGAAGAGTTGAATTTATACGGTTCCAAGTGTATTTGAGCGAAAGTGAACTCAACTGCCGAGGCGAGATTTTGAACTCGGCATGTCAGTCCTACTTCTTGCACCGAGAGACGCCACGCTACATGTACAAGCAAGATCTCCAAAAACAATTTTTTTTTTTTGCTTTTACGACTAACTTTTGCTATTTTATTGCAATTAAAGAAACTGATATTATTGTAATACATCTTAAAATATTCTTAGAGAATTTCGAGATCATTGCTACAATTTGTAATGTTTTAGTATCTGCCTAATTGAGACGAAAAGCATACAAATTATACCATTCTCTGAGAACAAATTTTGAGGTTATGTATACAAAATATATAGGATGTATCTGGTCCATACTCTTGAACGAAAACAGAACGTGACCTGTTTTGGGCGTTATAAACCAACATTCATTGGTGTGCACACACACATATATAGATAGATAGATAGAATTATTAATGATACATACATACACACACATACACACACGTATATATAAAAGAAAGCTTTTCTTTACCAAAGTTTTCTCTTGGAAATTTTGAAATTTAAGAGCGCGCATAAATATTCATAAGGTTAGCTGCAAAGTCAAGCAAATTAAATTTATAAAATTCCAAAAAGCCAATAGCATTTTTGCTCTTGAATATAAATACTTCTTACAAAATAAAATCTTTACATTTCCTAAAGACCGTCAGAATGACGAAACGCCTCGGCTAAGATAAGTTTTATTTTTGGCATTATTTATTCGTGTGTGTGTGTGTGTGTGTGTGTGTGTGTGTGTGGCTACGACATACTTAAGAATTGATAAACTCTCCGAAAACAAACTGATTCCATTACTGTTACCTATTTACTAACATAGATTTAAGAATCTTGCATTATTTCTTTTATATATATTAGGTTGGTGCAAAAATAATGTCGTTTTTTGACGTTCAACTTCATGTGAGAAAACGACATTATTTTTGCACCAACCTAATATATAATTCAAAATGAGGAAAACTGCAGTTAATTGCTGAAGACTGGATTGAACAATTACAAAAGTGTTCATCCTTGGAACTCTAGAGACGAAGTGCTGACTAAGATATCAATCAGCTAAGTGACAAATTTTATTTGTATTAATCATATATATATATATATACACACACACACATATATATAGGGGGGGAGAGAGATACAGAGAATTCCACAGTACTTTTTTGATGATTGCATTTTGATAATTACATTTTTTTCTTTTGAATACATTGTATATCCTCTTTAGCGTTAACATATGACTGTAATCTTCAGTGTATACCATCCTATATATAGGGAATATAATTCAACACCTCTTGTACCTGTTGACGTAATGCAGCAAGAACTATATGAGGACAAACGAACGAGTCAGACGTCGTCCCATCATGTCCCATACATATTTTTTAAAATGCTAACTTGCATGTTATCTCTTTATGAGTTAAGGGAAAATGACGTTTTCTTTACTAAATAGTTTCAAGGTTGATTCTAAATTATGTTGAAATATTCATTTTTCTTTCTCACTTATTCAGAACACGTACTTAACATTTTTGTTTGACTGTGATTTGAGAACTTGGAAACGTTTGCATTCAATCCATTTCTCTCGTTTGAAAGCAGACGATGATCATAACATAACGCATTTACTCGACAGGTATTATGTTTGTAGAAATCCCGGATGAAACCTTTGCCCTCACATATAATTAAATTTCTAAGTGGAAACGTCTCTGAAAGGGAGGAGCCATGGATTTACTTGACCTCCCACACGGTCAGGTTGTGACACAAGGTTTAACGTGGGACGGGAGGGGGAGTGGACCCGAGCTTTCACCCGGGCCGCAGTCCAAGCTGGTCAGAGCTGGTCATAGCTAGTCAGACGTAGCCCCGATACTACCAGCGCAGGGACGAATCCCTGCGACCGGCCTGTATCAGTGATCGCTCCCGGCCCAAAGGCGATCATTCAGCGAGTAATCTGCGAACAGATACTACACTTTGATCTTAGCCAAAAGGCCGAGAAGCGACCGGTCAGCACTGACCGTGACCGGTCCGGACCGACCCTGAAAGGGAGGAGCCAACTGAATAAAAGCGTTCACAGCAATAAATTGCTTTTGGATGACCATCCACTGTTGATTGGCTACATTATAGTTCGTTTACCTCTTTTTAAAAACACTTAACTCATTTACTACAGTGAAGTGGTTGGTTTCGTTTGGTTTAACGTGTTTTACGGCATATCAGCATCAATTTAATACCGACAAGATTTTTAGGATAGATTCGTATGAATAGAATATGTATTCTTTGTAAGAAATCAATTTGGGGGAGAATAGGTTTCATTGACGTATATTTGTAAAGAGGGTTTGTAGAGAGTCTGGTTTCATTAATTTGGCTTGGTTTGGTTAATTTTTTACGGCATATCAACCTCAGTGGCTTATTTAATGCCAATAAGATTTTTAGGATAGGTTCGTATGAACAGAATATGTATTTACTCAAAAAATGTATTGATGGACTTTTTACTATAAAAATCTGTTATACTTTCATAGTGTTTTGACCCTAGTTTGGATGTTAACTATTTGCTCACAGCTGGGACCCATAACAGGTGCTACCACCCCGTGCCAGAGTGGACCTGGGAACAAATGCAATTAAGAGGTGGTTCCACGCTTCTCAAAACCTTCCGATCAGAGGCCTTGCTGCCGGATGTAGTTTATCGCTATTGATTTAAAAACTTTCCCGATGAATAATTTGTCCTTGTTTGTCCCTTGCAATAAGTCATTTTTATCTCTTTTTACACTAATGCTCACCCACTACAAGTCCCAAGGGCCACTGAAGGTAGAGTTACTGTATGGAGCTGTATTAGCTGTATGTGAAAGGGCAAGATAACAGGAAAGGCAACTAAATCCAGACTTGAAGAGGTCAAGATTTAATTAGTGAATGACATTTCAGAGTTCAGGCGGAGACGTTAGGAGTATAGGGTTGAAGTGAATTTTAGAAGAAACCGGAAACTCAATCCTAAACAGAAAACAATAGATGAACCTCTAATCCTGCCCAAAAAACCTGTGGAGGAGTGTAAACCGGACGATAGGCAAACCTATCTACTCCGATTGGGAGAGGAAAAAAAATAATAATAATTACTGAATAAAATTTCAGATTTCAGGGGGAGACGTCAGAAGTAAGGAGTTGAAGGAACCGGAAACTCAATCCGAAACAGGAAGCCAGGGATAAACCACTACTCCTGTTCAAAAAAGAAATCGGGGAGGAGCATGAAGTGGACAAATGGGTAGCCTATCTAGTACAGTAGAATAGGAATGTCCTTGATTTACCTGAAAATCTCAACAGCTGGGATATAATTCCTAAACATTAACAACTGTGAATACCGCGGTGTAGTCAACAGATTTACTAGGGAAGAAAAATACAAAACAAAGACAAAAAGGAATGGAATAAAACAAAAACATACCCTGAAAAATAAAGTGGTAAACAAAATAATATCTAAAGAAACATTAGCAATCTTTGGAAAGTAAAAGCTCATAGATATTACAAAATTTGAAGAAATTCTCACCAAAATCATAACATAGTTTTTATTATCTCGATCTGAAATGTGTTTTGCTGAGTCACTTCCGAATACTGCTATTCATCGAAACGCCTATTTCCGGTATTTCGTGAACGGCGATAAACATTCATTAGTCATTTATCAAATATATCCTACAAAAGGGACACTTATACTTAAAATCAGATAGAAACAATTAAAATTTCTAGAGTACATAATGAGGAAAAGTGCTTGGAGAATTTGACACTCGCAAAACATACTGAAGGAACAGCGAAAAGCGGCGAATAACCTACCTAACGTGCTTGTGTACATGGTTAGCAGAACAGTGGGATAGCAGACAAACAAAACATACTCAAAGCTACAAAATACATTAAGTTGTGGAAAACCATGATCGCCTACATCCTGAATGGACACAGCATATTGAAAAGGAAGATAACCTACCGTATTTCGATTATTTCATAAAACACTCTAAATCAGGATTTTGACGGAGTCAGTTTTTTCGAACGTGTCATCTACGATTAATTTGAGAGCAAAAGTTTGTAAAACGCTTGAATTATCTTCAGCACAACCAGGCAACATGATATTTTAATGTGACCACAAAATAACATAATTATGCGTAGGGAAATCTCTCTATATATACCTCCTGAGATACATGCTTGTAAAAGGTGTGAACAAAACTTTGTAAATCGTTGAATTTAACGCAGCTAAGTATTTCAAAAGAGGAAAGTTACAGCTTAACATCTGTCTTAAATTAGTTATCGTAGTTACTGCAATTCATCTCGATAACGTATTCCTTTTAAGAGGAGCAACAATTTCGTCTGGCGTGTTTAAGCGTATCGTCTATCGATGCGAGACGTGTAATCGACAAGACGATTTCGAGTTCTGCCTAAAACCACTGCGTTCGCTTTCACAAAAAAAAACAAAAAATAAAAGCGTTCTTGGGAAAGGTGTGAATGAATCTCTTATCTTGACCCCTGCTATGAATTAAAATGCAACGTAGACTAGGATCTCTTGGCTGGTAACCTATATATGAGAAAAACAACTCTGAATTTCGAACCACGTTGATGCCAACGGGAAACTACACCGCAATCATTCCAAAGGAGTCAGGGTAATTCCCAAATAATAAAGAAATGTGTCGAGAGCCCATAGTCCCCTACATCCTGAAGAGACATTAATTTTCTTTTTAAAAAATTGGTTAAATCGAGTAAAATTTACGACGAAAATTTACTCTAGTAAATCTACATTGATGATGTGTGCACATAGATTTTTGTGTGAGGCTTGGAAAAACTCTTTCAGAAGCATCTTCAGTTATGTCATTACCAAAATATCTACGCAAAGAATACCTCAGTAAGGATATATATTTTATAGATTTGAAAAAGATTTGTTGGAAAAAAAGAACAATTTTGCTTGGGAAAACATACAACGATAAAATTATAATTTCATAATGTCTATATACGCATGCTATGTATCGCTCATGCATACAAAAAAGACGAGGCGACTATTTCAAACTCCAATAAAAAATAACGTTTGAAGTAATAAAAAATGTCGGATTAAAATAAATCCATTTCTTTTAGAAATTGCTTTGTTTACATTTCCGTATTTGAAACTGAGCAGATATGGACTTTTGAGAATAACTGAACGAGGTGAGTGTTCTCTCTTCAAAAGGGTAACTAGAATCTTTCTGGGATGTGGCACTCTTTGCGTCTGAGCGGTCTAAAGCACTCCGGATAAAATGGCGGTTTCTCCTACAGAAGAGGACACAGATTTGAACACAGTCGGAGAGCACATTTTCTTATTTATGTTTTCTTGAGTACGCAGGTCGACATTCGTAATACACACAGTTTAATTTTTTGCAGTTTTAATTTTTTCTGAAGCGTCTATTTCAAACACGGGTATCCACTAAAAATAACGATTGAAGTAATAAAAATACTGCCAAGTAGATATTGATCGTACTTACTTCCTCATAAACAAAAACATATAGACATGTTAGGATATCGTCACTAATAGAAAAAAGTCAGTTCATATTTTAAGTTGATTTGTCTGTTATTGTATACGAGTGCGGATCAAAAAGTCCGCAGCCTAAATCGTAATTATTATGTGAATTTTTATCTGAGATTTTCACTATATAATGTTCAAATTGAGTGCATTGAAAAGGTAGGAGATTATGTTGAAAATATAAATATTTGATGTGTAATTAGTGTCCGAGTTGCAAAAAATCATCATTAAAGGAAATGCATGCCATTTACTTATATTCCGGGAAATATCTTTTCATTCTGGTTGTTCCTCCCTTAGTTAGCACAACCGTTGCCCCTTGCCAATAAATAATGGACTATTCCGTTTTGATAGCGTGTAAAGACGGAAAAAACTTGCGCTCTTCTTGAAATACATTTATAAAATTTTCGGTGAGAAAAAGAAAAAAGCTAGAAGTGTTTAACGCCTCCTGTCAATACATCATAAATAATGGATTATTCCGTGTTAATTGTGTGGAAAGGCGGAAAAGGCATATCAGAGACGCTGTTGAGTTTCAATGAGAAAATGAAAGAAACAAACAAAATGTTTCAACGTCTGTTTGAGTGAAATCGAAAAAGTTATCAATTTCAAATCTTTTTATCTGTACTCCCTTTCTTATTTAAATAACGGCCAGCATTCAATGGAACTTTTTGTAGAGTCAATTGCCATATAGTACAATAACGTGGTACGGGCTCCATTGCTATCAATATTTAATAATTTCACCCCAAGCAATGCAATAATGCCACCAGGGTGCGAGAGGGGGTAAAAGATAATGAGAAGACTTTAGTGAGGAGAAGTGAGAAAAAGGACAATAAAAGAACAGGATTCAGAAGGAGAGTACAGTGATTGACGTTGAATTTGAATTTTTGAAGAATGTAATTATCAGAGAAGCCAGAAATCTGAAGGGAGTTCCACAGGTGAGAAGTACGCGAATAGAACTGACGTTTGCATCTAGCTATTTCATCAGTAAAACAATGAAGCCTAGATGCAAATCTAATAGCAGGCATTAAATTTATGCAGTTGAGGCACTAAGACGGAAAGGCCATCAGAATAAGTGCCATGAAAACATTTTTTAGAAAAGACAGAGGGAAGCCACGTCACGACGGTGAGAAAGTGACTGAAGTCGAGATGCCAGGTCAGAGTCGATTACATTGCAGACCCAGAATTTTGTCAAGAATCTCGAGATATATAGTAAGAGCACCAGACCAGTACATTTCAAAAAGTATTCTACGCCGACCGGTCTAACTTCGAAAGGTATTTTCTCTCTGAATTTCTGGGATGAAGAGTTATTATTCACATTATTTACAGTAGGACTAATGTCCTCATCTTTGTTGTTATTATCACAACGCTTCAGTTGTTTTGCCCTCCAGCCTTCTTCAAGCGTTTGTCGGTCCGGATAATATTCAGGGAATTTCAAATTTATTCTTCAGTAGATGACTGAGAGAACATCTCGTTATACTTTACCGTTGATGTCACTGACCTCTTTTCTCTGCTTGTCTACATTGTCTTTGCTTGATTAATCAAACGCAATAGCTTGCCTCACGCAATCAGATCTAAATGTGCACTATAGCTGTTACAGTTGCCATTCTTTTTGTAAAATATCTCAAGAGAGAATTAACAAGCATATGTGGGTGTCATGAATTTCTGCATTTCTTTGTTAATATTTACTATGCACAATTTACTGTGGCCCGGAACGAAATTTACGGTATACAGAGATATGAAGACTCTATTGCGCTAATCTTTCAAAGAAAAGAAGTTTGTCTTTGAAATCCTACTTCTTTACCAGGACTTGGAAGATTAAATTCTAATGTACACATGAACGTCTTCACCGACTAACGAAACTCGTTTAAAAAAGTTTCACGCTCATGCTATTGTTTAAATACTAGCTCGTCAATTTCGTCTGATTGTTCGACAACACAAAATTCTACAATTCCAATAAGTTGAGCGAGAGAAAATGACTCAAAAGTCTACGAAGAAGTATTCCACTTGTAAGTGATCCAATATTAATATTTTATATTTATCTTGAATCCGGTGACAGTTTTTAGTTTCCAAGAAATTGATGAGAAAACGAAGTTGTATATACGATAAATAACGATGGAACATTCTATATCACTACTCAGTCAGTTATGTGCCATACGTGATACACACTTAGGCGAGGCAGATTTTTTTCCCGGAGAGGTTGCAATTTCTTTCTACGGTAGACCAGTTGCCACCCAAGGCTATAGAACCCGGTCTGTCCTGCTATTTACCCATAGATGGAGAGAGAAAAAGAAGACACATACTTTTTTCCCAAGAACATAACTGAATGTAATGGATTCGACTGGAATTCAAACTCGGTTCTCCGATTCCTCAATCCAAGCCGTTATCCATTACTCCACCGTGCCTCCTCTTTCTATCACTACTAAACAAACAAAATATTAGGTTGGTGCAAAAATAATGTCGTTTTTTGACGTTCAAGATCATGTCAAAAAACACATTATTTTTGCACCAACCTAATAAATGTACAGAAATGGGTATTTACAAAAACGTATGAAAGTTCTAGAGAAATGTTGGAGATCAAATTTTAATTTTTTTTATCGTTTTGTAAATTAAAATGGTTCTGTACATATGTGCGTGAAAGAGAGAATATATGTTGTTAAGAAAAGCGAAGATTTGTTTCCATATATATGTTCAGAAGGAGAGAACGGAAGACAGCGTCTGGCGTCTCTGCATCTGGCGGTTTGCGATTAGCTGTTAGCCGGGTTTTTCTGAAGTTTTCGTGATACCTAGTGGTTCTTTTGACGCGAGCCAATCTTATACTACTGATATTTTTTTTCTAGTTGTTAGTTTGCTTTTTACTTGTTTCAGAATGACTCACGAGGATTTCGAAAAACTAATTAGAAACTATTTCCATTCGGACTATTGTTCTCATCTTTGTTGTTGAAATTCAACCGAAAACTAATTAGAAACATTTGATCGAAATTCTACGTCGGCTCAAATAAAACTGGCTCAAGTGAAGACAATTTCCTTTTTCTTCTAGAAATCAGGTGCTAATGTTATGTCCATTTTTAGAGCTTTCTGGGTAGTTGCTAAATATTTTTACGCGTTCTGTCCTTGTTCAATTGTTGTGCGGTGATATATGTGTGCGCATAGCCCGCGTGTTATATAAAACTCATATGTATCTCGGAACACAAATTCTCCAAGGTCATTAAGATATTAACTTTTCATAATTCTTTTTAAGCCTAAGTAAATTATAAGTTGGAAATAAATACGGTTGGATACACCAGACTGGGTGGGAAAAGATAAACTTTCAGTTGTTTTGATTTGTGTCTCAGTAAAGCGGATGTCGTCACTATTTCTGAGAGAACAGCTTCTTTTTTATTCATCTAAACGTCACCACAAAAATAATCTAGAAATGTCTAATAAAAACAGAAACCTGACAACATGTTCTTAGCCACAAGCGTTATCCTAGCACAAGAGTTAGCAAGTGCGTCTCAGAGATTACTAAGTTAGTATCATGACGTTGATTATCACTGGGCGCTCTCTAGTGTAGCCTTGTGCTAGACAAGGCTGAAATTGCTAAATAACCATCTATGATTGTTATCACGCTAGATCTAATGCAGTTCGTCACGATGGACACATTTTAACTGGATGTACTCACTTAGACCCTGTAAGATATAAGACTATAAGAAAGACAACACGAGAAAGCAATTTGAAAATACTGATATCGCCAGCATAATGTCCTACCTTTAAAGAAATAGGTTTATACTAAAACATATAACACTTACAATAGATCATCTACAAATTATATATCTATAAAGCATACGTTTACCCGGAAAGTATGAAATTATGTACAAAATGTCTATATTTGAAGGTATAAAATTGCATTAAAATACAGTGTAACCCGGATATAAGAGAGTTGTCGGGACCGGAGAAGAGGTATCTTATATCCGGGTTTCTCTTATATCCGGGTTTGGTCTATTTTATTTTTTTAACACAGGCTCTAATTTGGGACCAGTGAACATCTCTCTTATATCCGAGTTTCTCTTATATCCGGGTTTCTCTTATATCCAGGTCTCTTATATCCGGGTTACACTGTATTTAGATTTCGACATCAAATAACCCACAGAGGTATTGATATGCCTCTAAACAAAAACAACCAAATCAAACCAAACCTAATTCAGTTCAGTCTTCACGTGTTTTGTCTCTTCTGCTTCTCAAAGGTTAGGGTATAAATATCTGGGGCTACTTTGTAGTGAGGTTAGATGCATATTTTTGGCACTTGTAGTCAGGATTACTTTTTTCTTTTTTTTTTCTTTTTTACAATAATGTTCACCCAAGAGCCACTCGATGGTAGCAAGGCCTCTGGTCGGGAGATTGAAGTTTTAAAGAGCGTGGAATAACCTCTTAATTGCTGTTGTTCCCAGGTTCACTAAACCCTGACAGGTGGTAGCACCTGTTAGGGTTCCAGCTATGGGCAAATAGTGACCCCTACAAACAAAAACAAAATACTATGAATATAGATTTTTATAGTAAAACGTACCAGGAATACATTTTTATATAAAAAATGGCCAAGAATATATATTTATAGTTATATGTTATTTGTCTATTATAAAATAGATTGTATTACAAAACCTATGAAGAGAGCTGAGTTTTGACAAATACGAACAAGGGAGCGTTAATTTTAATTTTATTTTGTGGAAAGTTGGAATAAAATAAACGAATGAGGAGGGATTTTCATTGTTTCATATAGAATTTAAAATAAAATTTGCAAAACAGGTGCCTGAAAATAAAATCTTATTCTTTAAATAGTCAGACTAAAACGAAAGTGTGTATTTTTAATCTGTCCCATCTCTGTAAGTTGATTTTTAAAAATCTTGTACACATTTGGAAGGAAGTGCTTATTTGAAATTAAAAACACAGATTTTCCTTATTATGGCAAGGGCGCTTGCACGAGGAGGGCGCTTGCTGAATAATTACTTCTTGATGGGGGGAGTGATTGTTCGAAAGAGGTTTATTCGCGGAAGAGCACTAGTTCGAGTAAATGCAGGATATACGAGGCATCACTGACAAGTTCTTGGCCCGACACACTTCCCAAAATTAGAATTATAATATTCTTATATGTTTCCCGCCTTTTGTGTTTACATGCCAATTTCTCTGCTGCTACTTTTTTTTTATCTAGACGATTTTTTTGTTTATTATTCATTTACCAACCATATTAACTGTACACAGGAATACTTTTGTATATTTTAAACTAGCATAGAATCCGCCCTTTAGGAGGACTAAGCTAGGTCCTACGGGGGCAGGGCTTTTAGGCCTTCGGCCTTTTCCTTTCATCGTCCGATGTACGTAAAAGTTTAACAAATTTAGAAATAATCAAATTATTTTATCTTTATTCGACAGCTTAATTCGGCATAATCTTTCTTCGTATACGCAACCGATCTCTGTAGTTCATATTTATTTTGTGAGCAATTTTAAAATCACCATTCATTATGTTCCCTTCACATAAAGTCACTCTTAAAAGACATTAGGGAATCAGAACTAAGTAATATTTCGAATTCCTCAGAGTATGCATTCTAGAAAAAATACGAACAACGTACTGTGCTCCGATTAAATTTTAATTACGATTTAATTAGACGATATCAGTGGCAATTGCGACGAAAAACGAAATTAAAATTTAAATCTTTAATAAAAAAAAACTTCCACTTTGTTCGATATTTAAATTGAACTTTAAATAAGTTATTTAATATTTAATCGCGTGTAACTACAGTAGATTACGGCATTAAATAACCCATAGAGGTTGATATGCTACTAAACAAAATTAACCAACCAAACAACCAACATAAAAGATTTTTCTTAATATCAATCCATATAATATCCTACAATTCCTTAAATAAATCAATCTGTAATCCAAAATATAACTTCAACAAAACTACAACATAAAACACACATATCACAACCCCTAGTAATTATGTCCACAAAAACATGTATCTTCATACAAGGTGAGTATCATCTACTTCAGTCAATATACAATTATGAAAGCAGAATAACATATTTCAAATTTTTATAGCTTCAAGTCTCCCAAGAAAATTTAATTATTAAATGATCCATAAGGAATTGTACCTATGAACACTAATGGGTATGTCCCAATCCTCATAAATACGTTGGACATTATTGCAAGTGCTGTCTATGTAGTCCACCACTAGCAGTGGTTTACCTACTCCACGCCGCTGGCGAGTATTGTATTTTGTTGATGTTATAAAGATTACCACTTCATTTCCGACCTCCGTTTTGGTTATCCTTCATTTAGTAACCCTTTCTAGGTTAAAACAAATTGATATGCCCTTAAACGAAGAGAACAATATTTTCTGTTATTCGGAAAGAAAACAGTGGCTAATTTAATTTGTTACTTTACCTTAATAATGAGTTGCAGCAGCCAAGCAACAAAGGTACTACTTCTACCCACTGGTTATATATATATATATATATATATATATATATATATATATATATATATATATATATATATATATATATATATGGTGAACATCAAGCGGGAACAATCTGTTTCATGCTACACGCAATCGATGGCCTGACGATTGCGTTTAGAATGAATCATATTGTCGCCTCTGGATGTCTACTTTTATATTTACATACATATATTTGATGTTGAGCACTTTAACCCATAAATATAGAATACCTTATAACTATATTTTATCACATATATATATGTGTGTGTGTGTGTGTGTGTGAGTGTGTGTGTGCGTGTGTGTGTGTGTGCTTTTCTTTTCCAATTTTATTTTACTGTGAATTTTTTCTTTCCATTGATTCCTATTGGAAAAATAGTTTCGGTTTACGAACACTTCGGGTTACGAACGGCCTTCGGAAACGAATTAAAATCGTTTACCGAGGTTCCACTGTATTACTATTACTATAAGTATTGAATTGTTTTATTTATATTTTCATAATAAAATATATATTCAAACATTTTTTTAGCTATTTACTGATTCTAGATATTCATCTGATTCCGCCAGTTTTAGAAATGCCTTCACTTCCTCGAGGTACAAACCAAGTTTTTAACAAATCTTATTTATTCTTGTCCGTTTTCTTCCCTCTTTACATTTTAAATAATTTCTAATTTAGTTTTATCGAGTTTTCTGTTTTTCTTTTTTTTAAACTGTTGTTTCTGCTCGCTCGGTGTTTGTCTTCATTTTTGTTTTCTTCTAATGAATCTTTAGGATTTTTTTGTTTTTGTTTTGTTTTTGTTCCTTCTTGCTTTGCTTTTTCCTGGCTTCTTTTCCTTATATTTTTCTATTTATTTTACTTTTCTTTCTTTCAAATCTTCAGTATTTTTTTCATGATGGTTTTTCTGTCGCGTTTGGACTTTCTGCTCCGTGAAATGGCAATTAAATATGGATAAATTTATCCTCTGTCCTAGTTGAGTTTTGTTTTTGTGAGATAGATGTCTTATAGCAGTAAAGAACTGTCGGTCTCTTGTTACGTAAAGAATTACAAATGGCTACTATCAAAACAATATGGCTTCCTTTACAAAGTTGTTGTTTTCCATTGGTCTAAAGATTTTTGTTCTATCCGATTTATATATATATATATATATATATATATATGTTTATGAAATTGTTGTATGTTTTTTTATAAAATGTTTTCATTTTTTCAAAATACGGTCAAGATATTGTGTCCATGTTCAAAGTTAATATTATTAAGTGTTTTTTTTTGTTTTTATTAATAAGGCTTCGATTATTTTTAGCCTTTTTTTGCATGTAGATGATGCTATTATATTAGTGTTGTCAACAAATATGTTACGAATAGTGTCCGGTAGGTCTCCATGAATATTTATTCATGGAGACCTACCGGACACTATTCGTAACATACATGTGTGTGTGTATATATATATATATATATATATATATGTGTGTGTGTGTGTGTGTGTGTATATGTGTGTGTGTATGTATGTATATATATATATATATATATATATATATATATATATATATATATATTGTTGTCGTCTTGTTGCCATTGTATCCAATTAAATCATGATACGAACTTTCAAAACCCACAGATTTATTGACTGCATGCGTGTCTGTCTTCGTGGAAAATTGTCTGAAATTTATCTGACTACATATTTATATGGCTGTAAATTGGATATTTGTACTTCTAACTTTAATATGGGACATTTTTTTGTGAAGAATTGACACTAACAAACAGCCTCTTTTTTATGGCGCCCTCTCCTTCATTTAATTTCTAGTTTCTGTTTATCCTTTTTTTTTTTCGTTTCAACTTCCTTTTTTTTCTTTTTTTTCATTATTCCTTTTCCTTTTCACTTATCCTTCTTTGTTTTCTTCTTTTCCATGTTCAACTCTTCCTTCTTCCTATTCCTGGAATCCCACTTTTTCAAAATTCTTGTAGACTTTCCCCAAGTAGAAAAACAGAAGGCGAGCAAGAAAAAAAAACAACCGGAGAGGCGAATGCATAAAAGTAATACGAGTTACGTTCTCATGCAACAGTGTCGGTCTCAGAACATCACCCTTTCTCACACCCAAGTCTGCACGTCTGACGACCTTCTTGCCTGCATTTTGTCACCCCCTCTCGTTTTAATTCTCCATAGGGAGATAGATTTACAAGTATCTGACAAGGTTAATGAAACCTATGCTCATGCTTCAATGGACTATTCCATTCTCAACATTTGGCGAATGAATATATACACAGTGCACCGCCTGGCCTTATATATATATATATGTGTGTGTGTGAGAGAGAGAGAGAGAGAGAGAGAGAGAGAGAGAGAGAAAATCCCTTCGTAAGCAACTTTCCGAGATCTGAACTTTCTTTTCTTAATTCTTTTTCATTCCACAATTGGCAAATAAACTTTAGTCTCCTCCCTTTTCTTTTCTCTGCCTGCGTACTGAAACGCATTCATTTTTTTTCTTTCATCCTTTTCTTCTTTTCTCTATTCATTCGTGTATTTACGTTTATATTTTTTGTTTATGTTTAGTTTTCTTTTCACTTTCTTCCCAGTTTTAATTACGCTTTCTTTCTTTCTTTCTTTCTTTCTTTCTTTCTTTCTTTCTTTCTTTCTTTCTTTCTTTCTTCCCAAGTTTGCTTGCACTGGTTTCTTTCCTTTCTTTTTCTTTTCTTGTTGTTTTTTTGTTTTTCTTCTTTTATTTTCTCTTTTTCGTTTCCCTTTCTTTTTTCTCTTTTTATTTTCTATTTGTTTACAAGTATTTTCTGTGTTCATTTTTTATTCTTTTCTCATTTTATTTACTTTTTTATTTATTATTTATTTACATACTTGTTTGTTTAGTGTTCTTTAACTTTTTTTCATCGGCTTTCTTCTTTAGTTTCAATCATCTTTTCTTTCTTTCTTAATTTTTTTCTTTCTTTCATAGTTTGCATGCGTGCACTTTTTCTTTTTTACTTTCCTTTTTCTTTTTACTTTCCTTTTCCTTTTTACTTTTCCTTCCTTTATTTTCCATTCGTTTTCAGATATTTTCCATATTCGTTACTTCCTTTTTTTTCTTTTCCCTTTTTAACTCCAAAACACATAATGTTGATTTACTATGTGATCACTAAAAGTTTTGCAAGTACACAAATGAACTATTAATTCAAAAAGTATGGAAAAAAATATTTCACGTCAATCTCCCACTGGGCTTCAGACTGTTGATCTAGCGTTATTCTAGACTCGAAAGTAGACTAGCTCATAAATAGGCTATTTACAATGTTATAGCGACATTTAGCTTATTGCATTTATTTTGTTGCTAAATGATGCTGAAGTGAATGCGAAGTCAAATATTGCCATTTTAAAGTCTATTTCGTTGTCGGCCAAGCTCTATTCACAGCTGTATCATTATTTGAATAGCAGCATTAATTTTGCAGATGTTAGTGAGTTTACATGATTTATACCGCCTTTCCCTGACTTTCGGGCATGATTTATACCGCCTTTCCCTGACTTTCAAAGCAAAATATGTTTTACTGTCGTGTTTTTGTCTTCGGACAGTTCACGGTAAATGCTTTAAAGGATGCCGAGTTCCGGGGATGCCAATCCTGTGGCAGCACCTCCATCATTGCACTAAATGGGAAGGGTTGGTGGATACTAATGCGAAATTGACAGTGATTGCGGCGACTAGGCAATATTTAGCCTTGGCTCATTGGTACGCCTATGGGCACGTCCACATTAAAATGACCTCGTTTCCCGCCACCGTGTATCGAGTAAACATCGGATCAAAGCGTAGTTTCTGTTCCCTCTTTCATTTAAGTTTATTTGGTAATTTCGTTTCGGGGATTCCAGTCCTACAGAAAAATCTCCATCATTGCACTAAATTGGGTTGGTAGATCCCAGTGCCAACGTGTTTGTGACCGCGGGGACTGTGCAATCAATTGTTTTGTCCTTGGATCATATCTATGCGTATGGGATCCCCACATTAAAAACGAAATTGTGTCACACCCCTACCTTCGTGGGGCGGTCGGTAAATGCCAATCGGTTTTATCTGGGGCAGAGTGAGTGCCACTCGGGGTATCCCTTGATTTTACCGCCTCCTAACATCCGACCCTCCATAAAAAAATACAGCATACTTCACATTGACCCATTAACATATAACAACATTGACCCACTAATATATATATATATATATATATATATATATATATATATATATATATATATATATATATATATATATATTATGAATTGGACTAAGTTCGACAATTATTTTAATATCTTTATTGTTTATACGTTATTTTTATACAAATATTTAAGTAAATGGTCTGTTTACAATGAACGGTATTAACAACATTTACCGGTCTGAATGTCCGAGAAATTTCATAGAATATATGTGTACTTCGACAAGAATCGAATCTGTATCCTACACGGAACCCTCATATAGCCTGACGTGCTGTACCAGACAATTCCTCTATAACTAAATGGTATAGCGCGTCAGGCTATATGACGGTTCCGTGTAGGATGCAGGTTCAATTCCTGTTGGAGGACACATTTTCTATGAAATTTCTCGGACATTCAGACCGGTAAATGTTGTTAATATGATTTATTATAAACAGAGCATTTACTTAAATATTTGTATCTATAAAAGTAACGTATAAACAATGTGTGTGTGCGTGTGTGTGTATTACTATTAACAGGCTTAAAAGAGAGTAGCACACGTCCTCAAACGAACTTCTGTCAAGGAAAGTAAGTGAAATTTATTTGATAACAACCAAGTTGTACCTATCAGACACAGCGGTGCTGCGGCATTAAAAGAACACACCCTTGGCCCGTTCACAATTTTCACATTGGCAACGATGATAAAACAGCTCTGAATCCATCATTGGATAATGTTTATTGTTCGGCCAAGACAACATTCGTTTAAGTACATATGCCATAGTATAAGTTATTCGAAATCGAAAAGATCTTTCCACTATGAGTCGGCCACCGACATTGAAACCACTTTTTTTTCTCAATAAAACCTATACAGGTTTCTACGGCAGACCTAAAAGTGCCGCCCCCATAAAAGTGTCAGCTCCTTTAGCTACACTACTGGATTGAATCTAAACACAGAATCGATCAAAATTAATACGACAATCTGCTTCTGTCGTAAACTCTTTGAGAATAAAGTCCACACCTATAAATAACTTTGTTAGAAATCCCCACAGAAATTGCCATAGCGCACATAGCCTGTTCAAATGAATTAATTTATTATGTTGCATTCAAAACATACAGAAAATTTAAAATGACTTTTCAAAGTAACATATTTTCTTACAAAAGTCATTTTTAATCTTTACGCAAGCATTAAATATGTTTGGCAGAAATTATTGAATGGTTCGAGACTTTTAGAGTGAAGTGAATTCTTCAGAATGGAATGCCCTGGAGAAAAAAAATCTCAAAAATGAAATCAGGGGATCAATTTCTCTTCAATGTCCAACCAAATTATAAAGAAACTATTCCCAAGGGATCAAGATTTAGTAACGTGGCAAACAAGCATTAAATCCTCGATTACTTCTTGACCACCCTGTATACGCACATGTGACTGCGGTTTGGGTGAGTTTCATCATTTTCATTCCTCCGTTTTGTATTTCATTTTTTTCTAAGGTACCTATATTCAGAGAACTTAAAATGATTACTTGGTTACTTATTTTAGTGCATCTTTTTACTTACAATTATTGCCACGTGTTGCAAACAATAGTCAGTGCCTTATTTAAACAAATTAACCGTAAATAATCAATAGAGCCTTTTTATAGATATCTGTCTCTTATATTATTGCCTACTAAGATTTTTTTACATTTACGTTAAGTAGCGAGGTAATCATTCTAAGTAGCGCGGTTATTTGAAATAAGTGCTGTGTAATTTGTTGCGTTTTTTATAATCTCAAATTTACTGTATTTCCTACATTTTGTTTGCATATAACTTACATAAGATTTACGCTATTTACATTCGGACTCTTGCCCTCATCTTTATTGCCATATTCACGACGTTTCGGCCGTTATACGCACCGACCTTCTTCAGGTAATATTTGTTGGAATTTCGATTCGAACCCTTTATTTAATTTCAGGCAGTAGATTGTTCTAATTCCACATGTCATGCCTTTAGATATCTCAGTTTTAGTTAATTCCCCTGGATAACTCAATTCAAGTTTTTGTTCTCTCTGCTGTGGCCAAGTATTAAACTCACAACTCTTTGGGTCAAGTCATGGCCCATCGGATAAAAGCCTTGGTTGATTGATCCAAAAGGAACTTCACCCAAAGATTTGTGAGCCCAAAAGAGTTGAAAAGGAAAGCTAGCGAATATTATAAAAAGTCTCTCCTTTAAGAGTCATATGACCAACTAAGCACGGTGCATACTAATTAGAGAAGATGGGAAATTAAGAGTGTACACCCGATAAGTTTATTTATACTGCAGGGTGCCCAGTAAAAAAAGCGGTAAATTCGGAAATAAATTTATTTAGCTGTCATGATTCATGCACAAACTGAATAATCATCGTAGAAATGTTTGCCTGAATGTTCAACACAAAGTGGTAAGTGTGGTAACCGGGGGGGGGCAGTAGCTTTGCGGATAGTGTCAAGGGGAATTTCATCCCAAGCTTCAGTTAATTTCCACTTCAATAAATCAATATCGACGATGTCAAGACGACGGTTTTGCAAATGAGTTGAGAGTTTACCCCAGATACAGCAATCCATAACATTCAGATCTGGGCTTTTAGATGATTCACTGAGATGCACCAAATTAGAGCTGCTATATTTTCTCAATGAATAAATTTGCCCTTTTCTTTTTTTACTGGGCACTCTGTAGAATGTTTTTTGCAACATGCTGATGCGTGTTGAAATCCTCACAGAATTTAGTATTGTTGAAGTTGTCGCTAACATTTGTTGTCGAGATTTACAAACTCTTCGCAAACCAATCGATGAAATTTGAGTAAGCTGATTTCTTTGGAAAAAATACTTTGACGCAGCCTAGGAAAACCAACAAGTAAAGTCAAAACTAGTAAAGTCAACTGTACTTTGTACCGTTTTCCCCAAAATTTGGTTTCGATCGGTCAACGTATAGCTAATTTAGAGGGTGGGAGAGACAGACGGACAGAATAACGGAAATAATAGCATTGTATATAGAGATAGATTTCAGTTGGTATTAATTTAGTCTCATCAAACAAAGATCGATGAAAGGATAGATTTGGGAATTTTGAGAAGTTCTACTTATTATTACTTTAAATACTTCTATCTACCGGTTATTTTGGACACAATGAATGGATTTACCCGATGCCATAGAAACGTTAGGTTTAATCTAGAGGAATAAAATATATAATAAACAGTTTGCGGTTTGTATGCCGGCGAATCTAAAATCCTAACACCAAGTTTGTGAAATTCTTTCTCCTCGATGCATGAAATAAGATGCAGGCGATATCCGTTAGACTGATTCTTAAATCAAAAAGTTATTATTTTAATTTCAAAACAGAGTTAAAGTATAAATACGTTTGTAGTACCTCGAAATTTCAGAACCAGACATTTTCTTCAAGTCTAAATATAGATTCACTTATGGCGATTAAAACCAGATCACCTACACAAAATTCAGAGATAAAAATAAATATCAACCAGCTATTTAGAACCAATTAAATCACTAGTTTCCTTCAAACAAAAAGCTCTTTTTTTATTTGCACTATTTATATTCGGTCTGTTGTCCTCATCTATGTTGTTGGTGTTGTTATCACAATGTTTCGACCGTTGTGGCCTCCGGCCTTCATCAGATGTATATCGATCTAGGTAACCTACAGGGAATTCCGAACTGAACACTTTATTTTATCTACGGGGGTAAACTGTTCTCGTTCCACTGCTCATGTCTAGGGATGTCTGATGAAGGCCGGAGGGCACAACGGCAGAAACGTTGTGATAACAACAACAAAGATTAGGACAAAATTCCGAATATAAATAGGGTAAATAATGATAACTCTTCATGGCAGTAATTCAGACAGAAGCTGTCTTTTTTTAGCCTATTTTAGACAATAGACGATAGAAGATTTTTTTATTCAGTAGCCCCACCCAAGTTGAAACTACAACAATCCGTACATAAGGTTCTTAACTTTAATCACAATAAAATTCTTTCTTCGTGACTTCTCTTCTCAATAGTCACTCACTACAATTCAAAACAACCTGCATTACAAGTGAAACATTTTTCAAATTAGCATTCATTCAAAGAAATATTACTTTTTCTTCTATAACTCACTCTGTACAAAAGGCACTTTTTGTAAGAACTCTCAGTTACACGCATTTTCTCTGCAAACATTTTACAAACTTTTAACACTCCAGAGATTCGCTAAAGATTTGCATACCATGATGAAAAAATGTCCAAAAA
Source organism: Acanthosepion esculentum (assembly GCA_964036315.1). NCBI lineage: Eukaryota > Metazoa > Mollusca > Cephalopoda > Sepiida > Sepiidae > Acanthosepion > Acanthosepion esculentum. The sequence goes on from OZ038481.1 coordinate 56,071,806, forward strand.
CTTAATAAAAACAAAGTTTTATCGTCAAAATTTTTGTTAGTATTAAAAAGAAAGACCAAAGGATTTTTTTATTACTGATTTATATTTTTCGAACCTTTTTCGTATTTTTGGTTAAAAATCTTGTTTGTTTTTTTTTGTTTTTGTTTTTTCGTCAGCGGGAATGGAGGAATTAGTGTTATATAGGAATAAAGTGTCGCTGTCGACACTTGAGTTTGAACATAGATCGCCAGTGAGCAACACAGGCGATCCCATTATTGAATTAAGTAGACCATGTGACCATAGAGGAAACTCATATATAGGAAGTCGCGTGACGTCTAGATTGATCTCCATTCTAGCCTATTCCCTATTATTATTCGGATCGTTATTTCTAGTCTATCCTCTATTACTATACGGGCCGCTATTCTCTACTCTATTCACTATACTATTTCTCTATTCGGATCACTACACGGGTTACTATTCGTGCGAGTATTATCGAGCAAGTACTATTAGTGAGAGTGTTATTCGAAGGTGTCTGACACCAGTATTGCTCAACGGCGTACTGTAGTTGTATCTGCGATTACAAAGTATCTACTACAAGGAGCATTACGAAAGTGACAACGAGTATTCGTTGACATCAGATGAAGTGGCAATGAGTGTTCATTGACATCACAAAAATTAGTATAGGAATTTTATCATTTTTTTTTTTTTGCGGTGCAAAAGACATTGATTTGGAAATCCTTGCAAAAATCAAATAATTGTCCTATCTTAATTAAAATTTCAGGATTTATTCACAAATGAATGAAATTCTTTTAGAAATGTTTTGCTTTTTTAAGAAAATCTGGTTAAAATATTTTTTACCATTTTTTATGTCCCACTTAATTAATTTTATGAAATTTCGAGAAATTAAATTTTGTAGAGTTTAATGTTTATATTAGTTAAAAGCAGATTTCCTTGGATAATTTAAATCATCAATTTCTTTTTGTAAAACAGGAGAACCATTTACTGGAAATCTGCTCCAAATCGTAAAATAAAGAATTCAATAAAACTTTATATTCCTCAATTAATTTTTACAGATATACCCACCGAAGAAAAAAATGACGTAAACTTCCGTCTGTTAGTGAAGTTGTCAACACCTGAAATAAACCGCCATGTTAAAAATGCATTTCTACAATATTTTAAACTTAAAGTAATATTTTCTTTAAACCAGATTAATTAAATTTTAAATCAGCTAATATTCCTCAAATAAATTTTCAGAAAAGTATATTTTATTTTTGAAAGATGATGCATTGTAATGACGGATTGTTAAAAATGGCGCTAAGATCTGAGATATTTGGAATTTCAAAATGAACCTCCTTCCAGTCAATATAAATTAGTTTTGAAATACAAAAAAGTATTTTGCTTATTGAAAATATTAAATTTAATCTATTAGCTTGAAATTAAAACTAAAATAAAGCCTCAAAAAAGATTTTTCATTTTTAAAATTTCATTTTACATCTTTACACGTTTATGTGGATGTACCTATTTTAAATTTTCTACACTCTGTAACCTTGTTTAATATTCCTGTATAAATTTGTTTTTATTCGTTGCACAAATTTCATTTGAAATCTGTGTCCTAAATCCTACAACTCGTGACCTGGTTTATCTATCCTTCTTTCCTTGCCCACGGTCGTGGATCCATGCGCAACCAGTGTTTTTATAAGTAGGTTCACATATTTCTACATGTTTGTGTAGAAGTGTAAATGAATCCACGCCTGAGGATTTTTTCTTTATTTTTCTTCTTTTTTTTTTTTGCTAAAATCATTTTAAGTCATTTGACACCGACATGTATTTTCAGTAAATAATTTTTATTGCTCTTAAAGAAACTGCTGACAAATGCATTCTAGCAGGCGTGTAGAACTTAAAGCAATTTTTATCCAGTGCTAGACTGACCACTTATGAGCAATGCAGGTTGACTTCAATCTAAATTCAGACTTTTCATCCGTTTGCATCGAAGCAAATGAAATTAAACTGCCAATTAGACGTTAATTTGTTCCTAAAACATACGCCTTCGCCGAGATTAAATTTCTTTTTCTTAATGACTGTATTTATCAATTGCAAGAAGACAGAATGAATGGTTGTTAGCAAAAAGTACAGCTCAACATACCAATTACAAATTGGAGATACTGAAATCAATCAAGTACAACAATTTCAATACCTAGGAAGATTCTTTTTAACAGAATACAGAAAGTACGACACTGAAATTCAAATGAGCATTGGTATAATAAAATATGCCTTCCAAAAGCTAAGCGAAGTATTAAGAAACTGAAAAATTTCGCTACAAACAAAGAAAAGAGTATTAGACTCTAATGTAATATCAGTCCTCCTATAGGACAGTGAATTCTGGATAATCTTCTCGCAGATGAAGAAGACACTTAAAGCAACAGAAAGATGCTGAGAATACCATAGACGGAACAAGTGATCAACGACGAAGTTCTAGAGAAAATTTAAATAAAAAAACACCTACTTAATATCAGGAAGAGACAGTAGACATTTCGAGAGCACATAATGAGGAAAGAGGGCTGGGGAAATTTCATACTCACTTGAGGGAAAGAGGAAATCAAAGCATAACCTACCTAGCGATTGAATGGATAGAGGAACAGGTTTGGGGAGAAATAGCGAAAAGACAACATTTATTAAGAGCTACAAAGAACAGAGAATTTTCTTTTTGCGATGAGCTTCACCCTATACAAGGCCCGGAGTCACTCAAGGTAGAGGGTTACAGAGTGAGGCGCAGAGTTTATGCAGAGAGGAGTGGAAGGTAACGGTTGACCTAAGATTTGAACAGATTAAGATTATAGTAATCGGAGAAACATCCTCTTGGGAGTTGGTTCCACAGAGCAGTGGTTCGCGGAAAGAAGCTACTCGAGTAGAAATTACTTCTCCCCAATGGAATATAGAGGGAATGAGAGTGGTTTGCTACAATGTGAATGGTATGGCGTGTCCTAGCCGTGAAGGTTAGAACTGGCAAAACCAAGGAACGCAATTCATCCAAGCACTTTCCATGGAAGTAGTGACAGGACAGTGAGAGGCATACGACATCCCGTCTGTGAGAAAGGGGTTGCAGGGTGGAAAATAATTTATCATCCACAAGGACTCGGAGACGCTTTTTGGTTCTGTCGAGACTGGAAAGAGAGGACTGGGCAGATTTCGCCCTGATATGACAACAGTACACTCCATTTTCGGCCTCTGTTCTGGTTCATGTAAAGGTAGAGGATAGCACACGAAGGTACGGGGCCTCCCCGAGGAGACATCCATTCATCGTGACTGGTGGTAATTCGGGTTCCGATCGGCGATAGTTAGAATGTAACTAGTTTGGTTTTCGAGGCATTGAATGTAACCAGCCAGTTTTTATCCGGACTGAGATGAGCTAGATCGGGTGAGAGATCAGCTGCTAATCTCTGACTATTGTTGATCGAGTTTTGGAGGATCACCCATATATCGTCGTATATTCGGCATATATATTCGCAAATGATCTGGGTATACTCTTAGGCAGATCATTTATATAATGTAAAAAGAGAGTTGGTCCGAGAAATGAGACCTGGGAGACGCCTGCGTTTATTGCCAGGGCCCCGGAGGACTGGCCGTTAACAACTACCTTCAGGGACCTACCCGTTCGGAAGAACTATATAATTGAGAAAACTCTTCCAGCTAGAGAGTTTGAGGAACAAAACTTTGTGAATTGTGGAGAGCTATGATCGCCTACGTCCTGAAGGACTATTAAAAGCTGTTAAAAATCCTTTCTTACTTATTTTTTAATGACAAAATTATCTTTAATTAATTTCAGCTGATAATTAAAGAAATAACCAACATATATATATATATATATATATATATATATATATATATATATATATATATATATATATATATATATATATATATATATACTAGCAGCATGGCCCGGCGTTGCTCGTGCTTGATTCAAAAATCGTACGACTCATACAGCAATCGCTATCACTTGACTTAAAATATTTTTGCCCTTCCTTGCCTTTAAAGGACTGCGAATTTTTTCTAAGCTCTATACTAAACATTAAATCTGTTACGAAAAAAGAACTAAACAAAATGAACACAAAACGATCAGCTTTAAAAAAGGACTCGTAACTGGAGAAACCGAATGAAAAAAGAATGTTAACAACAAATACTTTTTCACACCCAACCCATTGTTCTGCGGAATCAGAATCAACGTTGAGTTTAAGCAAGCGAATGAGCCAATTGGAGTAAAGTGCTATGCAGATTTAAATTTTTCCCACTTGTGACGAATGCAGCTATCGATTTTTTTTTTGCATGCTAGTTAACATTCGTGTCAGTCAGCTGTTGGCTCTCACGCTGGCCAATAGAATCTTCCTGCCTATTCGTGGCAGCTAGCTATAGGCTCTCACTCTGGCCAGTAGAAAATGGCCGCAAACTACATGAAAACTACCGTAGAAGCATGAAAGAATCGATTATTTCCACTATCGAAGGAAGTTGGGAAATGCAAAGTCGATCTTGGCCTTTCCACTAACTTGGAGCATGTACATGTGAATTTTGGTTCAAATCCGTCAAAAATTGCGGCCGTGCATTCGTTACACACACACACACACACACACACACACACACACACACATACATCCTGCATTTTATATATATATATATATATATATATATATATATATATATATTAAGTGCGCGTGTGGGTATGTGAGAAAGAGAGAGAGAAGTAGTGAAAGAAAGGGGGTAAGAGAGATAGAAGAGAAGTTAGGTATAAATTTTTCTTTTATCCTCAACTTTTAAAAACACTTGAAGCGTATTACTTAGCAAATAATATATGTCTAAAAGAATAAATATTCAAACTTTCATTACTTAGTTTATCCTAAACATAGATTAAGTCACGTATTGTTTACAAAAACCGCCTTTTAATTTATGCTTAGGCAAGAAAAAAGTGGGTGTCAAAATACAGTGCAAATTAGAATGTATTTCCAGTTAATACTTCTGTTCTCTTTGTGACTCGTACTCTAACGCTTAAAAGTACATCAAGTGTTTAACATAAATTCCACTCAACGGCAGACATGTTTTTTTTCCTAATTTTACAGTTTCTTTCATGAGCTTTTTCACATCTTACTGAAGTCAATGCATGAACATTTCTCAATTCCGTTACAAGGACTCTTAAGGAAATAACTATTTGTTGCAAATTACTTGATTTTCTTGCTCTTACACGTATTTTCAATTCATTCTATAAGATTTAACTGGATTCATGCCAAAGGAAGGCAACGAGAAACCTACTTGGCAAATTTAATCAAATGGATTGGGGGGGGGTCCACAAAGTACGAAAGGGCCCGGGTCATCAGGGTCCAATTATTATTGAAAACAAAAAATACTATTGACAGCCATGATCGCCCAAGTCTTGAAAGGGAAAGAGAGAGAAAAAAAATGAAGGGAGTGAAAAGAGAGAAAGAGAGAGAGAGAGAGTGAAAGAGAGAAAAATGGAGAGAAAAGAAATTGAGAGAGTGAAAGAGAGCGAAAAGAGAAAGAGAAAAAATAGAAAGAGCGAAAAAGAGAGAGTGAAAGAGAAAAATGAACGGAGAAAAAAGAGAGAGAGAAAGAGATGGAGACAGAGAGAAAGACAGCGTGAAAGAGAGAGAAAAAAGAAATGAATGGAGTGAAAGAGAGAGAAAAAGACAGAGAGAATGAAAGTGAGAAAAAGGAGAGAATGAGAAATGGAGAGTGAAAGAGAGCGAAAAAGAGAGAGAAAGAAAAAGAAATGGAGAGACTGAAAGAGAGCGAAAAAGAGAGAGTGAAAGAGAAAAAGGAACAGAAAGAGTGAAAGGGAGAAAAAGAGAGAGAAAGAAATGGAGAGAGTAAAAGTGAGAGTGAAAGAGAAAGAAAAAGAAATGGAGAGATACTCAAATATTCTTAATGCTTATCAAATTACATATGTAGTTTTTAAAGTTTATAAACATATATTTAACTTTTTAAAAAGCGGTCTACTGCTTGTACTATAAAATATTAATGGATCTATCCGTATATAAAAACATATAAGATTAAATGTATATATAGCTGTGACTGTAAACAAGAGAAGAGACATTTAGTTAAAGTCCCTCTTGATTTGGCAGTATAAAGAAACTGAAAACTTTTTATCAGTCTATTTTAAATGTTATTTACTCGATAAAGATGACCGGGGAATTGACTACGTAATATTCTTGTAACTGCTTGTAATATTTTCACAATAACGACTACGAAAAAGCATAAAACACGCACGTTTTGCGCTCTCTCCTATTGCCGATCGATCGTGATACAACCTGATAGTAGAGACATTTGTCAGTTGGGCCAAAGATTCTTCCATGAAAATTCTTTTACATACCAATTCTTTTCGGGGCGTGAGCGAACATGGCTCTCTACAACTACCTGTCTTTTGTTGCTCTCTAAGTAAACAAAGATCGCGATAGTTATTATGTTGAACAATATATAAGGAAAGCTTTTAAAATATTTAATTCCGAATTATTGTAAACAACAAATAATTGTAAGTCTACAATTAATGATACAAGAAAATTGCCGATTGTACATCCTTTTTAGTAAGCTTTTTCGGTAAACCTTTTAGTGAATCAGTCCTGGCATTTACAGGAATATTATGCTAAACTTAATTTGCCTTATCTTCGAGTTGTTGCCAATTCATTGTTTTTCTTGCCCTTACACGCCTTTCTAATTAATCCCATAAGTTTTTAATTGGATTCAGATCACAACAATATGCAGGCAGAATAAAACTGTATATTCTTGTTAAAGACTAATTTTAAAAATATAATTTGTTGGATCATTGTCATAGATAAAGCTCCTATCAAGCTTTAAGTTTCAGATTCCTGGTAGACATTTTAAGTTGACATTCAATATTTTAGAATATTTTGTTTCTATTTTAGCATTAACTCTTACCAAATCTCCTGTTCCTTTTGCAGAGAAACATCGCCAAATCATCATGTTTTTATGCATGTTTTTGTTCTTTGGATTGAAAGACGCACCTTGATATCTCCAAACATTTTCCTTATCACCCAACGTTCTAATACCGTCTCATCGGACCATAGTATATTCTTCAAGAATGAGATAAGACAATATGACTTTCGTTTCTCTAGATCAACTGCTCATATGCTAATGGTTATTGCTGAAAGCATTAGCTAAGAATGGTCAAACTTGGGCTGTTGCTTCAGATATCTCGAAAATTTTGACAGATTTTGGCAGGCTAGTCTTCAAAGGTTGAAAGGTTATGGTATTTCTGAACACATTTTTGGTTTGATTCAATCTTTGCTACCAAATTACGAAACTGTCTTGAAGGGCCACTTTTCTAAATCTTTTTTACATTAATGCGTGTTTCACTGAGGATTCAATCATTGGACCAACGTTGTTCTTTATTCTCATCCACAACCGATATTTTTTGTTTTAATGGTAGGTCTGAGAGGTTTGATATGGCCAAATAGGTAACTGATCTCAGAAATTACCTTCAATCTGTTGTTAACTGGAGCAAGGTATGGCTTGTTAATTTGAACGCCTCCAAAACGAAACTGCTCTCTTTTAACCGTCTTAGAGAACCTTTTTTGCCTTCCATCATATGGCTGATGCTAACTTCCAAAAAAGTGTTTCCTTGCACCTTTTCCGCTGACATGGAGAGGAATGATTTTTTAGTCATTTCACCCCAAGCAAGGCAATAAAGCCACGAAGACGCAGGTGGTTACTGAGTATTAAATAATATAAAAGAAAACATTGTTAAGTAGAGAGAACAATAGAAGAACAGGAATTAAGAAGACAGAAGGTAACGATTGATATTGAATCTGTAGGAGAAATATATTAATGTTAATTTTTATTTTAATTCCACCAGCTTCCAGTTCTTGAGATCATTACTTTGAATATTTGTGTTATTTTCAACAGTACGTAGGTTACGTTTTTCTCCTGCTGAGAGTTTATTCTTCCAGTCACGTTCACGTTTCTTTACAACTATATTTTTACCACTTTAACTTTAGAATGATCTTTGGAATCATACATTCTTTTGGAAATGATTTTGATATTCATTGCTTAATATTTATCATTTATACATGAAAAAAAGTTTTCTTTGGTAATACTTTTCTCATGCTATTAACTTGAAACATAGCATTACTTTTATGTTGTTTTTATTTGTTACACATATATATTGTAGAATCTTATTCACGTGTATAGATCCGCATAACTTATAAATGCCCAACTGTTATGAGTTCTTACCTATAACTACAGAATGAACTCTTCCTAACACTATGTATACTACGCCTCTCAAGAGAGAGGGACGAATCGAGTCGAGCCGATAGTAGTTCACTCCAAACCAGACTGACAGTCATACTAACACCTTCCACATCTTATATTATTATTCCGTGTAATATATCTTCGTTATTTCTACTCTTGTGTTCGTGTTGTTCTTCCTTGGTTCTAACCTGGACCATAACACCAACATAAAATGGAGATTCACCTACAGTAATATTTAACATTTTATTCTTTAGAAATAAAAAAGAACACGGTATCAATAGTTTCAGTCAACAGTGTATATATATATATATATATATATATATATATATATATATGTCTGTCTATATTTCTGAGATGAGGTATTATGTACAGTATTTACATTAGTCGGAATATTGTCCTCATCTTTGTCGCCATATTTGTCACAACGTTTCGGCCGTTGTACGCTCCGGCCTTCTCCAGGTGGTTGGAATTTCGAACTGAACCCTTTATTTCGATCACTGGGGTAGACATGGCACGTGGAACTAGAACAGTCTACCCCAGTGATCGAAATAAAGGGTTCAGTTCGAAATTCCAACCACCTGAAGAAGGCCGGAGCGTACAACGGCCGAAACGTTGTGACAAATATGGCGACAAAGATGAGGACAATATTCCGACTAATGTAAATACTATTTATATATATATATATATATATACTGGGGGTAACTAACTAAACTCAATATAGCATAGCTCTCTCTAATTTGACTAGTTTTACTTTGATTTGATTATACTGTGAGTATTGTTGTTATCAACTAATTTCTGTCTAATATTGTGTACATAGCTATGTTTTTCTAAGAAATGTTGCATTACAAATGTTATTCCGCGACCATTATCGCTGCATAGCAAACTTCTATAGAAACCAAACAGGATGTCATCTTTGACTGTGAACATCTCTGTTGTAATGCCCATATAACCACTCTGATGAAGACGCATGTGAGCCGAAAGCTTAGATCGAAGACCAATATGATAAAGAAATATCAAAATCTCGGACAGATTTTGTCTTTATTTTCTCTTGAATCTAAATATATACTATACGATGCTTGGAACGACGCATGATAAAACATAATAGACATTCGTTGTCTGTTATATGTTTGAATATTGATCTGCTGCCCCTATACTCTCTCTCTCTCTCTCTCTCTCTATATATATATATATATATATATATATATATATATATATATGTATATGTGTGTGTGTGTGTGTGTGTGTGTGTGTGTGTGTGTGTGTGTGTGTATTAATCATTTCACCCCAAAACACAAGGCGGTTACTGAGTGTCAAGGAATATGAGAAAAATTATTAAATTGCGAGAACAATAAAAGAACAGGAATTAAGAAGACAGAAGATAACGATTGGCATTGCATTTAAATTTTTTGATGATCAAAGATGACTGGGAAGAAAAATCCGGAAGAAGCTTTCACAAGCGGGAAATACGATAGAAGAAACTGTTAGCATAGAACTTACGGTTACATTTAACCATTTCAACTGTAAAATGACGATATGTACATTGTAAAGATTACGTACTCATGACATTCAATTTGCAGAGGGGTAGAAAATAAATAAAAAAGAAACAGGAACATATAAGGCGGAAGGGAATTACCTCCCTTAGCCATATATAAACGTGACTAAGGTCGCGTGGTGTTAGTATAAAAGCAGCTTTTCATATTTTTGCTGTTCTCTGGACAGCTGCTGTTCAGCATGTAAGTAATTTTACCACAACCGTTAAGTACTCATACGCGCACCCACACATACACTTACTATTTCCAAAAATTGTAATTTTCGTGAGAATATATTGTTTTTATTTTAAACGAAAAAAAAATGTTTTAATTGTTCATCATTTATATTTTAAATTTTTTGTGAGCTTTAGGTATAGTAGTAGTAACTTTCTCTCGTACTGTGTCAATTGTATTTTTACAATTCATCCATAGAAGAACATTCTTTTCATGAGGAAACTGTCCAATATTCACTACCAAATAAGAATTTAGATATTACATCAGAATTCAATATTCTTTTCTTTATTTCTAACACATTTTTCTATCTCTTAATATTTTGCTTGGTTTAAGAAAGGTATTTCTTGCTATTCCTATGCGCCTTGAGATTTCTGTCAAATTTGCCGTCGTGCGTTACTGACACTTTCATCACGCAAACATGCATTGATAATAGAAAAACACATCGTTATATAGTGATAGAGTTAACTCCCTTTGCATGGGGAGTTATAAAACGGACAATTCCTGTCCCTATTTTGATTTATTGTGCATTGATGTTAGTGTTTATGTTTCTAACAATTGGCTATAGATCCTTTTTAATATTGTCCCGCGCCCGAATACATTAGACGCAGAAGACAAATCTAGAAAACTTTACCTTGTCTATGATTATGTCTTTGTCTTACTGTTGTTTTCCATTAGATAGTTTTTAATCCTGTTTTTCTTCGAATTGCAATCTTATCAGTATGTTGCGAACAAATATCGGCGTGTTAAGAAAACTATTCAAGACTCTAGTTTTGGCGGGTTTTATTTAAAAGTATGTTTTTGGATGTAACTTAATTCATTTTATTATCGAATATGTAGTAAATATATCGTGAATTTACTGTCACTTGAGAAATCAATGCGAAGAGAGAATTTTTGTCTTCCGTTGAAATATCATCTGTAGAAAGAGATCTAAACTGGGGTTTTGAGATAAAACACGGTTAGCTTTTGTATTTACTCTGCTGTGTATAAATGCAACCTACTCAGCAAATTTTTCAAACTTTATACTGGGTGTGTACTTCTTTCTTTATATTTCTGTTAATTTCTGTTTAATTATTTGTTCAGAAAAAAATAAACAATTTTCTTTAAGAATGTTGTCTCACTTTGTTAAGGAAAAACAGGATATAAGTTACGATTACAATTTGTTTTCTATTTTTTAAATTTAAAATAAAAAATTGAAAATACCTTTTCTGCTTAAGAATTCTATCCAATTCTTAGCAAAGTTTAACTTTCGTGCTCGCAAAAACTGTATGTTTTCAAAATTTATACAGTGTAACCCGGATATAAGAGAGTTGTCGGGACAGGAGAAGAAGTATCTTATATCCGAGTTTCTCTTATATCCGGGGTTCCTCTTATATCCGGGTTTCTCTTATATCTGAGTTTGGTCTATTATATATACATTAACACAGGCTCTAATTTGGGACCAGAGATGATCTCTCTTATATCCTGGTTTCTCTTATATCCGGGTCTCTTATATCCAGGTTACACTGTAATTACAGTTACTCGTCGTTATCTGTTTATTTAAATTTTCCTATTCCCAGACAATTTTGTTTTATAAATTTATGAATAAAAAAATTATTTTCATATTTATTTTTTATATAATTTGATAAATGATAAACATAGCATTGTATTAATTGGTTCGCATTTTAGAATGTTGTAAATATAAAATTATTCCATTAAATAAATAGTGTTCAATACATCTTTGGAAAAAGAACAAAGAAATTGTATAATGTCACTTTCACATATTTGGGTTTTATTAAAATTCTAATCATCGCTTTTTAAAGCAACAAACATTGCCGAAGAAATGAAGATAGTAAAAATAATACCGGTTTCAAGGGAAAAACTGTCCTTTCGACACACCGTTTTACTGCGGCCACGAAATTTAAAGATTGTTATAACCGTTTTTTTTTTTTTGTGATTTGCAAGTGATAATCGCCTTTGGCTTTGGAGATGTTTCTAGAAAATTCAAGGTCACAAATTAATGGATGAATTCTATCCACACGCAAGCACGGAAGAAACACGTAAGGGGTAGAAAGGAATTCATCTTCTATGTTCTGAATCTCTTCAGGTGATTTCATCTTCTCCTTTTGTCAACCCACACACTAGCCACTTTCTTTTATTATACTGTTATAAAAAGGGGTTGAGAGGAAGTAAAAGAAGGCTGAGTCCATATAGCTTGAGTGAAGCTTTATTCCACTAGAAATCTACTCCGGTAGCGAACCGTAAGAAGAAAATGGCCGACTACCTCATGAAGAGAGAAAGACGAAAACAAAGGGAAATCAATCAGTCCTGGAAAGTCAGGGAAAGATTAAAGAGTTCCTTTATTTTCACCATATATATACGAAGGATGATGTTCGATCAACTTCACAAAAGTTGATCCTATGATAAAAAAAAATGACTGGAATCATCATCATCATCTTAAGAATATCAGGTGATGTAAGCTAAGATGTGCTAGTGGTGTAATGGATAATGGCTTGGAATTGTTAATCGGAGAGCCGTGTTCCTATTGCCGTTGGGTTCGTCATATTCACTTACGCGTAAATACCCCGGGGAAAAGTATGAATCCACCCCTTCTCTCTCCCTATGGGTTAATTAGTAAAACTTGTATCATTATTATCTTTAAAATATTTACAATTTAAAAATATTTTCTGCCTTCAAATAAACGGCAAAAGGTTGATAAGCCGTAGAAAATGAATCAACTAACCAACGGGGTTGAGTAAAAAATTAATATATGTTGTCCTTTACTTACACCAGATTTAATAGGACAAGCATACAAAGCATACCAAATATACCAAGAAATATATTTTCAAACGTCCTGTCATTGAAGAATTTGCCCACAAAAAAGCAAGAAAATTTACTCTGTAGAAAATTTTAATTTTCATGTCAGAAATAAAAATGAGCCTAATTTTTACACCTTTTTCCCGATATGTAGTTTTTGCTTTTTAACTGTTACTAATAAAGTCCAAGTATGGTGTGTCTTTAAAGCATACGATGAGTATGTGAAAGTAATATTATAATGGTACGTAAAGTAGTTTTATAACTTTAAGTGTGAGTCACTGTGCAATATGTATTATTTGTGGTGGCCGGAGGGCAGCAAACTCACAGGCTGCCCCGGGCCGTACACACTCTAGCTATGCCACTGGCTACCCGTGTGCTACAGCTCGAGAAACTATTACGAAACAACAACTATCTTCTCTTTCATGGAATCTGTTAGCATTCTAGGAACAGAAATTTCAGTAGCCTCTAAAACACACGCACCGCAATAGCTCAGCTGACGGCTTTCACAGATGTTAGCAATAGTGTTTTTCCCGTCAACTGTTATGAGAGTATTAGCCTGTTTTTCCTTACCTCATTCACAGCAGCGACTAGCCTAAACCTGAGGTAGTGCTGTCCCTGGGGTCAGTTTCTTCTTTATCTCTTGTATTGTCATCTACTGACTCATATCATTACTGTTCTTACATCGTGTAGTTTTCTCGTAAATATTCGCTCACCTCCTGGGGGATGTTTGCGGCACTTTTCTTCTTCTAAAAACAGAGATTCTATAACAGCTTTTTTTTTCTACGTTTGTCTAGATGGACATCCATTTTGGTCAGATTTTTATGAAGTGGATCGAACCAAGACTTTTCAGCTCCCCTTCATATATTCACTGTCATATTTTATTATGCAAGTCAATGTTTTCACAATAACATTGGTATTAAACGAACGATGTTGGTAACGTTTTCAGGATAAATTTATATTTAATTTAATAATTAAACCATTTGAGCTTAATGGCTATATTTTTTTTATTAGAAGTCTCTACAATAACTTATTTGGTTTATTATGCAACGAGAAGGACGGTCCCGCATATTGTAAGTAGTATAGTAATTTATATTTATTTTTAATCCCAGACACATAAGGGTTGCAGTAAATCGTAAAAAATAGAACGTCAAAACAAAAACATTATAAAGTCATTGAATAATCGGAACAAAACTTTCACAAAAGTTGAGTAGAGATGAGAGAACAATCAAAAGAAATTAAAGACATTAGCAAGATAAGTACAAAAATGACTTTAAGAATGTTACAAATATAGATTTGAAAAAGATTTAAATGGAAAAAAGCAAAGTTATTTGGCTAGCAAAAAATATTGAAAAAAAATTTGTGTTGTGAGAGAGGAATAGAAAATATCTATTAGAATATTACAAATGATCAAAAGTGAAAAGTTTAGTGATTGTGTTTCCAAAGCCAAAATTATGATTTTGTGTCCAGAGCCCAAACGAGATCGGGGCTTTATGCCCATAGTCGAAATTGATATCAGAATTTTGTGACCAAAACCTAAACTGATATAATAACTGTGATCAGAGCCTAAAAGGACATTATGATTTTATGCCCAGAAAAAAAACAAATATTACAATTTTGCGACTAGAGTTCAAACACACATCTTGATTTTGTGATCAAAGCTTAAATGGACATAAAAACTTTGTAACCCAAACTGACATTATGATTTTGTGATGAATAATTTAACAATAACTTACAAATTCAGTCCACAAAAAAATCCACACACATACAGGGTGCGATGGATAAATTGACGTCTAAATGACGCAAAAATGAAAATAACACTGACATCTCATTCTAACAGATATATTTACCAAAATTACACAAAACTATCTTGAAATACTAAAGAGTAAATTTATTCAATAAAATCACCATTTGCTTCAACCACAACCTCCAGACGACCTCGGAATCTCCTGCAACTCTTCTGGACAGTCTCCTAGTTTAAGTTAATGAATGCTGCCAAAATATTAGCCTTCAGTTCATCTTTGGTGTTACAAGGGGTTTTGTTGGTCTCTCGCTCAACTGCGCCCCATACATACTGAACAAGGGGGTTGCAGTCTGGGGAGTTAGGTGGCCAGATTTAAGGGGTTATGTGGTCATAGAAATTGTCTGACAGCCATGATTGGGTTCTCCTGCTTGCGTGGCATGGTGCAGAGTCCTGTTACCAGACATAGGGTGTTCTGGTAGCCACCACTCTTGAGTCAGGGCAGCACTACCCCCACAAGACATTTGATGTAGGCCTCCGTGTTGAGACTGAGGCCCTGTGGGAAGATGAATGGAGGCATAACATCGCTATCACTAGTAACACTCTAAACACCTTCGTAATCCCCCATTAGACTCATCCAACTCTTTCCGAATCCTCTGCACTGTCCTCAGATTGACACCCAGACACTCTTAAATCTTCGTACTGGAGCGAATGCCAAGCAGTACAGCAAGCCGTTTTCAAATTTCTGGCGGAGTGAATTGCTTTATGGCGCTCTTTTTCTCAGATACTGTGCCCAACTGACCCTATAATACTGTGCAGTCAACAAAATCAAAAACAATCAATGCTCATGCGGGAAATTAAAATATAAAATGGCGACAATTTACCCATCGCACCTGTACATGTGCGTGTGTGTTTTGGGGGCAGCAATCATTCGCTTATACAATACCAACGAACGTCCTTTGGTGATGATGTTTTTATTTATTTATTTTTTTCTATATTCGGATCTATTTTTTTGTTGTTTCCGGTATATATCTAAATCTAAATTACCCAATGGCTGAGTACCGTTGTCTTCTTCATTTTTCCACGTGTTAACATGACTGTTTATGTCGTCGAGTTTTTTTTGTTTTTTTTATTGGAATTATTTAGTGTGTTCTTATCTTTCTAAATCTGATGTCGCTTTTATTGATTCTTGGTTTGTCCGTTATTTATGCTTAATGCCTCAAGCATATGTAACCGTTTATACATATATATATGTGTGTGTGTGCGCGCGCGTCTGTATACACACACACACACACATATACACACACACACACACACACACACACATATATATATATATATATATATATATATAACGTGAAAAATATAGTTTTACGGCATGTTATATTTATGGAATAAAGTTATTAATATTAGAGCGCATATGTAAATATAAAAGTGGACATTGAATTCAACAGATTGCGGCGACAGACTGTTTTCATGCTTAAATGTAATCTTTGTTGTATTTAAGCATGAAACATATTATCACTGCTCTGTGTATATATATATATATATATATATATATATATATATATATATATATATATATATATATATATATAGTCCTACACTGTTTTTAATCTTCATTAATGACATTCCCGATGGAATCAGTTCTCAGCTTGGCTTCTATACTGGTACAGCCGGAAGAAGTGATTCCTGTGGGCTATAGCGGCCGAGCATGCAGGTGAGAACCAAGGAGATGAACGCGGTTTAACTTGGCATTTCCTGGTTGGAATGAAAGCGTCAATGCCGGCTTTAACCCAGGAGGAGATCTCAGACGCACATTTTTGAACGGGTATGATTAAAAAATCCATTCCAAAGGACGTCACGCAGGAAATCACGGAACGAGTCCTCAATCATCTCGTTGATAGCAGAAATATGCTCTGTTGGTAGGAGGTTCTTGGCTGGTGGGGGGAGCGGAAGAAAATGTTTACAGACACTACCGCATGATCGGAGTTGGCAAGAGGGCAGAGCCGCGTAGTACGACAAGAGTCAGGAATAGAGGTAAAAAAGAGGTCGAGAAGAGAAGCTTTTTATGTCAGGGTTACTGGGGAAACGCGTAGGGAAGTCAACCACTTGCGTGAGAGATTGAGTGATTGAAAAGTTAAGGGTTTGGATGCCAACAAGGTCAGTGACAGAATGTTTAAGGCACCTGGTATGGTGGGTATTAAAGTCACCGAATATGTTTGCAAACGTTACTGTCTTGCTTGAGGTGATACCGATTAAAGATATGTGTGTGTGTGTGTGTGTGTGTGTGTGTGTGTGTGTGTGTGTGTGTGTGTGTGCGTGTGTGTGTGTGTGCATGCATTCAAAATTTTATATAGTATTGAGATATTCTCTCTACTTGTCTATGCAAGATGCTTATATAAATCGGTTTAACCTTCACGGCTTGGTAGCTTGATTAATATATTCTGCGTTAGACTATTAAATACGAACACAAAACATTTTACCTATATGTTAGCTAACTTGTAGACTCCCCTGTGGAGTACAGTTCCACAATTTGACAAGGCTGTTATTGTTGTAGTTTTCGCAATAAGAAATATTTTATATACTGGAATTGGTAGCTCCACGTCTACCCGATACCCTAGACTGATGGCCAACCGAAGCTAAAGAGTCCAGTGTACCCTGCTATTATCCTCTAGCTGCGGAGAGAAAAGATAGATTCATCATTTTCTAACAGTTTACAGTAGGATGAGAGAACTTAATCTTTAAAATTGAATATCTGACCTAACGTCCCACCCCACTTTTAATATCTATTTTAGCTTGCTGCTCTTTTAGCATTTTGCTTCAACAGTTCCACTTTTAACGTCTGATTTATCATCCCCACTTTTAACATCTGATTTAGCATCTTCACTTTGATCATCGGATCCTGCCTCCCCATTTTAAACATTTTATTTAGCCCCCTTTACTTTCAGCATCGGATTTAGCACCTCCAATTTTAACATCTGATTTAACACTCCTCAACGACTCCAGATGGAATTTGAACTTGACACGCTAATTCCACTTTCAACGCTGATAACCGCTACGCTACTCGCACGTCCTCACTTGAGAGAGGCAAACAGAAATGAAGGTTGGTGGAATGGCACAAATAAGCAAAAAACAAACAAACAAACTTGTAGATTTATGACAAAGTCAGCGAGACATTGCATCGACATCTTTGTAAAAAGAGCGTCATACTAATCCAAAATCTTTGTTTTTTCTTTTCCTTTTTTTTTTGTTTTCTTTCTTTGTATCATTTTCCCATGTTACCGTTTGCAATTTTACAAAACCTCATTCATGGCCATCTATTAACCGAGATTCTTATTAGGCATTTTAATACGAGTATTAGTTGAATACAGGCAACGGAATTTGGTGGTCCTATTTTGCAGACAATTTGTAATAAGTTCCATTTGTGTTTGATTGTTTTAGAAATGATAATGGCAAAAATATATATATAAAAGCGACGTTCGCAAGTGTCAACATTGAATACCTCACTCGACGGCCCGAGTGACCCTGACCGTGCATGTATAAGCAACAACATTTATAAACGTCTTCGTTGACTCCGCGCGCGTTTGCGCATGCGTGCATTCACGCAAACGCAGATATACACACGTGCCATTAATATAAGCATGTCTATACTAATGTATACATTTTTTTAATCGGTATCACTCCATGCAAGGCAGTAAAGCCACTAAGACACAAGAAAGGGGTTACAGGGTGTGACAGAATTAAGAACAGAAACATTAAATATGAGCGGGAAGGCTAAAGAGTAGTTAGGAGGACTGTAGATAGCAATTTACATTGCGTTTTAATTTTTGTAGATTAAAGTTGAGTGGAAAGCATCTGATTTAGCCTTCACACTTTAGAAACTGCTTTAGCAGCGTACATTTTTAGCATCTGATGTAGTACCTCCACTTTTTACACTTCATTTTGCCGCTTGACTGTTAACAGCTGATTAAGCCTTCCTCCTTTAAACTTACGCGCCATCTGAGTTAACATCCCCGCTGATTTAGCACTTGACTTTTCATTTTTGTGTCGCCGTTCTTGAGGCTCTAGATTTAAGATACTGCAAGGTCTCATGTGAAAAACTGCAACCATCAGAGCTAAATATCTATCCCTTCACTCAAAGCAGGCTAATGTTTACGTATTTGTAGTGTCCTCTTTTCCTTTCTGACACTTATAGCCGTTTTATTCATCTTTAAATGAGCATCTAAAATCTTAGATATTTTCAAGCTGAATGTATGCTAATATTGGAAGTGTTTTATCATTAAATAGAATAGTTTCATAAGTCCTAATGTATTACACAGATATCCAAACACATAGCACATAACCCGAATAAACGGCATACTTATTTTGATAGTCATGCTGAAATGGTTTATTTTAACTCACGGAATACATCTGAAATAACTTTATTTTTCAATTCAATCAATGTGGAGGCTTCCTCACTGTGACTTTTCAAGTATATCTTTCAATATATTTTCTAGTAAGTTACCTCTCTTATTAAGAGTGTTTCATTAAGACGGGTTACATATAAGGGTGTTTCATTAAGACGGATCAAAGTCAGCATTTAATAAATCAGTGTTATTGGTGAAAATTTATTTATTTCTCTATTGGCTCATGTTATTTAAGTTATGGCAATTTTGTGAGAAAAATAATATCGCCGAAATATTCGCCAAATCTGAAAGAAAAAGAAAAAAAAATCATTTGACGCTTAAACTTAATTCACATTAAAATCGGTCCAAGTTATTGGAACACCCTTTATATATATATATATATATATATATATATATATATATATATATATATATATATATATAGGTTTGGCTGAATATGACAGATAAAGAAAATTTGATGATTTTTATTTAGTTTTTACAACATTCTTAAATTTTTATTATCCGTTTCCAATTTTGATATTACGCTCTTTAGCGGAGTTATAGTTAATCATTTTTTTGTTTTTTAAAAGTTAATTTCTTCCAGTTCTTAGGCAGATGACTTTAAAAATCACAGATAAATTCGACAAATGGCATACCAAGAACATCCCACCACATTTTTTTATTTACTACTAATGTTTCGCCAATCTGGCTCATCAAGCAATCAGGGCTAAGTAAAATTTTAGTTTTTATAATCCATAATTATAATTATAATTATGGATTACGATTATAATCCCAAAACTGAAAGTGGATTATAAAGCAATATATTTGAGCAATATCATTCTCATCATCATTATCAGTCCCAGGACCGAGTATGGTCATAGGGTCGCTGCGCCGATCAGCGCCTGACTTGTTCACTCCACATATCTGGCTTGAAAACAGGAGAGATATTTATATTTGTAGCATATCTTGAACAGGTAGAACTGATTTAAAATACATATACAATAATTTTTTTGCTAGATAAATATTTAAACAGCATGACAGAGATCATCATCTTCTTCCTCCTCATCATCATCATCATCATCATTATCACCATCATCAGTACCATGATGTAGTCGTACAGTCACTGAACACCTGACCAGTTCCCTCCACATAAAAGCGGGTGAGGTATTCATTCATACATAACATGTCTTCGTCAAGTAGACCTGGCGAAGCCTATCTTTCTCCAGATCAAACCACAGCCAATGACCTTCAACATATAGGCATGCCTTGTTCATGAACACGTTTTCCGTTGATTCCATCGGGGAACTGATTGTCTTGGAAGCCGTCCGCCCGAAGGATGGCCGTGTCATCACCGCACTGGTTGCATCCATAGCTATGGAGCCCAATCTATTCCATTGTGCTAGATGACCGTTGACCATACAAAAAGGTTTACTGGCCTTTGAAAGGTCTTGTTTTGAATCCTGCTAGGTGTCTACCCACCCTCTTCTCCCAGAGAAAAACCTAGTGGGACGAAACAGTTTAGTCGCCGATGCAGCAGGTATAAAATAATAAAATGTTAGAAATTAAAGTTTTAAAATAAGGTGGACGTGATAATTGCTAAATACTACAAACCGAATTATATTAGATATTCGAATTCGTGGAACGTGATTAAGCGAAAGATTTCTCTTTTATTTCAAATACATTAATATAATAAATCTTACCACATCACATTATTCTTACTTCGTCAAATAAAAGAAATTGTATTCATCGAATAGCTTATTCAATTGTTTTATCATTTTTATATATTATTTATATATTACTAGCAACCATACCCAACTGGTCGATCAGAAAAAGCATTTAATTAGAATGTAGCAAAAACGGCATCATGTTTAGATGTAACAAATTGTTACAAAAGTGTTACAAGACTGAAACTAAACGTTGGTGAAACTAAACGTGAGTGAAACTAAACGTGGGTGCTATGACGTCTAAAGTGAAAGCGGTGAGTGTTCAGAGAAATACTATAAGTCTACCAGAGCAGTAAAATGATTTAATCCTTTGAACTTTGATAAGAACAAGTCACAGCATTTTATGTCAGCATTTGTTAATCATTTTTCGTATATATTCATATTTTTTACACTTGTTTTAAATATTTAGCTGCAATTGCAATATGTGTATGGAATAAAAACCTGCATGCCAAAGGCAGGCTGCTTATCTCATCTGACCTGGTGACAGCCGCTTGGCTCATCTCGCTACTGTTTACTTCCGCCATATTTAGCTGTGCAGATATAACACAGAGGGTGCCAGTCCACGCAAGTATCTGAAAAGAGGTGCTGGGGAAAAAGGGATTTATCTATACAATAATTTTCATATATTGGTCATTCTTGTAATCAGTTTTCCAATACGCACACACATATATACAGCGTGTATCAAAAATATTTTTCTATAATTCAGGGGCGGGTTCCTTACATCAAAACAAGGACAAAAGTCCATATAAGCATGTCCTTCGTTTTTTGAGTTACGTCTGAGTGTGGTCGTAAAGTTGCTGCACAGATGAGCACATGTCTGGGTTGAAAGTTAGAGAGTTATTCATTCATGCGTAGCGTGTCTTGGGCAGGTAGATCTGGCGGAAAGCTATCTCTCTCCAGATCAGACCACAGCCGATGTCATCAAACCTGAGGGCTCGTTTTGGTAACAAAACACTAGGCCGTTGATTCCATCGAGGGAATCCTCCGCGCTGGGCATTGCCTTCAGTCTATGCCATCATCACCGGACTGACTGCATCCGTAGGTATGGGGCCCTGACTACCCCATTGTGCTAGATTCTCACTGAACCTACAAGAAGGTTCATCCGCCTTTTTGCGGGTCTTATTTTTTATCCTGTTGTGTGTCGAGCAACAAAAGAGGAAAACTAATCAAAACAATTACCATCGAAATATTTATAGAAAAGGCAGGGATAAGCTTCATTATGGCGGTGGGAAAGTAACTGAAACTGGGATGGTAAGTCAAGACCGAAGACATTGTAGATTCTTCTTTGGATTTTGTCAAGAATCTAGATACATAGCAAAAGCACCAGAATAGATGTGACAGTAATCTTCAATGCTATTTTCCTAATTAAAGGTAGCGTGGACAGATGTTGTGATGACAGGAATGTCAAAAGTCGTGTTACCATATGTAAAAGAAATAACATCTCCCCTGTCTTTAATCACAGTTATGACGGCCATCCTTGTTATTGCAATTTTTATGACAATTATTATTAGTAGTAGCAGTAGTAGTAGTAGTCGTAGCATTAGTGCACATTTAACATTGGATCTAAACATAATAGGATTCTCGCTTCCTCCTTCATTTTATCCCAAGTAGTACTTTCTTATCTTTGTTGTCTGTTTATTGATATATCAATGTTAGAATACATCTTATCATGAAATTGAATTACATAAGACTGAGACGTCAAAGTTATCCACTTCAATATTATGAAATTTATAAGCTCGAAATATCAAATATCCAATTTGAAGCTGCAAATAATCTGATACTTCCTGGCTCTTGTACTGATTAATATAACATTAATGAGCTTTGATTATTGCAAGTGACACACACACACACACACACACACACACACACACACACACACACACACACACACACACACATATATATATATATATATATATATATATATATTAAGCGTTTTACCCCAAGCAAGGCGGGAAGCCACTAGCACGCAAGTGGTTACAGAGAATTAGAGTGATAGAGGAAAGGATGAAGAGAAGGATAGGGGATAGATCAACATTACATTTGAATAGTTGGAGAATATAGCTATCAGGGAAACAGGAAAAGAGGAGGGAGTTCCACAGGCGAGAGGTGCGAGATGTGAAGTCATTGAAGTAGAAGAGACGGCTACATTTAACAGTTTCGACAGTGAAAGGGTGTGAGCGAGATGCCAGCCTAGTAGAATTTCTGGCGCGACACAGGGAGCCAACTTTCTTTGCGGTGGATGAAGCTATTGACTCAATGTATTTGTTCCATCTCAGGGCAGCAGTCAATTTGAGGCCGAGTAGTGGCAAAGAGGAACTCTCGAAATGTTAAGCGTCAGACATTCTAATGGGGGGGTGCAGGGATGGTTCTCTGTGATGAGTAATAGAGAGCAGTTTTGTTTTTGAGGCGTTAAAGTTAACCAGCCAATTCCTGCCCCAGTTCACAACCGATTGGAGGTCCTTTTCGAGACGAACGCCCAGGTTAGTTTTGTCAACGACACTAGATTTGTTTTTGAGGCAGGAATAAATTGTAGTGTCGTCCTATTAGATGCCTACTTGGGAATCTATGACGTCAGGAAGATCGTTGATGAAGATAAGGAACAGAGTAGGGCCTAGGATGGATGCTTGGGGAACACCTGCATTCATGGGATAGTAGCTGGAGGAGAATCCGTTGAGAACGACCTTCAATACACGGTTTGACAGGAATGATTGTATTAAGTCAAACAATCGACCTGAAATTCCATAACCCTGAAGCTTGCGAAGAAGGCCGGCATGCCAAACCCTATCAAACGCTTTGGAGATATCTAGAGCCACAACACGAGCTTCTCTGTTATTATGAAGAGCTTAGTAAACAATTTCAGTGATGGCCGTAAGCACATAAGCTGTAGAACGGGCCAAGCGGAAACCATATTGCTTGTCGGAAAGCAGATTATGGGATGTAAGGTGCTTAAGCACTTCGGCGTTGATTAAAGCTTCTAAGACTTTGTCGAAGTGGGGTAGGAGACTGATAGGACGGTAATTAGAAGGGTCACTAGAGTTCTTAAAGACAACAACAATGGATGAGAACTTTCAACAACCTGGAAAACAAGATTCATTGAGGCAGGAGTTATATCTAGAGATGTTTATATTAGGCATCGAAACACATTTAAGCGAGAAAGTTTTAGGAATTCTACTAGACTAACCAAATATGTGTGAAAATTAAGGGGAAATTTTTTAAAAATCAGATTGCAAACTGGAACATTTTACAAAAAGCAAAACCTTACAGCAATCATTGTAACATCTGCAAAATTCTGTCAACAAAAAAAAATAGCTGTAATAAAATTTCCAGGCATCAAAACCTCTTGAATGAGAGATCAGAAAATATGTCCCGTTGTAAACATACCAAAAAGTTCCTTTTATGTTCATACGGATATATATATATATATATATATATATATATATATATATATATATATATATATATATATATATATATATATATATATGTTTGTTTGTTTAGTGGCATATCAACTCATTATGTGTCATTTAATACCGAAATTTAATTTTCTTTGGCACATTAGTAATTTCTTTTACAAGAATGTATTGCTGATTATTTTGATGAAGCGTCTCTGCCTTATTAATGCCTGCTGCATAAAGCAATTGTTTTAGGTGTCCCCATAGATAAAAATTCAAAGGATTGAATTCCGGGGAACGTGAAGGCCATGGAACTGGTCATCTCCTACTTATCCATTTTTATGGTAGATGTCAGCCAGTGCATCGCGAACAATGTGGCTAAAATGTGCTATCATGGATGAACCACATGCTTCTTCGTATTAGCAGGGGTACATCCTCTAGCAGGTTTAGAAGCGTGTTCAACATGAAGTTCCTGTAGACAGCTGCTATAAGGACACTACAAATCCAGCCCACACATTAATCGTAAACTGATGCTGGTGTCTAGCCTGTATTATACAATGTGGATTTCGATCCACCCACAAATGTTGAGTTCGTAAATTTGTGATTCCATCTCTTTCAAATGTTGCTTCATCCGTAAACAAGACTGAAGAGACAAACAAAAAAATGGCAGTTTGTGCAATAAATGTTCTCCTGTGGTGAGTGATCAGAGGGCGAAAGATCCTGCACAAGTTGCAAATGATACGGATACAGGAGCTACACTTGAAGTACCCTCCATGTGGTACTATGAAATGTATGACATGCTAGGGCCACTTGACCTGTGCTGATACCTGGATCGTCTCCGACAGCCTATAGAATGTGTTCTTAGTGGTCAGTCGTACGAGCGGTTTTCGGTCTTCCTCGATCCATTGTTTGTTGTGCCACGAATCCTGTCTCAACCACGCGACGATAAACAGCAGCAGAGTTTGATTCGGCTGCCTTCGGCCTGAAAAAGGCCGTACAGCTTCGCGTCCGTTACCATTCGCGTGACCATATGTAAACATCATATTTTCCTGCTCCCAATATGAATATCCAGCCATTAAACGAAACACTTCTCAGTTAACTCACTGCTACACACGTTAAATGTTGAAGACAGAATAACCACAAATGTACATGTTTGAAAAATGTAACTTTGTCTACATGGCAACACAGTCCATCTAACGTAAACTTTCTTTAAACTTAATAACTCAAAAACGAAGATTGCCGAGATATATTTATATGAACTTTTGTCCTTGTTTTGGTGAGGAATCCACCTCCAAAGTTTGTAAAAGTAATACACACACACACACACACACACACACACACACACACATATATATATGTATATATATATATATATATATATATATATATAATGATGGTGAAAACAGAGACTTTAGAAAACCTTAGTAATATTTTATTTCGCAAGACCGATTCCTCGGTCTCGTCTCGTCAGACCAAACGGTTTCAACAAAAAAACAGTTTGGTCTGGTGATACGAGACCGAGGAACCGGTTTTGCGAAATAAAATATTACTATGGGTTTCTAAAGTCTCCGTTTTCATTATCATCATTATGTGCTCTGTTCTTACATTGAGCTCTCTTTGGATTTATATGCTCTTTGGAATTATCCATACAAATTATCAAGCAATATAAATAAACACACACACACACACACACACACACATATATATATATATATATATATATATATATATATATATATATATATATATATATATAGTGGGTAGGAAACAAATATTCGTAAAATTTTTATTTATTGTATTTCCAACTAATGAATAAACATCCACTATAAATAACTTACGGCCATGGCTCGTTGAAACACCGGCTCTCCTCGTCTGATCACCGAAGTTAAGCAACGTCGAGCCTGCTCAGCACCTAGATGGATGACTGCTTGGGAATACGATATACTCTAAGTTTGGATGTGCGAGCGGAGTAATGAATAACGGCTCGGAATTGAAATTCGGACAGCCGAGTTCCAATTCCAGTCAGTTTCATTATATTCACTTATACGCAACTAGCCTTAACAAAGTTATGAATCCACCTCTTCTCCTCCCAGGTATGGGTTAAATAATAGGATTTGTGTCAGTAAATCATTATTATCTCGCCAAAATTCTTACAATCTAAAAATGTTTTCTGATTTTAAATAACCTGCAAAAAGTTGATAAACCATAAGAAACAAATAAAAATCTCCCTGTTTTGTTATTCATTTACACAAGTTTCGTTAGGTAGGTTAATCGCTGTTCCCCTGTCTCCGTTGCCTTTGATACGTCCTGTGAGTATCACATTTTCTAAGCCTTTTGTCTCATTCTTATTCGAAAAATAAGCGTTTTTTGTTTCCATTTTCCTCGTTGCTTATTACAAAGATTTTTAATGCTATGCATTAAAAATACATGACTGACGAGGCAGATTTTTTCCCGTAGTAGGTTGCCATTTCTTTCTGCGGTAGACCAGTTGCCATCCAAGGCTATAGAACCCGGTCTGTTCTGCTATTTATCCATCGCTTGGCGGGGGAGAAAAAGAGGATTCATACCTTTCTCAAGGGTATTAGCGCGTAAGTGAATGCAATGGTTTCGTCTGGAATTCAAACTCGGCTCTGCCGATATCCTCAGTCCGAGCCGCTATCCATTACTCCACCTTAAAGACTACTCGGCTTAAAAGCGTTATCGACCAGAAATAAATTAATCGACCGTATTTTTATTTGTTTTTTGTCTTTTTTGCGAATTACAGTCTTCGTTATTATTATTATTATTATTATTATTATTATTATTATTATTATTATTATTATTATTATTATCAATTTATACATTTAAATATGTGTATCTACATGTTTATAAAAAAAATGCATGTGTTTCTTGGTTAAATAAGTGATAACCAATATGGCCGAAAGAAAAATCAGAAATTCTAACTCATGACCCATATAAGGATAAAACTGGTAGACATTTTTATAAATATTCCCTTCATTCATCTTCCCATCCAAAGGCTTTAGCTATACGTAATTTGATAAGGTGTCAGCATCATAATTGCCAGATGCTGTAGAAATAGACCTATGACCTATTGCAGTTAGATAAATGGCTTGTGCATGCACTACTAAATACCTATGAGTCTATGCAACTGCCTGATGAAACCATTCTGATATAAATCGTGGTAGCATAAAGGTCGATGTTTACAATATTTCGTATCCTATATATATATATATATATATATATATATATATATATATATAGATAGATAGATAGATAGATAGATATATGTGTGTGTGTGTGTGTGTGTGTGTGTGCACGAGTTTGGCGTTGCTTGGAAATCTTCCATGCAAACAAAACAGACTATCATTGTTACTATGTCCATGTATTTTTTAATTTATTGTAATGTACTTGTCATCTCCAGTGATGGCTTATGTAAGCCGAAAGCTTAGATAGGTTTTAAAAACATGTATCAATATGGTGATTTTCTTTCGTTTTTCGATGATAATGTTATTAAGCTTATCAGACGATATGAAAGGAATTTGCTAAAAATAAATAGACAAAACTTGTCTATATTATTTAATGAAACATGCATTAATGTTTTTTTGTGTGTGTGTGTGTGTGTGTGTGTGTGTGTGTGTGTGTGTGTGTGTGTGTGTGTGTGTGTGTGTGTGAGAAAGTAAGTTTATTCTTTATATATATCCAACACGGGTAAAAATATCAGTGAGAAGTATGGCATAGACAAACACCTCCCCATTTGAATTTAACTTTTGAAAATTATAGAACTGTGAAACCGGTAAACTCTAAACACATTCTCTCAAAGTCTCCAGTTGCATTTTCAGTTTATTTTTCCTCGCCTGTTCGTTGCTCCTTGGTCCTACTTTGTTTTTAATTTTCATTAATGACCTTCCCGATGGCATCAGCTCTCATCTTGGCATCTACGCTGATGATACAACCATTTACTCCTGTCTCAATAGTAAGGCTGATCAATTCGATAAGTTCAGAATGGAAGCCGATGTCCAAAACGACCACAAGTCCGTTGTTAACTGGGGCAAAAGATGCCTTGTTAATTTTAACGCCTCCCAAACTAAACTTCTCTCTATTAATCATCTGAGAGATCCCTCTCCGCCTTCCAAAAGCATGGCCGATGCTAACCTCCAAGATATATATATAAAGTAAATAACATAAAATCTACGCATATTATTCCTGAAAAATTACATCTATGTAGATGAAATCTTTGAATTTCTTATTTTTTTCATTTCTACTACCAGTATGATTTACATTTTTTTCCTTTCCGTCTTACAAAACTAAAAACTGTAATGAGGTTTTGTAAAGCCCAGGTTTTATCTGATTAAATCACTCCAACAAATTGCGGGATGATAAACTGTGTTTATAATCTTAGATATTTTACGAGTGTGTGTGTATCAATCCTCCTATATAACAGTCAACGCCGCTCGATCTCATTTCAGATGAAGACAAAACTTGAAACCGCAAAGACGTTGTAATACAGAAGACTATGAACCGAACACATGAACAACGAGGAAGTTTTAAGGAAAATGGAAGAGAAAAGATAATTCTGCTTAAAATTAGAAAGAGACAATTGAAACTTCTGGTACACATAATGAGGAAAATGGGCTTGGAGAATTTGACACACACAAGATACACTGAGAAACATCGAATCACCTACCTGATAAGCTTGTGTAAATGGCTGTCAAAACAGGGATTGGGAGGGATCGTAATGTTGTAAAAAATGAGACCTGAGGAAATTACAAACCTGGGAGTATCACAGATTTTGGAAGATGATAAAACTACGCTGAGTAGTTTGTAGGATAAAATTAAAATATAATTTTACGCGGCTAGAAATGTTTTTCTTTCACAGCTGTGTTGTCTAAATAATACGGAAAATGGTAGCCATAGTTTGGAACAATAGGTATACTGACTAATGTTTGACAAATTCAAAAGATGAAAATCGTCAAAGTTGATGACGTCACCGACGTCACAAATGCGATAAATGCATAGGTAGAGGAAATTGGGGAATCCCCAAAAGTGCGTTGGCGCATAACTTGGGTGGTCTCAAATGCGAAGAAGATAGTCTCCAACGATCACGTGGTCGGAAATGTGCAATCGAGATTTGGCAGAAACCCCATATTTATTCAGGTGTTCAGCAGTCGCGAGGCAATTAGGGAGAGATTTTGAAACCAGTTGGAGTTACAGTTGGGAAGAGTTTTCAGATCAGTCGCTTCCAGACGTCACCAATCGTCGGAAGAGTTGCCATGAAATGTCGCTAGGAAGTGTCGTCAAGAACAGTAGTTAGAAGAATCCCTCAGAAGTGAGACTTTACCGAATTGTCGCGAACCCCAGTAATAATGACCTTGCCAAACAGAAATACAGAGACTTATCTATATTGTTTAGCTAATGTTTACAGGGCCGGCGCTAGGGTCTCGAGACCCCCCCACCACCACCACCACTCCGAAACTTTGATACGTGGCCTTGCTCTCTACTACATGTCGATTTTAGTTTCCCGACCAGGGGGCCACGAACCCTGGAAGGAAAATGGGCTTTTATAGGTCCTGATCTGGCATCTCATCTACAGCCACTTTCTCACAGGTGTGATGTGGCTTCCCTCTGTCTTTTCTACAAATATTTTCATGGCAACTGCTCGGCCGAGCTACTTTCACTGGTGCCCCAAACTGCATGAATTTAAGCGTGCTACTAGGTTGGCATCTCGGTCCTACCTTTTCACTGTCGAAATAGTTAAATGTAACTGCCTCTTCTACTCAAACAGCTTCTTTCGCACTTCCTGACAGTGGAACTCCCTTCCTCCTACTTGCTTCCCTGATAGTGATAATCTTCAAATATTTAAATGTAATGTCAATCGACATCTTCTGATTCCTTGATCCTGATCCCCGTCCTTCTCTATATCCTTTCCTCAAACACCAATCTTTACTCTTGCCATCACTCTCTGTAACCCTTTGCTGGCTAGTGGTACTCCCGTCTTGATTGGGGTGAAATACTTAAAGAAATTATACCAAAAATCAGGAAATTATCAAATTTAAATGAAAATTTCAGTACGTATTCACTAATTATTTACTTTTATAATGAATAAGATTTTTTATTTTTTTAAAATATGAGAAACTGTTATTCTTAACTACCAGTAATTTCATGACTGAATTTTGCTCGAAAAAATGTTTAAATCGCAGATTTTTACATTTTCCATAAAAATTAATCGCTGGTGCATCTCCACTGAAAAAGAAAATTTTACAAAGATTCCGACACTGCACAAACGGGATTGTCTTAAAAAATTGTTTTAAAACCTTATTTCAGTTTCCGGGAATTTTTTTGATGTGTTAAAATCTTAAAACATTTTTATTTTTTAAGCTATCATTTTCTCGGTTTTATCTTTCTATAAATATAAAAAATAGGGACTAGAATTTTAATATTATTTACTAGCCGTGGGCTTCTGGTTAGTATTAATATTAGTAAAAAATTATCAGAAATCCTCCTTAGTGGATGGTCTCAGAATAAAAAATGATTTTACCGAGATATATTACCCTCTTAATTGATTTAAAAGAACTCTTCAGAAAGAAAATTAAAATTTTAAAAATTAAGTGCTACGGAAATTAGCACTTCTGTCCCCCCACCCCTGCCCAGTAGTCATGGAGCCCCCATGCGGTTGGGAGGTTCGGAGTAGTAATCACCATAGTTGATGATTGACAATATAATTTAGATAGGAAAAAAGTTAAAAGTACAAAAAGCAAAAAAACGCTGCTGAAATTAGCTCTTTTGGAGTTCCAACCTCGTCATGGGTTCCTGTGTAGTTCGCACTGCACCGGCCATACAGATACATATGTATATTATTAGTTAATGACTGACAATGTAACGTCAGTTTAAAAATAATTTTTTTTTTAAATAGAGGATGGCTATAAAACAATGCTGAAAAATGGCAGAGGCCACAATGGGGCACAAAAAAGCGGGCGTTTCGAACGTAAGTCGTGCCGGCCCTGACACTCGCAGTATCAACATTAGTGAATATTGCTGACATCAAATTAAACTAGTTATTGTTTATAATAAGAGCGTTGACTTGTTCTTTGATAGAATGTATTTGTAATACTGCTGTAATTAGACTAGTACATAGTCTTCTTCTTCTTCTATATGCCGTGTCTTTTTGTTATCTCTCCTAATACCTGTTCTGTCAACCATTTATACAAGCTTGTTACGTAGGCTATTCACTGCTTTTCCCTGTCCCTCTTGCCTTCAACATATCCTATAAGTGTTGGATTTTCCAAACGATCTTTCCACGTTACGTGTCCTAGAAATGCCAACTATTTTTTCTGATTCTATGTATAAGTGCTCTTTTTGTTTCCATTTCCCTTAAAACCTCGTTGTTGCTCACATGTTCAGTCCATGGTATTCTCAACATCCTTATGTAAAACCACATTTCTGTTGCCTCAAGTCTCTTCTTCATCGGTGAGGATATTGTCCAGCTTTCATTACCATATAGGGGGGACCGATATTATATAACAGCCTTCTAATTCTCTCTGAATCGCCTCACTGTAGAGGTTGAATAAGTCTGGGCGTTATAAAGTGGTCACAGAAAAGTTTATTAGCCCAGGCAGTGATGTTATAATTGATTGCCGTGACGACGATAGTACCCGGGCAGCAGCGTTTATATATGGTTGCCGTGACTGAGGATACAGCAGTGTTATATGCTACTACCGTGTTAGACCAGGATAGCACCTCATCCAACCAACCAACAAACCAACCAACCAACAAACCAACCAACGAGTGACAAATATTACTTAGAGATACAAAGTACTTGAAGTTGCGAAGAGCCATAATCATCCACGTTCTAATAGGGTATAACATAAGTGTGTATATGTGCGTGCAAGCAAGTATGTATTCGAAGGTTCGGTATGTTTCAGCAAACGTTTCTAAAATTTCATATTTGCGTACTGAAGTTAGTGCCGAGATCCATTTATAGATAAAAAAGCAATCCTCCTAGATAGGTCTGTAATTGTGTTTGCTGCGGAAGTAAGTTGCTTTGATATGTCTAACTAGAGTTAAATTAGCAAGGCGTGCCCAGCGTATATGCTTTAAATATGGTAGTGGTGACGAGGTTCAGTATAAAGATGGAATGACATTTCCATAACACGATATGAAACGCAGTTTCCACCGTTTGTTAAGTTTTAGAAAATCCTTTATTCAAATAAACGGAAAATTTGCTTGAGTACATAGTTAAATATTCACACGTACGAGCGCACACAGGCGTATAATAACAACGACAGCATTTCGTCAAAACTAAAATAAAAAACAAACAAAAAATGTCGACCATGGTATTTCTGGAAAATAACGCGTTTAAGGCAAGCACACTTTGTAATTAAAGTACTCAACATCACAAAATAAAGCATTAATTAACAGCTAAATAATAAAATTAAACGTTCACTTATCTTCCCCTGTTATATTTTCTTTTTTGGGGAGTTTTTTCTATATTTTAGACCGTTTTCCTAGTTTTCTGCGAAATTTTAACGATAAATTGCCCATTGTCTGATTACTTTCGGCTCTCATTAGTAATTATCAAATAGTTTGTTTTTTATCTTTTTTTTTTTTTTTTTGGTGCTACATCAGTTTCTGGTTTTCAGGTATCACGTCTTTACGTGTCAGTATTTTGAAAATAATCCGATATATAGAAATAATAAAAATATACCTAACAAAGAATTTTCGTTAAAGAAACTTTTATAAATGAAAACTTGCTGCTAAATACACACATACATATATATATATATATATATATATATATATATATAATTGCTGATACCCCCCACACACACACACACACTGACGATCTCCTTTTTTAAGTAGGTGAATGCTGCCATAATCCTTACCTTCAGTTATTCTTTGGTGTTACAAGGAGTTTTGTTGGTCTCTCGCTCAACCGCGCTCCACAAATAATAATCAAGGAGGGTGCAGTCAGGAGAGTTAGATGGCCAGGTGTAAGGAGTGATGCGGTCTCAGAAATTGTCTGACAGTCATGACTGTGTTCTCCTGCTTGTGTGGAATGTTGCAGAATCCTGTTGCCAGACATTGGGTTTCTGGTAACCACCCTCTTGGTCTATGTGGGAAGATGAATGGAGGAATGAAAAACGTCGCCATCACTAGTAATCACTCCAAACACCTTCGTAATCTCCATTAGATTCATCCAACTCTTTCCAATTTATCTGCTCTGTCCTCAATTTGACACGCAAATACTCTGAAATGTTCGTATTGGAGACTCCGGCACGAATGTCAAGCAGTACAGCATGCCATTTCCAAATTTCTGGCAGAGTGAAATGCCTCATGGTGCTCTTTTTCTCACAGACTATGCACAACTGACCCTACTATACTCTGCAGTCGACTAAATCAAAAACAAAAGCGCATGCGCGAAATTAAAATATAAAATAGCCACAATTTACCCATCGATCCCTGTATATATATATATATATATATATATATATATATATATATATATATATATATATATATATTCATCATGGTTAACGAACTTTTCTCGCTCGATCAATTACGACTATGTAGTGATCATGTATGCGACCTTGTACCACATCTGAGTTACGCCAAGTAGAACGCTATGCATATTCCCTTGGCACTTCGACGTGGTGTCATGTTTAGTGAGCTTGTTTTGCAGACTATTTACTACTTAGTAGTCAATTCGATCCTACTTGTGGCCGCCAGCCAAATTTCAGCTATGCTTAGTAAAACATTAAATATGTATATTCGCACGAAACAAAAGAAATGTAATTGCCCTAGGCGTTTTTTTGTTTTTTTGTTTTTTGTTTTTTGTTTTTTTTTTTCCTTTTTTTTTAAATATTTCTTAATCCTATGTATTTCCTGTATAAGTATAAAAATATAAATAATTTATACGGACGGGAAATGGGATTCCTGTCCGACTGCCGACAGTGATTTACGCAATTAAGTTCACATGAACA
The DNA here is from genome assembly GCA_964036315.1 of Acanthosepion esculentum. NCBI lineage: Eukaryota > Metazoa > Mollusca > Cephalopoda > Sepiida > Sepiidae > Acanthosepion > Acanthosepion esculentum. The sequence goes on from OZ038481.1 coordinate 56,105,834, forward strand.
GCTTCTGCTCACAACCAGTGTTCTGTGGAACCGACTCCCCAGAGGATGTTTCCCAGATCACTACAATCTTAACCTGTTCAAGTCTACGTTTAACCGTTATCTTCCTCTCCTATCTGCATAAACTGCCTCTTAATGTAAGCCTCAACCTATACAGCGAGGCAGTTGAAAAGCCAACCGGGATTCAATATTGGCGGGCACAATCTTAACAACCCAGGATACGCAGATGACACAATACTTATAGTAGACACGAAAAAGAAACTACAAAATCTCCTACAGAAGGTAGCGACGGAGAGTGAGGAGAAGGGACTAAGCATAAACTACAAGAAGACAGAATACATAGTCATCAGTAAAAAGATGAGCCCGAAATGCCATTTGCAGGTCGGGAACACTAGAATCAAGCAGACGCGGAAGTTTAAATACCTGGGAAGTGTTTTGACAGAGGACGGTAAGTGCGACACTGAGATCCGTAGACGTATTTGGGATGGCCAAGAATGTGTTCCAAAAGCTGTGCAGAGTATTGCAAGACAAGATGATTTCTTTGGTAACAAAGAAAAGAATACAGAGCTGTTATGTGACATCTGTTCTTCTTTACGGTAGCGAATGTTGGACGATTTCTTCAAAGATGAAGAAGAGACTCGAGGCGACGAAGATGTGTTTCTACAGAAAAATGCTAAGGATATCATGGACCAAGCGTGTGAGCAACGATGATGTCTTAGAGAGGATGCAAACAAGGAGGAGGCTTATACTTAACATCAGGAAGAGGCAGCTGAAGTTTCTGGGACACATAGTGAGGAAGGAGGGTCTGGAGAATCTGATACTTACGGGTCGAATAGAGGGAAAGAGAGACAAAGGAAAACAGCGCATGACATACCTAGCGGGCTTAAGCAAGTGGTTGACAGAACGTAGTCTGGATGAGATGGCAGAGGGAAGGAACTTGTTAAGAGCTGCAAGGTATAGAGTGAGGTGTAGAGCCATGATCGCCTACGTCTCTATCTCGAGTTACCCGCGGGCCTTGTACATGGTGAATCTTACTCTAAAAAAAGAACATTTTCAAGAATTTAAGGGACTCGGATTCAATGTTTTAGGGTTTTTCTTTTTTTTTTTGTTATTGTTTTTTGTTTGTTTTTGGCATTACTCTTTTGGACTTTTTAAGAAAAGCCAAAACACGAACCAAAATAAAAATGAAAATTTGCATGTTCTTTATTTCTTCTGCGAATAATTTTAAAATCTTTCTTTTGACACTGACTGGACGATTTGTTCTAGAAGTGTGACCTTTCTTGTTTCAAAACAACAATATTTATCATTTAACTTATTGGTTCTCTTACTTTCATATATTTCCTTCATTGTACAGTTTCTTGTCATTTCTTTAAATTCTTAACAGATATGCCCTCTTTCTCCAACTTTCTGTTTGAACCTTTCTAAATTACTACATAATACATTACTAATGTATTTTTTCTACATTTTTCTTTTTTTTTATTATTAATATTCACCTAATACATCCACTCAAGGTAGAGGGTTACTGTATGATGATGTATGAGCCTGAGAAGGCAAGAAGTGCATTTTATTAGGTTATGTAGGAAAGTTAAAGGTCAACCGTAGAGTTGAAGAGGTTAAGATTGAACTAATTGGGCAAACATCCTGTCAGGAGCCTGTTCAACAAAGTAGCAGTTTCTGTCTATATTTCTGAGATGAGTTATTGTAACTATTTACTCTATTTACATTGTTCGGACTGTTGTCCTCATCTTTGGAGAGAAAAGGGAGATCACTGGAAGTTAATAATAATTCATCACCAAGAAGGCCTCGTAGACATATTTGAACTCGATCAAGAAGGACAAGTGAAAACTGGGCAGCTCCAGCCCACATATGGCACTAGTAATCGATTTTTTTGCTCTGATCTGACTCTTGTCAGTTAGATACTTACCAGAAACCGATCATTTTCCCAGCATCTTTAGCAAATAGAGCGTATATATGAGTTCCACTTGAGGTCTGAGATGAGTTTGAGTCCCAATAGGCGAAAATGTTTATTTCCAAGCAGAAATATAAAAACTAAATATTTTTAGGGGAAAACTGTTAAAATTATAATATATATTTTTAACGTCCTGTTCATTCAAGACATCGACGATCATGACTCTCCACATATCCCTTTTCTTTATTATCTGTTAATCGCCATGACTTACGGAAAATGATTATGGAGCGATTTCCTATGGCTTTCTTCACGGTTTTGAATTTAGAATCTTAGACTAGCTTCCAATCAAGGTTAGTCCACTCTGCCATTTAACCCATACCTGGGGAGACAAGAGATGGATTCATTCTTTTTGCAAGGACATTTGTGCGAAAGTGACCGCAACAGACGACGCCGGAATTTGAACTTGTTTTACTGAATTCACTTTCCGCGCCTATAATTTTTACGTTACCAGCACATCCATCACTATATAAACGCTACCAGCACATCCATCATATACAAACCCCAAATAATCGTATACAAACTACAAATATATGTTTCGCTCTATCCATGCTACAATTAATGATGTCATTTTATTTTTCCACGAAAAATTGTGCCTTATTAAATGCTTATTACTTAGGGGTTTTATTTTAATAATCTGGGCATTTCATCTGCATAGAAATAACATGTCGTTCATGCGATCAAGCTTTTCTTAATAGTTTTGAAGGTGTTAAACATAAACCTACTGATTTTTAGACATTGAACTTCATGATATAAAAAAAGCAGCTTCCAAAATTTGAATATAGAAAAAAATTAGCATAGAAACTGAATATAACTGTTATTTGCTTACTTCATTGCATTCCATAGTCTGAGAATGCAAAAAGTAACTTTGCCAGAACATTTTTAGAAATTTCCTCTCATTTTGATATTAAAATTCTCGAAAGAATTCTTTTACTCATTTCCTAACATCTGCATAAAGTCAGTCAGTCTCTTTTGATTTATGACTGATTAGGCAGAATATTTCCTCGCAATAGAATGGCATTTCTTTCTACGACTGACTGGTTGCCACACAAGGCCATAGAATCCAGTCTGTCCTGTTATTCAACACATAGCATCGCGGATTCATACCTTTCCCAATTGTTTTTGCGTGTAAGTGAATGCTACGAATCCGACTGGCATTCGAACTCGGTTCTTCGATTTCTTATTCCGAGATGTTAGCCATGATATCACACCGCACATTCACGTAAAACATGGTGAAAATGTTTTAGATATAAAAGATATACTGAGATAAAAGACCGTAACGCCATATTTTGTGAAATGTAAAGGAAAAACTTTAGAATTTTGAATAATATGCGTCGGAAGCTAGGCAGGGAGCTACTGAAAATCTTAGCAATGAAACGTAGACGATCATGGATCTCCACAGATTTATTTTCTTTGTTATCTGTAAGTTGCTAAGGTATCTTGGGACAGATAATGAAATAGTTTCATGTTGCTTTCACCAAGGTTTGGAATTCTGTGTGGTTCTTCACGGCACACTTAGCAAAATTTTTAAAGAGTATACATTTAAATGTTATGAAATAAAACCATAGACTTTTTTAAAAAACACACAGAAATATGAACTTACTTTATTTCAACTTTTCTATTCAACGATTTGTGCAGCTTATTTAGTGTGTGTGTGTGTGTGTGTGTGTGTGTGTGTGTGTGTGTGTGTGTGTGTGTGTGTGTGTGTGTGTGTGTGTGTGTGTGTTTTCGCTATTTCTTCAATGTGGCTTGGGACTGGCAACGCCATCCCATAACAAAACTACTTGCTGCAGAAACTGCAACAGCAACACCTAGCGTGGTGCGACTGTAGCCCAAATTACCACAGTGGAGTCTAATTGCACTAAGGAATTGGAGGATAATTATATATTTATATATTACTAGCTTATCGGGTGGCATTTAAGCTAGATCCTACGGAGGGATCTTGATTGGCCCTTCGGCTTGTTCAGAAGTTTGAGACTTCCTAAGTCTTTGCATATTCTCAACATTGGAAACTCTCCTGGCTGCCATTTGATCTGGGTTTTTATTTGCACATGACTTTTCCCCGCTGTAGCTTTGGCTCTTTTGATTGCAATCTGATCCTCTGTTGTCGGAGATTTCTTTTTACGAGGCATACTACTGCCGTATGCGATAGTCAACGATAAACTGCAGAAGAACTCAAAACTGATCGCTGCATTTAAGTACTGCATTAATAAAGCTTACTTTTAAAAAGTTCAACGATAATTCTCCTGCCGCCACTTAATTTAAAGACAATTTGATGTACGTAGGTCCTTACTTTCCGTACAAACAATTATTTTTATTTCATGGGTGACTTTCGCTGGATTTCGCAATTAATTTCAATTATTCCCAAATTTATTTGGAAGTTATAAAAATTGTTATCGTAGAAAAAATTCGTCGCAAAAAAATCACGTAAAAAATCGCCAAAAACAATCGCAGTAATGAAAACTTTCAAGATTGTGGGTCCGGATCCGGCCCAGAATGTTTTTAATTTGCTCACAGTGTCGGCGTGATTTAAAAATGGTATGATACGTTGGTCTACGGTCTCTCGGAGTAAGGTGAAAATGTGTGACATACTGATACACTAACATTCGCATTTATTTATAAAGAGGAAAAATAATGTGATTCGCTGTCGATTACTAGTTTACAAGGTAATAGTATAAATGTAACAGATACTAATTATAATTTTACCTGTAAGTGAATCTATAATTGACGGCTGTTTGGAATTAAAATTGCCATGGTTATAATTTACCAAGTAGGATAAATTGCAAGTGGTTGATTACTGATGTGGATTTTACAAGTAAATGGCTAATTGGGGTGGCAACTGTGGGAAAAGCGTAGAAAGTTGAGCGAGGTCATTTGGATTTTACTAGCATACTAAAAAATGACGATTACTACTTTAATGAGTTCGATCTTCAATGAATGCCCTTAGTAGATATCTGTAGCAAAAGAAAGGTTAACTTTTTGAAAATAAAAAAATACTGTAGGAAAAAGTACAAAAAGTACCAGTACAATGAAGATGAGAATATATACTAAACAAATTCACACAAAAAATAAAGAAAATTATTTCTATTTACATGCAAACTATTGTTCTCATGCTTGTTGCTGTTAGCACAACATTTCGGCAATTGTGCCCTCATCAGGTGTATGTCGATCCGGATAACTTACAGAGAATTCCAAACTGTACCCTTTACTTAATCTACGTTTCTCGTTCCACTACCCATGTCTAAGGATATCTTGTCTGATTCTTATTTTTAATAGTTTCCACTGAGTCCAAGTACACACTGCCCGAACCACGGATTGAATTTACAATTACTAAATTCACGAACCGATATTTTAATCCACTATGTTATTGTTATTATAGGCCTGATGGCACAACAATAGATACGTTGTGCTAACAACAACAAAGATAAGGAAAATATTCCGCATGTAAATGGTGTAAAAATGATAAGGCCTCTTCCCAGAAATTCAGACAATAATTATATCTAGTTTCATGTTTCCACATCAGAAGCATTACTTGTCATCAATTCTTTAACTGTTTATGACTTCATTGATCTGTGTTTCCAATTTAAGAGCTACCAGTATTTCGTTCCAGATATTTTGTTTAATTACTGACTGTGGAAATTGAAAGTGAGCTCTGCATTTAATTTTGGTAATATTTGAACACGCAAAAGAAAGAACAAAATGCGAAATAAAGGTCACAAGAGAAAGAAAAAGAGAGAAGATGTAAAAGAAAGAAAGAATCGTGCAGGAAGTAACAAACGCAATTTAAATTCAATGAAACTACGCATGTTAACCGCAAAAATCCAGATATTTTCCCCTGTGTCAGCCGTATACAAAAGAAACGTTTCTACAAAAGATAGGACATATAAGCAAAAATAATATACGTTTTTTTATACCTACATACCCTCTTACATAATGCTTCATACTTTCTCCAAAACATATTAACTCTCTTAACACACACTGCTTTTTCATAGATCTTTTAAAATTCGGCGTGTGTAACGTATTTCGTATTCTTTCAAGAATATTTTTCTCTATACAATATATTGATATATCAACGTATACAACAGATCTTACGGCGTATTTCCAAAACAATGATTCTTCGATCATAAATCACTTTGTCACGAAGCAGTCTGTTTCTTTATGTTATTAAATATTATTACATAAAGCTCAAGAGGAAACTCTAAAGTTATAATATTTATTTATTATAAACAATCTTTTAGCGCAGATAACGTCATGCCACTTTTATTTATTAAATTAAAATAATAAAATCGAGCAGTAAGAAGTAGCAAGAATGAGAGGAACAGTTTTCAATTGAAAAGCTCAAGAACAAGTTTTCCTCATCAAGAGTAAAAAATGAGGCTTGATTTGGTAATTTAATAAAGCGATCTCCTACAATTCGATATATTTTCTTTAAGTAACCTACACATGTTTCATAAACCGTAAAAATAAATCAAACATTAATTTAATAACATCTCAAATCTTATTGACTTATTTAATATCGAAAACTTGAGTCAATAGATAAAAATTGGTCTGTTTTATACTTGAGTCAATACACTATTTACGTTATTCGGACTATTGTCCTCATCTTTGTCGCCATATTTATTACACCGTTTCAGCAGTTGTACGCTCCGGCCTTCTTCAGATGGTTGGAATATCGAAGTGAACTCTTGAGGACACATGGCATAGTGGATAAAGGCGTTAGTTAGATCCAGTGACAGGACACAAAGAGTGTGATAAAATGTGTTATCCGTTTTAGTTGCTGCTGTTGTTTAAAGGTTTCAACTGACATGGTTTCTTTGTGATTCTGTAGCGCCAGACCATGAAGTTTGAAGAAGGATAGTTAAAGGAGTCATTCGCTTGAAGCTATTTTTAATCATTGATCTACGATTGTATGCAACTGAAAGTTTAGATATTTCTGAAATATATGAAAAATTAGCCTAAAAACCGAGACGGTTTTTAGGCTAATTTTTTGGTTTTGTAGCAATTTGCGGCGTTGGGCGAAACTACTCTTAGCACAGCCTATTCTGTCATCACTATTCTGACCAGTCTTCAAGTAGTTAAGTAGTAGTTTGCAAACTGCGACAAAACCTTCTGAAGAATTCAGTATCACTAAAGATTTATATTTTGTTGAAATCGTAACGAGGAAAGAAAGACTGATTCCATCTTCATCAATAGATTCGTTGGTTTTATTATTACAAAATCACTTGCGAAAAGAATTGATTGAAACTACCGATAGATATTTCGCTGCCAGTGCTGAAAGTCTTCCATGACATGCTTAATGGCTGCCATTTTGGACGCACCAAATGTGGGCAACTAAGGCGTGATAAGAAAAATTGTGTAGTGAGCAAGTTTTTTCTTATCCCGTGGGAATTTAGATAAATGTTTCATGAAAGAACAAGTTACTTTCTAACTCAAGAAAATAGCTTGTCTATCGAGCAACCTCTTAAGTATTTCCGAATTTCATATCTCTCGATGAATGGAGAATAAAAAGCCTTTAATACGGTCCACCATATTAGCGTTCATTTGTGACTGATTTATTTTATTTTATTTTCGGTTAAATATTTTTATTTACTGTAATTCTCTTCTGTCCAGTTATTTATTGTACCATACTGTGTCCATTTAACTACCGTCTTATTTGTTTGATACACTCTTGTTTTCTCAGGATGTTTTTTCATGTGCTGATCAAATAAAGGTGACCAAAATATCCGCCATATTGATTTATATTTTTCTGGTTTTGAGTTATTTGTAGGTCTTTCTCGGCTATTAAATTTCCTTTATAAACCGTACATTCTTCCCAATTTATTCTGGGCGATCTGAGAAAGTGATTTATTAATCAAGATATCGCAACGCTGTACAAATAATTTTTTTTAAAACTTCTATATGTTTTAAGAATAAATAAAGTTATGAAGTCTTTTACTTAAAAATTCAAATCAGGCATCACGACTTCAGTCATTTTCCCACCGCCATAGAGTGGCTTCTTTCTGTTTTTTTTTTTTGGTTGGGGGGGTCTATAAATACTTTCAGGACTATTGTTCTAAAGAGCTTTCCTCCTTGGATTGTTGGCTGGTGGGGTATTACTAACACTATTTTTTTAGTTTCTTGTATGTAAATTGTATTCATTGTAAATTTTCATTGGGGTTTTATTTTTAAATGTTGTTATTTTATTAAACCCACCAACCCCGCACACGCAAATTATACATATGGGAACTAGTTGGGACTACATAGAGACTTGAGGTATTATGGTGACTGTAATAAGAATGGTAAGTAAGAATATGTTGTTTTGATGTAAGGAGTACTGTGGTATTTTGTGATCAGTAATCGTGGCTAGTTAAGTTTGAGATAAAACAGATTGAAGACCAGCCTTCCTCTACCCCCCCCCCTTGGCCTTGTGTCACAATTCTGTATTATATAAAAATAAATATTGCTTTCCTCTTTGGTACATCGACCGCATAAATTTAAGCATACTACTAGATTGACTACCATCATTTTGCTGTTGAAATCGTTGAACCGTAAGTTCTACGTCAATAATTTCTTCTCTCGTAATTCTCGCCTGTGGAACACTCTTCTGGTTTCTTGCTTCTCTGTCACCTACGATCTTTAAATTTAAATGCCACGTCCTTCGCCATCTTTTGTCTCCCAGAATCCTGTTCTTTTATGGCCTTTCTCCTCACTAATGAATTCTCATTTTCTTTCATTTTCAGTAAGCACTTGCATTAGTGGCATTATCACCTCACTTCGGGTGAAATGATTAAAACAAAAAGAAAAAAAGAAAAAGCTCAGTTCGGACATGGAGGATAATGCTTTCAACCTAGGGAAATTGTTTTTATGCACCCTGAAAATATTTCATATCATTATTATTATTATTATTATTAAGATGTTCTGCAAAATGTTGTACGATTAACTTTGTTTTTGCATAAACTTCAAGTACAAACTCAGTAGCTATCGCTAACCATTGTTGGATAACAGACAAAGGGTTTTACTTGCAAACTTCCAACCAACTTAGTTACAACCCAGAGAGCAAAACTTTTAATCTGGTAAACTTAAAGAACGCTCTTCTTCTTCTTCTTCTTCTTCTTCTTCTCTTCTTCTTCTTCTTCTTCTTCTTCTTCTTCTTCTTCTTCTTCTTCTTCTTCTTCTTCTTCTTCTTCTTCTTCTTCTTCTTCTTCTTCTTCTTCTTCTTCTTCTTCTTCTTCTTCTTCTTCTTCTTCTTCTTCTTCTTCTTCTTCTTCTTCTTCTTCTTCTTCTTCTTCTTCTTCTTCTTCTTCTTCTTCTTTCTTCTTTTCTTCTTCTTCTTCTTCTTCTTCTTCTTCTTCTTCTTCTTCTTCTTCTTCTTCTTCTTCTTCTTCTTCTTCTTCTTCTTCTTCTTCTTCTTCTTCTTCTTCTTCTTCTTCTTCTTCTTCTTCTTCTTCTTCTTCTTCTTCTTCTTCTTCTTCTTCTTCTTCTTCTTCTTCTTCTTCTTCTTCTTCTTCTTCTTCTTCTTCTTCTTCTTCTTCTTCTTCTTCTTCTTCTTCTTCTTCTTCTTCTTCTTCTTCTTCTTCTTCCTTCTTCTTCTTCTTCTTCTTCTTCTCTTCCTTCTTCTTCTTCTTCTTCTTCTTCTTCTTCTTCTTCTTCTTCTTCTTCTTCTTCTTCTTCTTCTTCTTCTTCTTCTTCTTCCTTCTTCTTCTTCTTCTTCTTCTTCTTCTTCTTCTTCTTCTTTTCTTCTTCTTCTTCTTCTTCTTCTTCTTCTTCTTTTCTTCTTCTTCTTCTTCTTCTTCTTCTTCTTCTTCTTCTTCTTCTTCTTCTTCTTCTTCTTCTTCTTCTTCTTTCTTCTTCTTCTTCTTCTTCTTCTTCTTCTTCTTCTTCTTCTTCTTCTTCTTCTTCTTCTTCTTCTTCTTCTTCTTCTTCTTCTTCTTCTTCTTCTTCTTCTTCTTCTTCTTCTTCTTCTTCTTCTTCTTCTTCTTCTTCTTCTTCTTCTTCTTCTTCTTCTTCTTCTTCTTCTTCTTCTTCTTCTTCTTCTTCTTCTTCTTTCTTCTTCTTCTTCTTCTTCTTCTTCTTCTTCTTCTTCTTCTTCTTCTTCTTCTTCTTCTTCTTCTTCTTCTTCTTCTTCTTCTTCTTCTTCTTCTTTCTTCTTCTTCTTCTTCTTCTTCTTCTTCTTCTTTCTTCTTCTTCTTCTTCTTCTTTTTCTTCTCTTCTTCTTCTTCTTCTTCTTCTTCTTCTTCTTCTTCTTCTTCTTCTTCTTCTTCTTCTTCCTTCTTCTTCTTCTTCTTCTTCTTCTTCTTCTTCTTCTTTCTTCTTCTTCTTCTTCTTCTTCTTCTTCTTCTTTCTTCTTCTTCTTCTTCTTCTTCTTCTTCTTCTTCTTCTTCTTCTTCTTCTTCTTTTTCTTCTTCTTCTTCCTCTTCTTCTTCTTCTTCTTCCATGTGTCGTGTCCCTTCAGGACGTTGTCGATCATGGCTCTCCACGATTTCTTGTCTTTTGTAGCTCTTAATAATTTTTTTGTTTTTTTTGTTATTTTGTAAATGGATGGTGCAACAGAGTAAATTCTAAACTCTGTTCCGCCCTCCGTTTACTCAAGCTCGCCAGGTAGGTTATACATTGTTTCCCTCTGTCCTACTTGCTTTCAATCTGTCATGTGAGTATCAAATTTCCCAAGCCCTCTTCCTCATTATGTGTCCTAGAAATTTCAACTGTCTCTTTCTGATGTTAAGTATAAGTGTCCTTTTTTTCACTTTTCTCAAAAACTTCGTCGTTGTTCACATGTTCAGTCCATGCATTCTTCTGTAGAACTCCTTTTCTGTTGCTTCAAGTCTCTTCAAGTGAAGTTCTTTATCCGTAAGAATGAATATCATATATATCCGACAATTATTTTAATATATATATATATATATTTAATATATACAAATATTTAAGTAAATACTCTGTTTATAATAAACAGTATTAACAACATTTACCGGTGATGAATATCCGAGAAATTTCATAGCAAAACGTGTCCTCCGACAGGAATCGAACCTGTATCCTACACGGAACCGTCATATAGCCTGACGTGCTATACCATTTAGCTACAGAGGAAGCTTCTGTTAGGTCAAATTACTGTTTTAAAACTACAATTTTCCCATGCTTTCTCTTAGACACTCGTGTCTGCTCTTAACATAAACAAATCCCAACTACAAAGTCGTTTTGGTTTATTTCAGTTGTCACGAATAAAAAATGCGACAGATAACAGCGAGAAACAAGGGAGCATGTAGTTCATGGAATCAGCTTTAAAATAAAGTTCGAAAATATTTCAACATGAGTTTTTTGGGGTTTTTTTTTTTAATCATTTCGCTCCAAGTAAAGTGATAAGGCCACTCACTAGGTCACAACGGGCTGGGAGTAAAAGAGAATGGGAAGACTTTAGTAAAGAGAAAGGTCATTAAAAGAACACGTTTCAGGAAGATGGGAGATGGCGATATACATTTACATTTTTGAAGATTGTAGATGGCAAGAAATCGGAAAAGAGTTCCACGGGCGCGAAGTGCGAGAAAAGAAATTATTAGAATAGAACTGACGGTTGCATTTAGTTAGTCCAAACGTAAAACGGTGAGACCAAGTTGCCAATCTAGAAGCATGCCTAAATTTATGCAGTCAAGGCACCAAAAAGGAAAGCTCATCAGAGTCAGTCAGTTATGTGCCATGCGTGACACACGCTTAGGCGATCATGTATCTTTCCATACATGACTGACGTGGCAGACTTTTTCCCGCAGTAGGTGGCCATTTCTTTCTGCGGTAGACCAGTTGCCATCCAAGGCCATAGAACCCGGTTTGTCCTGCTATTTAATCATAGCTAGGGGGAGAAGATTCATACTTTTTCCCAAGAAATTCATACTTTTTCCACTTATTAGCACGTAAGTGAATGTAATGAATTCGACTGAAATTCGATCTTGGCTCTCCGATTCTTCAATCCTAGCTGCTATTCATTACTCCACGGTGTTTTGCCATGGAAATATTTGTAGAACAGTTAAAAGGAAGCCACGTCACGTCGATGAGTAAGTGAGCGACGCTGAAATGCCAGGTCAGGATTAGGAAAATCATCTCATAAAGAAGAATCTCATAACAAATATGTTATAAAGATTTATGGATTTGAATTCGCCCACATAGGTGGAGGCAGACTTTGCAGATGCCTTTCGAGTTTCACGATACTAACAGTTCAGTTGTAACCCAGCATCTAACCATCGACATCTCAGATATGAGTATGGAAAATGCAGACTGGCATCATCAGAGAACTTTCAAGAGAAAAATCAAAGATGAATTCAAGTAATGTTTATGAATTTAAGATGTTAACACTTGAATTTCAGATGGCAACATTATAGAGAGGATTATCAACTGTTTAAGATGTGTTCCTCGTTGCACTTGATGGAACCAACTTTGTGTATAGTCTTTTTTAAGTACGAGGCATGTGCGCAAAATGTGTGTTTTTCTATGTGCCTTTTATGAATTTTGGATAGGAGCAAAAAGAAGTAAATAAAAGGAGAGATTTTAAAAAGAGGCGATGAAAATAAGGAAGAAAAATAGGGTTAGGAAAATAAGAACAGAGAAGTGAAGTTCGAAAATAGAAAAAAACAAGCTACTAAAATGGCGTGAAGATAAATGAAAATTAATGGCTTTTATTTCTTATTATTCTAAACTAGGTACCTCCACAGATTCTCGATATCTAAGGCTTACAATTAATTTTTTAAATGAAAAATCTTTCTTGAATCTATTATTTTAGATTTACTATTAGGCTAGTGGATTAGATTTAATACTTCCAATAAGAAATAATTATTTGCTGTATTTCATACCAATTTTAAAGGAACGTGTTTTCATTTAGAAATTGCGAATTTTTTTTATTTTCGCACCATTTTAGTGATCTGTCATCACAATGTAATTCACTTCAGTAAAGATTTTTCCAAAAATAAAATATACATTTCTGAAACTTTATTTGAGAAATATTAGCTGATTTGAAGTATAATTAATCTGATTTGAAACAAATATTAATTTATGCATTTTTTAACGTGTTGAAGTGTTTGACAGCTTGATGTTTATCTAATGTTGTTCTACGGTGGCTTTATCTGTAAAACATAATTGAAGAATATAACCTGAGCGCCTTTTTATATAACGTTCATGTACTCATTAATCTTAAACATTTTGGAAAATATTCTCCGTAATCTAATGTTTTATTGACTTTTAGATATTTTCTGGCTTTAAGTTTACTATAGTTATCGCTCTTATTTTCTGATAATGCCGTGTATGGGCCACCGTATCTACAAAAATCGGCACGTTTATACACATACAGAAAAAATTCAAAATTCTTTTTAAAATGTTGGTGTTTGATGAATTGTAGTAAGATTTTCAATTTATGATTAGTAAATATAGTTTTTATTTAATAATAATATCATCTAAAAGTAATCTATTAATACAGAATTTTAGAAGACTTAAAACTTAATAAATTATTCTAAATTATTTAAAATTTTAAAAGTGAAAACAGTTATTGTAAAAATTCCTTATTCATCGAAAAACATTAATATCCTTAATATATCTCATTTATTAAAGCAATTAACATGTTGTAACCTACGGGAGGTTACTGAATAGAATAATCACACGAAGATTGGTAATGAACGATAATACTTAGGACAAGAGCAACTCATATAAGATTTGTCAGCGGCACGTAGAAGAAGTAGTCAACTGCTAGAAGTGAGTCAAGTGAATTCCACAATGAATCTCCAAGTGAAGAATACCTATCAACCGCCCCACGCGGTCAGATATGGCACAAGGCCGAATTTAATAGGCTCGGCCAAAAATTCCCCGTAGACCCCGTATAAAAACGGAGCGGGTAGCTGTTTCCCGAGACAAGATTCTGTCCTTTGACATAGCCTGGTCTGGGGATCCTCTCTGCACAGCTGGAATCGCATCTCCGATTGCAGACCAACATACAGTATTTACTAGTGTATTTATGTTTAATGGGGACATACCCATTATCGTCCGTAGGTATGCTACAACACAGCTTTTCTAATTAAATAATGCCGTAATTTTATTCCATTATTTATTTCAAGATTCAGAGCAGATTTTCGATAAATGGTGCTTCTGTTTTACAAAAAAAATGATTATTTAAATTCTTCAAGGAGTTCTACTTTTAACTAATATAAATATGAAAGGGGTGAATTTTTAATTTCTCGAAATTTCATGAAATTAAATAATTGGGGGTAACAGAACAAAATGTATTTTTACCAAGATTTGCTAAAACAAAATTTCAGAAATAATTTCATTCATTTGTGAATAAATCCTTAAAATTTCATTAAAATACGGCAATTATTTGATTTTTGCACAACCAGTATTAATAGAGAGAGGGAGAGAGAGAGATATGCCACAAATATGCAATCTATCGATTATGTCGCAACAATTTTATGAATTTTATTGGATTTTCCACGTCTCCCTATATTAGCCACTATACTAAAATTCTGCTATAATTAAAAACTAATTGCAGAATGTACGCAATTTTTATGTAAAGAAATCTGTTAAAAAGCCGTAAAAAGGGCATTGTAATGACGGCAACATTTTAAACACAATATTAATGTGAAATGCATACTCCATGTTCTGGAAATAGTTTTTAGAAGTCGTTCATGCACTGAATCTATGAGCGGTTACATTTCTTCATATGAATCACATTGCACAATATCTATAATAATATTCTAAGGTCCGTCCGTCTTTCCTGGCAAATTGCCGTCCGCCGATGTAAACCTTGTTCAGCATTAAGATTAGGTCATTTTATCCAACGCGCGCATTTGAATGCCATCTTATGCAGATAAACATTAGTTTTCTTCGCCGAATGAGATTGAGCATTATAATGCACAAAAACCAACTATGGCTCTACGTGTGCCTCTAACAAATCTGCATGTTTGAACTCTCATCATAACACTATCTGGAACATACCATGAATAATAATCACCTATTTTTGTAAAAAATAAACATTCGACACATCATCAGTGATGTTTTTAGCCGCGTATCATTAGGAGTTTCGAGTCTTACAACATCATACCCCTTCTTCAGAATTTCTGGAAAAAATGCAGTTCGAGACACAGAATAGAAAAAAGATAAGACTTTCTACATATTAAAATTTGTAATATGGTATACTCGAATTAAATTTAACTTATTTGTCAGAAGGAGGAAACGTTGCTAATTACTATAAACCGATTAAGTATTATTATATCCAGTCGGCAATCACAGTCCGATGATGTTTGCTGGTCATTTCTGTAATTTGCTGTGAAAATGGTGACATAACAAGGACGGCAAATACTACTCTCAATTTAAGTCCAATCCTAAGATGCACGATGCCACACAACCGTACTAACCTTGTTTACATTTGTTCTAAAGGAAGTGACGAACTCTCTAATGAATGTAAGAAGGAATACTCAAATCCCTTCCTGTATCGTTCATTTCCGTTCTGTAACATATGGGTAGGATGTGCAAGTCTTATAATGGTCAACAGTGCGGAAAGTTGCAGTGGCGTACTGAATTCGGATTTCAATCGAAGCCATTGCGTTCGCTTTCGCACAAATACCATTGAAAATGATAGGAATCAATCTCTTCTACTAGCAGCTATGGGTTAAACAGCAGGCAAGTTTTGGCCTTTCTAGCCTTAGGTAGCAACTAGTCTAAGAGAAGGAAAACTCTGAATTACAAAACCACAGGGAAGGTAACGAGAAACCTCTCCATAATCTTTCCAAAGAGCGCATGCCAATTCAAATATATTAAAGGGATCTCTGGAGAGTCATGATTACTTACACTTAGAAAGGAGACTACATTGAAAGAAAAAATATACATAAGTAACAATGAGCTTGAATGTCCTTTTTGTGATCAGGTTACAAATAATAGTTCGTTTATTTTACTTTTTTTATTTATTTATTTGTCAATTTACGTCAGAAAAAAGTATCCCATTAATGAAAATATTTTTAAAAGTCACAAATTTTGTATGGATAGGAATAATTTCGGGCTTAATTGTATAATTGTATATGCACCAGGAGAGTGATAAAAGTCTCCACACAACCAAGAAACCCTACAACGAAAAAGGCTGAATTTTGATCACTTCGATTTTGAAAAGTGAGTTAGGCCATATGTATATATATATATGTATATATATAGAGAGAGAGAGATATGTGTTTGTATAAATATATATATATATATATATATATATATATATATATATATATATAGAGAGAGAGAGAGAGAGAGAGAGAGAAAACATTACGGTTACATCTAAAAATTTCTACAGTGAGATTATGAAACCTAGCTGTCAATCTAGTACTGCAATTACATTCATGAAGTCGTTGTACCAAAGAGTAAAGCTCGACAGAACAATTACCCTGAAAATATTTATAGAAAAGGCACAGGGGATACCGACTGAAGCCGAGATGCCAGGTCAAGCCCGATAACGTTGCATATTCTTCTTTAGGCACACACACACACACACACAGACACACACACACAGACACACACATATATATATATATATATATATATATATATATATATATATATATATATATATATATAATAGAGAGAGAGAAAGAGATAAACCAGTTAGTCTGATTATCACTTAATCTACTTATCATGCATTGTTAATTCTTATGTCTACACTGTTTATGTTTGCAAACTATATTCCCGGTGTTGAAAAATCCTCCCCGATAAATATAACAAATTTTATACAATATAATTACATATAAACTTACACACACACACACACACATACATACAGACACAGAAAAGAACAGCGATAGTCGTCTGTGTTCAAACGCAGTTAATATTCAAAACTTTGAAAGCTGATTTTCACTGCAGGCAGGCCGTTTACTCTTGAAATATTGGCGCAACGCAATCTTCTTTCTTCTCATGCATCCCTGTAAAATATTAAGCTAAATTTAGTCAATAACTAGACTATATACATGTTGTTAGGCAAATCTTTTTAGTCATACAGTGTTAATTAATGTAGTTTTGTCGAGAGTAAAGCATGAAGTCTGAGTTGCAATTCGATATAAAATGTCGCTCGCAGAATTGATGAAATTGCATAAAATATTACGGTTAATGAGTAATGAGGCCGAATTAAAATATTTATGCCAGGCATTAAGACAAAATTTTTATTTACTTACTAGACATTTAATAGAAACCCTGCACAGAGTGTTATGTTTTTAACATTTTACGAGAGCATTTTTTTCCAGTTCATTCTTTATCCGCCTCTTTACGCGATCAATAACAGGCTGTAAGTAAACTGGGATTGCAAAGGAAATATTTGTCGCAGATCACCTCCACGTCAGTCACAGAGAACAAATCACTAAGTTCCAACTCGAACATCGAGGGCAGAAAGAAATGCCGAAAACTCGATTCGCAAATACTATCTCGCTAATCAAAATGTACGCCACCAGTCAGAAAAATAACTCATTCTCCACCAAACACGGTAGCCAAAATTGCCGAATTGCCCCTTCTTCTTTTCCCAGGACATAATGAAGCAATGTGGCCTACTTCTTGACACCGGAAGCCACGCATTGTTTTGCATGACCTGCGTGGTTGACGGGCATCTTCTCGTCGAACCGGGCAGTCCCTGGCAAGGTGATTCCACCCAAAGCATCGATAACATCGCATACAGGCGATCACGTTTAACCTTTTCTATTTAACGTTATTACTGATTAACTTGCAAATTACCTGCCTATATTTCTGATAAATTTACATGATTTGCATTGTTTGGACTGTTGTTCTCATCTCCGTTGCCATATTCACGACATTTCGGCCGTTATACGCTCCGACTTTCGGTGTTTAGAATTATGAACCGAACTCTTTATTTCGTCCACCGGGGTAGATTGTTCCAGTTCCACGTGTCTCAAGGACACACAGCCCAGTGAATAAAATGTTGGTTGAATCCAGGGGCTTGACCCAAACAGTTGTGAGTCCAATACCTTGCTACAACAGAGGTGAACAAAAACTGGAGAGTTGAGTTAAAGAGATACAACCGATACTGAGAAATCCGGAAGAGGCTTTCGTGTACATTAGTGGCTAGTCTTTCTTCAACGTTTAACGTGTGTAGTGGTGCTGTTAACTGAGACGTGTTTCGTTTAACAATAGCAGGATATTCATATCGTGAGCAGGCAGATATGATTTTTACATACGGCCGCGCGAATGCTAATGCCACACGGCTGTATCAGATTGCGTTTCCAGACCGAAGGCACTCGAGCCATCCAACGTTTGCTGTTGTTTATCGACGCCTTGCTGAGACAGGATCCATGGCATCACAAACTATGGATCGAGGAAGACCAAGATTTGCTCGTACACCTGACCCCGTAGAACACATTCTAAAGGTTGTCGGTACATGCTAAGTGGACCTAGCATGCCGTAAATCACACAGTACCGCATAGAGGGTACTTCAAGAACAGCTCCTGTATCCGTATCATTTGCAACGTGTGCAGGTTCTTTCGCCATTTGATCACTCACCACGGGAAAACTTTTACAGGTGGTTTATTGCACAAACTGCCAACCCGTTGTTTGGCTCTTCAGTCTTGTTTATGGATGAGGCAACATTTGGAAGAGATGGAATAAGAAATTTACATAACCAACATTTGTTAGAGATCGCAACCCATATGGTACAATACAGGCTAGACACCAGTATCAGCTTACGATTAATGAGTGGGGTGAAATTATAAGTGATTGGCTGGTAGGACCATATGTTCTCCCAGTACGTCTTACAGAAGCTGTCTACAGGGGTCATTATTTCAAACACAATTCCACACCTGCTAGAGGATGTAACCCTGCTAATATAAAGACACATGTGGTTCATGCATGAAGGGGCTCCAACACATTTTAGACCCACTGTTCGAGATGTACTGTTGATATCTATCATGAAACATGAATACGTAGAAGAGGACCGGTTCCATGGCTTGCACGTTCCCCCGACTGTAATCCTTTGAATTTTTATCTGTGGTGTCACCTAAGACAATTGGTTCATGCAGCAGACATTAATAATGCAGAGAGACATCATCAACACCGTGTGCAAGTATTTGATAGGTTCCGCCAGTCAATGATCCGACGGGTGTATGCGTGTGTTGAAGCAAGCGGGGGACATTTTGAACATTTGTTATGAGATGCAGTGCTGAGGTAAAACGATGGCCTTTTGGACATTTATATTTATATTGACATTTTACCTTCTTTTGGTGTCAGGAACCCGCCCCCAAAGTTTGTAAAAGTATTGTTGGTACATCCTACACACACACACACACACACACACACACACACACACACACACATATATATATATATATATATATATATATATATATATATATTCACATTAGTGCTGGTATAATAAAATAGAGCTTGATGTAGAATAACAGAAATATATAAAAATTTATATAATTACAATAAATCTACATTTTTTCCTCACAGATAGAACACTGACTTTCATGCACAACGCAATCATCAGGTGCTGAGTTAAGACATAAATCAGCACCTGATGATTTTGCTACCGGTGAAGAAATATATATACATATATACAGACACACTGCAAAAATGCTGAGCAGACCTTACATACAACTTCTTATCTAGCGTGATCAACAATTTCAACAAGCCCTTGGCCACGATGACTTGTGGCTTTGTGCTAGCACAGCTATCGACTGCTCTCAAGAGTCCCATCTACCCAATTTCACTCGCAAGGCTTGGGTCAACCATACCCGAAGATCCATTCTGATAACATCTCAGGAAGTCCCCTTCCTGCCAAATCGGGCATGGTGAGATTCGAACCCGGGTCTCATGGCCAAAAAGCGAACGTTCTAACCATTCAGCCAGTGTGTGTGTGTGCGTGTGTGTGTGTGTGTGTGTGTGTGTGTGTGCGCACACACACACACACACATATATACTTTCTTTGAAATATGTTTCGCTGAATATGACAGATAAGGAAAATTTGACGAATTTTCTATTGAGATTTCTGCACTATTTACATTATTCGGACTATTGTCCTCATCTTTGTCTCCATATTTATTAGAACGTTTCGGCCGTTGTACACTCCGGCCTTCTTCAGGTGGTTGTAACGTTGAACTGAACCCTTTATTTCGCTAACTGGGGTAGACTGTTCTAGTTTCACTTGCCATGTTTTTAATGGATGGCAGTTATCAGTTATCTCCTGTTAATTTTCCTCTCCAAGTTCTCCACTGACTTAACCGGGTTTGAATTCCACTGTTTGGGTCCTGTCACTGGATCTAACCAACGCTTTTATCCACTGTGCCATGTGTCCTCATGGCACGTAGAAGTAGTACAGTCTACCCCAGTGAACGAAATAAATGGTTCAGTTCAACATTCCAACCACCTGAAGAAGGCCGGGGCGTACAACGGCCGAAACGTAGTAATAAATATGGCGACAAAGATGAGTTCGAATAATAGTGTACATAATACCTCATCTCAGAAATATAGACAGATACTGAGTTTTTTGTGATATTCTTAAATGTTTCCGTTTGGTGAGAGTAAGAGAGTGTAAAAATTATCCGTGTGTCTATTGTTCCAAACACTTTCGGACACTTTTTAGTCATTTTTAAGGAGTTTGCTATTAAGTGTTGTTAATTTCTTTTCATGTTTCTCTGTTTAAGATGTAGTTGCGTGATGCCAACATAGTAGTAACGTTTATTCCGATCCTCGCGAAAGGAACATGGTTAGAATTCCAGTGGGAGTCTTTCTATTTAAAAAAAATTCTTTAACACATTATTTCCGTTGCTAAATAAGATGAGATTAATACCGGGTGCCAGATGTTTTATGTTGAGTGCACGCAGTATTATATTTAAAACACTCTGTATTCAGATAAGGACTACAATAAATGCCTGGCTGTAGCTTAAATCTTTAAGAACTCAGGTGAACCACCTGGTCTTTCAAACTACCAGCCTATTATCTTTCTACCACTTTTGGGCAATGTGCTAGACCCTCTAATTAACTCTGAATTGGTTAAGCATCTCATATCGCAGGGTATTTGTTGTAGCATACCTACAGACGAAATTGGGTATGTCCCCATTCACATGAATACATTAGTATATACTGTATGTTAGTCTGCAGTTGGAGATTCGTATCCAGCTGTGCTGCTTAAACTCTCTGCCTCTGGGCAGAGAGGATCTCCAGATGAGGCTATGTCGAAGGTCAATGTTTCGTCTGGAGAAACAGCTACACGACCCGGTTTTATACGGGGTCTACGGGGAATTTTTGGCCGAGCTTACGGTCTCGGATCCCCCACATTAAATACGGCCTTGCGCCATATCTGACCGCTTGGGGTGGTTGGTAGATACCCTGCAGTTGGAGATTCATAGTGGAATTCACTTGACTCACTTCTAGCAGTTGACTACTTCTTCTACGCGCCGCTGGTGAATCTTATATGTGTAGTTCTTGTCCTAAGTATTATCGTTCATTACCAACCTTCGTTTGATTATTCTATTCGGTAACCTTCCCTAGGTTACAACAGTATTTTTTCAGATCAGCAATATGTCTTTCTCTTCTCTATGTCAACTGCGAAAGTGTTAAAAATGATTATTGCTGAAAGATTCAATCAAGCTTTAGATAAGAATGGTGAATCCTGGGCTGTTGCTTCGGAAATCTCGAAATCCTTTGACAAAGTTTGGATTACCGGTCTTCTTCAAAAGTTGAAACTTTATGGTATTTATGGATGAATTTTTTGAACTGATTCAGTTTTTCTTATCAACCGTAAAAGTTGTCTTGAACTTTCTAGATCATTTTGCATTAATGCAGGTGTTCCACAGGGCTCTATCCTTGGACCTACATTGTTCCTAATTTTCATAAACGACCTTCCTGGTGTCATCAGTTTTCAAATCCTAACCTATCCTGATGTCACAGTTATTTATTCCTGTCTTAATAGTAAATCTGATTAGTTCAATAAGGTTAAATTAGCATCTGATCTCAAAAATGACCTACAATCTGTTGTTAACTGGGGCATTGAATGGATTGTTAATTTTAACACCTCCAAAACGAAATTTCTCTCTTTTGATCGTCTGAGAGAACCATTTTTACCTTCCATCAGCATGGCTGATGCTAACCTCCAGGAGAGTCACTCATTGCGCCTTCTCGGACTAACGTGTTCTACTGACATGAAGTGGAAAGATTATATTGAATTAATTGCTAAGTTTTCAGATAGGAAAGATGGTTCACTTGTGTCGTGCTAGACAATCTTTCTCTCCAGAATCTATTTTACATATTTATAAGTCTACCATGCGTACTTGGTTTAATGTTGCTGCCACATCAGGTCTGGTGCTCCTGCTATATATTTAGAGATTCTTGATAGAATCGAAAGAAAAATCTGCAATATGCAGTGTTATTATTCCTGACCTGGCATCTCGGCTTCAGTCCCTTTCCCACCGACGTAATGTAGCTTCCCTGTACCTTTTCTATAAATAGTTTCATGATAACTTTTCTGGTGATTTTTTCTCTTTGGTACCTCGACTTTATGAATTTAAGCACAGTACTAGATTGAAGGCAATGTCTCATAATTTTACAGTTGAAATGGCTAGATATAATGGTAAGTTCTATGTTAACCGTTTCTCTTCTCGCACTTCTCGCTTGTGGAGCTCTCTTCCAGCTTCTTGTTTCCCAGTCTTAAAAAATTAAATACAATGCCAATCGTTATTTTCTGTCTTTTTAATTCTTGACCTTTTATTGTTCTCTCTCCTTAATAATGTTTTGCTCTCATATTCTGTAACATACAATAAGCCCTTGCGTCTATTGTCTTGCTTCGGGTGAAATGATTAAAAAAATGTGGAAGGAACTGGTCAGGTGAGCAGTCACCCTATGACTATATCCGATCATGGGACAGATTATGATGATGATTCTTCTTATTGTTGTTGTTATTATTATTTAGAACATCAAACAACAACAAAATGATGTTATACATTTTGATGTGCACGTAGCGGTTATCGGTGTGAAAAATGGAATCGCTGTGCCGCGTTCAAGTTCCGGCCCAGTTCGTTGCGTTTTCTTTTGCATAAATACCCTTCACCAACCACGAGTTATAGATTAAAAAACAGGATAGACTGGGCTAAAAGTCTAAGCGAAGGACAACTCTGAATTCAATACCGGTTAGGCTTGGGGCTGGCAACGCCATCCCATAACAAAACTACTTGCTACAGAAACTGCAACAGCAACACCTAGCGTGGTGCGACTGTAGCCCAAATTGCCACAGGGGAGTCTAATTGCACTAAGGAATTGGAAGATAATTATATATTTATATACTACTAGCTTAAAAGCCGGCTTATCGGGCGGCATTTAAGCTAGATCCTACGGAGGGCTCTTGATTGGCCCTTCGGCTTGTTCAGGAGTTTGAGACTTCCTAAGTCTTTGCATATTCTCAGCATTGGAAACTCTCCTGGCTGCCGTTTGATCTGGGTTTTTATTTGCACAGGACTTTTCCCCGCTGCAGCTTTGGTTCTTTTGATTGCAATTTGATCCTCTGTTGGTGGAGATTTCTTTTTGCGAGGCATACTACTGCCGTATACGATAGTCAACGATAAACTGCAGAACTCAAAATTGATCGCTGCGTTTAAGTATTGCATTAATATTTAAGCTTACTTTTTAAATATTCAATGATATTTCTTCTGCCGCCACTTAATTTAAAGGCAGTTTGATGTACGTAGGTCATAACTTTCCGTACAAAGAATAATTTTTATTTCATGAGTGACTTTTGCTGTTTTTCGCAATTAAATTCGATTATTCCCAAAATTATTTCCCAGTTATAAAAATTGTTATCGTACAAAACAATTCGTCACAAAAAATCACGTAAAAAATTCGCCGAAAACAATTGCAGTAATGAAAACTTGGGAATCCAAAATTTCTATAATTTGAGCTATTGAAAGTTAGAGAGTTATGTCTCTTTAAGTGAAAAGGTTTGACACAGTGACATACTGACATTGGCATTTATTATATAGATTATTGTGTGCGTTCTCATCAACATACAATATGTGCTCCTTTTGACATGAGGTTAAAATCATAGACGCCGTATAACGATGGAAAATCTGCAAAGTGGACAAGGCCTAGGGTTGCCATATGAAAATGCGAAATTTCCAAACCATAGGATGAGTGGACTCCCTTAGTGGAAGTTTCCCAACCAGAGGTCCACGGAGCCATAAAGCTGGATTAAATCAGTTTGGTATTTTTGAGCGATAGGAAAATAATGAAGAGAGAGAAAGAAGTGACAGGGAGGGCAGGATTTAGCACATATACCAGCTGTCCGCCTTTATTAAGTACGCCTTTTAAAAAAATCAAAAATGACACGTAATTTTTTTAAATTCTCAAAATGCGTGACAGAAACATTTTTCACTATTAAAAGAAATGGGACAATCCCGCTGGACGTTTGTCAACCCTAACAAAATCGTACTAGTTCGTTAGAATTAATAATGCCATACCTGTTAATTCAAACAGAAGTAAATCTATTTGAAAGGATTAGATGAAGTTTCCGATCTCATCTGTTTTCACGTTAACACTATTAACACAGGACTTAAATACTCAGTCCTCTGATTGTTAGACGGTAATGTTCTCAGTGAAGAGATGAAAAGTAAAAAAACAGTGTTAATACCACCGGATACAACATACACCTGAAGAAGGTCGAAGAAGATCTCGGTCGAAACATTGTATAAAAACTAACAAAAATTATAACTGTAACCCGAAAAAAATATGAAATCATATAAAAATTAGGTACCTCTAAAACTTCGTTAATAAATGAGAATACATAGTGAAAAATGCACAAAACATGGTGAAAACAAAATTTTATGGAAAAAACATTGTCGTTATTAAAACAAAAAATCAAAGGATTTTTATATATAAAAATAATTTTTTTTATACTGTTTAGAACCTTGGAAATTTTGGTAGCAAATTACGGTGTTTTTTGTTGTTTTTTGTTGTTTTTGATTTTTTTCGGTACAGCGAGACCTTGAATTTGTACAGGAAATATGAGCGGCTTTTTTAGGAGAAAAACACATTAATTTAGAACTTCTTGCAAAAATCAAATAATTGTCAGATTTTAATGAACGTTTCAGCATTTCTTCAGAAATAAATTAAATTATTTTTATGTGTTTGTCTTTTAGAAAATCTTTGTAAAATTATTTCTTTCTTTACATCTGTTACCCCCACTCATTTAATTTTTATGAAATTCCGAGAAATTATTTTTTGCATTGCTTAACATTTACATTTTTATAAGAAAAAATCCTCGGAGAATTTAAATCATAAAAAAAATTCACACTGAATCGAAAAATAAAAAATGCAATAAAACTAAGATATCTTTTAATTAAAAATGTTTTTAATTGCTTTTATGATTAAAATATATTATAGACACTATTGCCTTAAGAAAAAAATTCGATGGATAATAAATTTTTACAAGAATTATAATCATTTATTTTTAATTACAATAATTTATAAACTTTTAAATATTTTTAAATTATATATTAATTTGTAGCGGACAAGTGATATTGTTATTAAATCAGAAATGTATTTACTAATTCTAAATAGAAAAACTTGCTACAATTCAACGAATCTCAGTATTTTAAAAAGAATTTTGAATTCATGTCTATTTTTGTAAATACGGGCACCTATACACGACATTACCAGAAAATAAGGTATTTTAATTAACATTTTTGGTAATTTCCTCAACAAGCGTCTTTGTAGATATGGCTATAATGCCAAGGTACCTAAAATTCAATAAAATATTAAATTTATTCAAATATTTTCCTAAATGTTTAAGATTGTTTAGTTGTTTACAAGTTATATAAAAAGGCATTCATGTTGTATTCGTCAAGTAATTTCTTTCAGTTCTACCTCCCTTACTTAAATTTCTCAAACATCAAACTGTCAATAAGTCACTCAACACATCAGAAAAGATTTCTAAAAATTGTTTTTTTTTTTGCTGCGACTAGAAGTAAGTACTATTTATTTCAATTCAGATTTATTAAACTTTAAATTACTTCAAATCACGTTTCAGAAAAGTATATTTTACTTTTCGAAGTATTCTTTAATAAAAAGGATTATTTTATGTTGACAGATCTGTCAATATGGATGAATTTATAGATTTTACAGAAAAAAAGATTGCAATCAATTTAAATTCAGTTTGAAATACACCAATATTTTACTTATTGAGAATATTAAATTTAGTCTATTTGTCTGAAATTAAAAATGAAATTAAATCTTTAAGAAACATTTTCATTTCTTAAATGAATTTTAAACTTAGGTATCGCTTTTTTTTTTGTTTTTTGGATGTACCTATATAAAATTATATGTGTACACGAATATAATATTTACGTAGTAAATGTGAAAATGAAGAGGGCCTAATTATTGTTTATTCAATCTTTTTCCTCCAACCTACGCAATTATCCAATACCAAACACGTGATCTTCTATAACAAAAATCCAGGTTACGAGCATCTGACCTCAACTCGTGAAAGACATTTAGCCATGTTATTTTCTTTTTCTGGCTGTGTGTCTGCTTCAGAGACAGAGGGGGTAAGAGGGGAAAGAGAGAGAAATGAGAAGGATAAAGCGAGAGAGAGATGCGGAGGGAACGAGGACATACGTGAGCGTCTGCGCGTTTTTCATTTTTTCTTATTTGTTTTCCTTATCTTTTTGGTCTTGTAATATAGACGACATTTTTCCTTATTTTGTTAATATAAACTTGTTTTCTGGAAGTTTTATCCGGCGTTCCTTTTCTTTCTGGTTTTTTTTTATTATTTATTTTTATTCTTTCAAATGAATGAGATATAAATGAAGATAGCATCTTGAACTCGGTGCGCCAGGCGTCACGATGAAGATCCATTCTTAGAATATAGATTATTAGGTTTCAGATCTAAGTGAAAATTATTGAGCCAAAATCTGATTCCAAACCATTTAAAAAACTCTCATTCATGCTGAATTTGCAAGACGTTTTATCTAAATAAACAAATTCTTTATTATATACTTACACACATGTGCACTCTAATTGTCAATAAAAATATCTGTTCTTTGTTTTTGTTTTTCAATTTTTCTATTTGAAGTCATCTCGAATATGTAACTTTCGCCATTTTATAAAACAATGATGCTTCTTTTTTGACGGTCCGAAAGGATGTGTAAACTTTTCTTTACATCAAGATTTTTCATCTTATATACAAAATGGTTAGACATTAGTTAGATAAAAGCAACATTGCTACTAATGTCTTATCATTATGGGGAAGGTATTTCTGGGATGTATATAAGGGAGTTATTTCTGCCGCACCCTGTATTTTAGTGTTTGTCTCTTACCAGTTGAGTCCCAAAGTTCCGTACACGTATACCTTGTCTCAAGGCAGTAACTGAGTGTTCTAAAAACACTGAGAACTCAGCACCGGGCTCAATTAACACACTGAATGCCACCCACGAGATAACCAAGACGAGAAAACTCGTAATTAGTAGATTTTATTATGGCGCCGACCACAAAATTATCTCGTTTGGGGGGGGGGGGTATCTTGGCACCTCACGAGTTTTTTCGTTGTTTTTAACGCAAATAACTGGTAACTGACGTCTAAATCAGGAATGAAAACTCGTACTGTCAACTAAAAACAAACTTTTTATGAGAAAAATGTATTGAAAATATAACACATAAACGAAGCATTTGAAAAACATTCTATTGCCTGAGTTTGCTATTATAAAGTTGCTGCTTGGAGTCAGATTTCGTCATTGACCTCAGGTAGTCAACGTGTTGAAAACAGCGACTCCTATGTTCAATTAATATACACTTATGTAATAGTGTAAGAAAGAAAAACTGAATAAAGCTCATTCAGGTCCAAAAACGCATGTCAGTTTTCATAGAGAGCGTAGTTCAAAAGCTAAACAAGTTGCTGAGAAACGGAACAAATAGTTAGAAACAATGAAAAAGTCCTAGGTTGTTTGTGCTATCCATCCTCTTATATGGCAGTGAAAAGCTGGACAATCTTCCGATCGGTGAGGAGAAAACTGAAGGCAGCAGAAATGTGGTTCTACAGAAGGATACTGAACATGAACATTTCATAGACAGAGCGAGAAAGCCACAAGGAAGTCTTAAATAAAATGGCATCAGAAAAAATCATTTATAACCAGAATCAGGAAAAGACAGGTGAAATTCCTTGGACACATAATGAGAAAGGATTTCTTGGAAAACTTGACCCTCACAAGACATATTGAGGATAAAAAAAAGATAGAAGAAGGCAACAAGCCAATTACCTGACGAGGTTGTATGAATGGATGGTAGTGGAACGGAGGGTGCTAAGGAAGAGGAGAAAACTGCTACAAGGGATAGGAAGTTGTGAAGAGTAATGATCGAAAATGGGACGTGGAACATTGAAGAAGAAGTAAAATCTAATTCCTTGCGTAAAATAGTTCTAGAAACGATTATTCCTTTTAAAATTTAACCAAATATAATTTTAACTTTTTATGAAATCAAAACTTCTAAAGCCTGCAGAAAGATGTAAGTGGTGGGGATAGAATTGAATTTTATAGAAACAAATTTAAAATTACCGTATATACTCGAATATAGCGCAAGTTTTTATAAAAAAGCAGGAGGGGTTGCACTATACATAGGTAATTCTTTGAAGAGGTTATCTTACATGTTTGGTAACCTTTTGCAATATTCTCAGGTAATTATTGGGGGGTGAGTTAAAATTGATGCCACAAAATTCAATGGTCGGACTATACATGAAATCGACTTATACACGAAAATATGTGGTATACATTCTCATTGTAATAATCAGTTATTTCTTTTAAGTTTAGGCGCGTCTTCCTTATTCTTTACCTACTAAACTTACTCTCCTCTCTGCTATATGAAATTTATAGCATCAATATCAACGCTGTTTTATACACCACAATAAAACTTAAAGAATAATCTAAGGGTCATTTATTATTCAGTCGAGCTAGCTCGGACATTCACGGGTCTATCACGCCAACCATCACTGTCCTGCATCAAGGTCGGAAGGTCATTAGGGGGGCATTCTGTCCCATAATATAATTGGTTAATGTAAGTGATTGCTGGGTGATCACCTCTTCTTGCGCCATGGACAGATGTCCAAAGCAGATCACTCGTTACTTCTTGTTTTGCTCGCCAGAAGTGTCCTGCAAAGGGCATTCTGCGTTCACGTAAGATTGTAGAAATATCATAGATATCATAGGTAGCGCTGACATTTTGTTGGATGTTGTCTCCAAAAGATGTTAAGTATAACTCTCAGCATCCCAGTATAGGTTTCATCAAGCTTAGACTCTAAGGTTTTAGATAATGTCCAGCCAGAGGCAGCACACATTAACTTCATCTCCACAATGGCTTGAAAGAATCTCCGCTTGAGGTTGCCTGGTAAATCAGATTCAAGGTCAAAGACGATAAGAGTCACACACCAAAATATTTTCTGTCTATTACGTTTTACAAAAGAATCTACAATAATGTCCAAACCAGTCTGTAACTCATTATTCGAAATATCGGGATAATAATGGATTATGACCAGGTCTTAAAATCTTTCTTTTGTCTATCTTGCGCTTAACTCTAGTCAATGTTTGTGTTGAGTCTTGACTCATTGTTGAATCTTGACTAATGCATGGAATAATAATGCAACACAAAATGTACTTAGAACAAGAATGTATTATAACAAGAAAGTGTACACAATATTTACATATAGTATTTCTGTATATTTCTGGGAAGACGTTCTTGGAGAATGTGTTGACTAAGTCGCAGTCGGGCAGAGTCTCTAGCTGGATCTCTGTATTCGCTCCCCTGTCTTCCGGTACCAACCATTATTTATATAGTCGGTAGTCACCTATGCAGATTAGGTGGATCCTACCACAACAGTTTGCCTCTTGTTGTGCCTCCTAGTCTGTGCTCTGTCATCTATTTATAGAAACTCGTTAGATAGGTTATCACAGTTTAACACTGTCTCTTTTGCCTTCGCTATGCCCCGTGAGTGTCAATTTTTCCAAACCTTCTTTCCTCATTATGCGTCCAAAAAGGTGCAATTGTCTCTTTCTACAAGTAACCTTTTTGTTTCCACTTTCCTTAAAACTTCCTTTGTTGCTCACATGTTATATCCATGGTATTCTCAGCATCCTCCTGTAGAACTCTATTATATAGGAATAAAGTGTCGCTGCCAACACTTGAGTTTGAATAGAGATCGCCAGAGAGTAAACACAGGCGATCCCATTATTGAATTAAGATTAAGTGGATCTCGTGACCATAGAGGAAACGCATATATAGGAATGACGTCTAGATTGATCGTAATTCTAGTCTATACTGATTACTAATCGGATCGCTATTTCTACTCTATCCTCTATTACTATACGGACCGCTATTCTCTACTCTATTCACTATACTATTTCTCTGTTCAGATCGCTATACGGATACTGTTCGAGCGAGTATTATCGAGCAAGTACTATTAGTACGAGTGTTATTCGAAGGCGTCGGACACCAGTATTGTTCAACGGCATTACTATAGTTGTATCTGCGATTACAAAGTCTCTACTACAACGAGCATTACAAAAGTGACAACGAGTTTTCGTTGACATTTAAAAAGTGGCAACGAGTGTTCGTTGACATCACTAAAAACTCCATTTTTGTTCCCTCGTCATTTCTTTATCTATGAGGAAATTGTCCAGTATTTACTGTCATATAGGAGTATTGATATTACATAGCATTTTAGCATTCTTTTCTTTGTTTCTAACGAATTCTTCCTGTTTCTTTGGTAAGGTTTTTGAGAGGCATATTTTGCTATTTCAATACGCTTTCCAATTTCGATGTCCCATTTTCTTGTCATCTGTTAAAACACTTTCCAGACATTTAAACTTTTCCAATTTTTAGTTCGCATCTTCGGCTTTTTTTCTTCGTAACAATGCACTCAGTCTTTTTACAGTTAATGGTTAGTCTTTTTTTCTCGCTTTCCTTTCCAATCTTGTCTACTCGGTCTTTTCTTTCTGTATCTGCTATCAAAACAATGTCATCGCCGCATCTTGTTAAGATTGTACTCACTGATAATAAATCCTAGTGAGGTCTCCAGCACCCTTAGGATTGCCTCTCTCAAGAGGTTGAATAAATCCGGCGAGAAGTCACCTTCTTGTCTTACTCTACCCTTTATCTTTGTATATATACTCAATACATTTTCAATTTCTATACAGGCAGTTTACTCCAAGTTCTGGGTTATTCTAACATCCTTCCCGAATAAAACAAGTTTCCCTATTGGTCCTGACATGGTATCTCACCTTCAGTCACATTCACACCACCGTAATGTAGCTTCCCTCTGCCTTTACTATAAATACTTTCATGGTTTGGTTTGGTTTGTTTTACGGCATATCAACCTCAATGGTTTATTTAATGCCGACAAGATTCTTATTACTCGTAATATTTTTGTTCAAAAATGCATTGTTGGTAATATTTTTTACAAAAACGTATTGTTGGTATTAAAACCTATTTTTACACGTTTTGACCCCCTTTGGTGCGGTTAACTATTTGCCCATAGCTGGGACCCTAACAGGTGTTACCACCCCGGGTCATGGTGGACCTGGGAACACCAGCAATTAAGTGGTGGTTCCACGCTCCTCAAAACCTCCTGATAAGAGGACTTTCTGTTGGATGTAGTTTATCGTCATACCCAGGACGCACTTTTATGGAATTGTTCCGATGATGTTTCCTCTATGCTACCTTGACTTTATGAATTTAAGCGCAGTACTAGATTGGCGTCAAGGTCTCGTCATTTTCCTGTTGAAATGGCTAGATTTAACCGTAAGTTCTATGCTAACAGTTTCTTTTATCACACTTCTTGCTTGTAGAACTCTCTTCCGTCTTCTTGCTTTCCAATGATTTTTGATCTTCAAAAATTTTAATTCAATGTCAGTCGTTATCTGGTCTTCTAAATTCTTGTTCTTTTACTGTTCTTTCTCCTTAATATTTTTTTTTCGTATTCTCTAATAACCAACCCCTTGCGTCTTAGTGACTTCATTGCTTTGCTTGGCTTAACGTGAGATTTTTCTGTAGATTTCTGAAACTGCTAGTGTCTAAATAAATGGACAATATTACCATGAATAGGAAAGCGTTTGAAAATGCCAGGTTTGTTTAACCATTGAAAAGTTTCAGCAAAATTTATAAGTTTTTCATTATGTTAAAATTCCATGTCCATATTAAATTTTCGTTATGCCTTCGCGAGATCTCTATCCAGATTATAATTCTCAGAAACCAATGTATCTACATTCTTGTCTTCAGCAGAAACATCATGCGGCAGGATAAAATAAAATGTCTTGAATTTTACCTTCAAATTAATACAGTCTATCGCCAAAAATGTGTAAGCATTTTGAAACTTTCTCAAGAAATAATTCAAACAGCGAAAACCAACTACATCTTATTTAAATTATATATATGAACACAATATAAATACATGCTCTTAACGTTTTGTCATCGCATGTTTTCAAATTGTTCTCCGTTGTGATCCAGACATTGCTGGCAACGCGACGCAATGGAATCCCAAGCAACAATCAACATTTCCATAGGTATTTGGATGCATTCTTGCTCTATGGAAACTTTCACTTCAGCGATTGTTGCTGGTTTTGTAACGTAGACTTTTAAGTATCCCTACAAGAAAAAGTATAAAAGGGTGAACGGGGAGATTATCTAAAGAAACTAATATTTCGATCTATCTGTTTGACAAGATAAGGTAAGATTGTACATCACGATGGTAGTGTAGTGGTCCTCCATCTTGCTGAAAATAAAATTCCTCGTCTCCCAAAACTTATCTACTTCTTGGCATGATAGACTATTGCAGCATAGATGTACAAGTGTGTATACATTGTTTTGAGATACGCTATATATCATTTCTTAAATATTCTGAT
Organism: Acanthosepion esculentum; assembly: GCA_964036315.1. NCBI lineage: Eukaryota > Metazoa > Mollusca > Cephalopoda > Sepiida > Sepiidae > Acanthosepion > Acanthosepion esculentum. Next base: position 56,138,645 of record OZ038481.1, read on the forward strand.
CAAAATATGGATTAGTATCTATCTTCAAGACAATATTCCTTTAAAGAGAAATAATTGGATGGTATTGGTAGTGGCCTTTCATAGCATCAAAGATAGGTAATGCGACCCTTCATATCATTGGTCATAAATATGGGTGATGCGACTCTTCCACGTCATATTACTCCCTTAAGAGTAAGATTAGACATGAAAGAGTCATATCCTCGAAAGAGAACAATATTGACAAATAATGTCAATTACTTTGCATTACTCAAATAAAATTACAAATGTTTTCAATTTTTGTGTTTTCAAAGCTTTTCTAAATAGCTGTTTGGTTTTGTACAGTACCAGCGTCGAGGGATTTTGATTGCAAATAGAATGATGACCTTTCTTTTCTTGAGCAAGTATTATTCTAGGAATTGCATACAAAATAAATGTTGAAAGTCCCAGGAGGCCCTTTTGTAAGTAGTTCGCAATTAGTCCTATTACTATTAATATTCGTATTTTTATCACTCTTACTGCTCTTAATATCACCGTAGTTTTAGTCGTAGTCGTTGTAGGAGGTGGTGGAGGAGGAGGGGGATATTTTATACATTTGCATGTTCATGTGATGTGGTTGTCACTGGGTATTAAGTGACAATATGTCTCCATTCCAATACCAACGTTGTGTTTGGACAAGCTCAACACTTTTTCAATTTCTAATTCAGCCAATTTTGATTCTAGTTATAATAACTCGAATTATTATTATTATTTTAGATTTAGAATTTTATTTTAGATTTAGAATTTAATTTTAGATCTTGAAATTTATTTTAGATTCAAAATTTTATTTTAGATTCAAAATTTTATTTTAGATATAGAATTTTATTTTAGATTTAGAATTTTATTGTAGATTCAAAATTTTATTTTAGATTTAGAATTTTATTTTTGATTTAGAATTTTATTTTAGATTTAGAATTTTATTTTAGATTAAAAAATTCATTTTAGTTGAGAATTTGATAATGAAAGGAAAAATTATTTTGCGATAAAAAGTCATTATTATTATTATTATTATTATTATTATTATTATTATTATTATTATTTCCTTTGACTTCTTTTGTATACACATTTCCTTCCGAGTTCCAACCAGAGGCCAAAGGTTAGAAATGGCTTCATGACAGTTCCATTTTCTTTCCATTTTTGTAAACAAAAACAAACAGAAAACCTAAGATCACAGAATTTAAAAAGATAAAGCAATTCGTAATGTGTGAACTGTACTTGTGACTACAATTGTATGTATTTCTTTAAGTCGAGGGTTGCCAGGAATTCCTTCAAAGAGTCTGTCAGAATCTTTTCCAATCAATCCGAAATCTCCAACTAGAACTGGAATTATTGATGTCCTCATATGCCACATTTTGGAGATTTCCACTTTACGGTCCTTGTATTTTGATAATTATTTGAAGATCTTCAAAGATACATTATACTTTGCAGGGACTACCATATCAATAAGAAAGTACATTCTGTTTTTGTGGTCTTTAATCATGATATCTGAGTGATCAGCTTCGATTCTTCTGTCTGTGTGTATTGTAAAATTATTATTATTATTATTATTATTATTATTATTATTATTATGTTGATGACGCACATTTTTCTTGCTGTATGGTGTCAACAAGAGTCTTCTCAACTGAAGAACTTTTCGGAGAATTTTCACAGAGTGAATGATGATAGTTTTCTGGAGGTCTACAATCTTGATCTCAGTTCCAATTCTCCCCAAGCGCTTTTTTCAATTTTCAAGGTGCTGTTCCATGCGCGCATATTACTACAACAATTAGTTCTACATTCATATTTCATAGCTTTTCAGCTCCCGAGCAAGATCATGCTACTCTTCTTTATTTTCACCGTCATTGGGGGGGGGTCATTCTTGTATCATATGAAACAGCAAAGTCAGTAACTCCAATATTGCTAATTTCCTTATATATAACAATAAGGTTGGGTCTTCGAGTTTCAATGGCATGATCAGTCTGAACATAGAAAGCTCATAATATCTTTGAACCGTTATTTTCTACCACTGCCTCATACCACTCATACCATTTACCTTTTACACTGAAGGCAAACTTATGGCATACTTCTCAATGGATTCTCTAACAAATCCAATAATGTCGTCGCTTAACCTCCTTCTGTGACAACTTGAGACATTCAGTGAGTATATCGTTAAATGCCTCATCAGCTTGCCCACACATCCTGTATTTGCTTTCTTTTTATGATCTGTCTATCTTGACCTTGATTGCATTCATTCTGTTAACCTGCGCTTGTACTGCAAAAATGAGTGTTTATTTATTATTATTATTTCAATCTGCTTGTTTGTTTTACGAGCCGCCTCCAACTTTCAGCCATAAATCTCAAGAGACCGCAAGTCAGCAAATCATGGTTGTTGGTACATTATTTGTACTAATATGTTCATACTCATATGCAATTTGCCTTGATTACTTGTGTTTTGTTTATCTAACGTCATATATATATATTTGGGCAGAACCTTTCTTTTAAAGATTTTTCGTTGAATAAGACAAAGAAAATTTGATTAATTTTTTTAGATTTTTACAAAATTCTTACATTTTTCCGTTTGTTGAGAGTAAGGGAGTGCAACAATTGTCCGTAATGCCCATTGTCCCAAGCGATTTTGGCCATTTTCAAGAGGGTTTGTTTGAGATGTTTTTAATTTCTTTTCATGTTATATATAATGTGTATTTCGGCAGCAATAATTCTCTCAAACATGTTTTGTTAAATAATATGGACAAGTTCTATCTATCAATATTTTTATGAAATTTCCGTATAATTTGTTTTGCGTTATCCGTAAATTTGCCAAAATTTATATTAACTTTCATTTTACATTATTTTCCCGAGTACTTTCGAATATTGTTACATTAGCTTTCAAGGAGTTTTCTGTGTGTAGTTACGCAACTGATTTTTAATTCCAGCATTCTCGCGTTTGATAGAACCAATTTCAAATCACTCTCAGCGACGTCATATAAATGGTCAAGCTGAAATTTTTATGTGTGTGTGTGTGTGTGTGTGTGTGTGTGTGTGTGTGTGTGTTCATGTGTTTGTGTTTCTTTTTATGAGAAACACACTTCAATATGCGGTTTATAATTAATTAATGTATGTAATGTTTATATACGTATATCATATATGTTCCACGCGAGATTCAATTCCAGAAAGTAGCAGTTCTTGGGAAAAAGATATCTGAGTGAAACTTTCTTCTTACCTTTGAAACACGGAGGCTTAAGATCATATCGCGTTGAAACAGCGTTTCCCGTACGATCACCGAAGTTAAGCAACCTGGTCAGTACCAAAATTGGTGACCGCTTGAGAATGGCAGGTGCTGTCACCTTGGATGTGCGGGTGGTTTAATGAATAACGGCTTGCACTTGGAAATCGGAAAGCCGAGTTCCAATTCCTGTTAATTCGTTATATTCATTTACCTTGGCAAAGGTATGGATGCACCTTTTTATCCTCCCGGCTATGGGTTAAATAGCAGGACTTGGATCAGTAAAATATTTCTGGTTTTAAATAACCTGCAAAAAGGTTAATAAACCGTAAAACAAATCAATCAAACCTAGGAAATGAGAGCGTTACGACTTCGTGGAAATAGCATGACGTATCCTAGCTTTATCATTTTAAACTAGTGGAACTAAACAATAGAGTTCGTCTGAACATTTGACATGGAAATACCGATATCGTAGCGATAGGCTAGCTATTTTGCAGCGATAGGAAAGAGGTTGCAGAGAAGAGAATGAGTTTCCTCCAACAAGACTGCATAAATGATTTTGAATGTTATATCTGTGGGAAAGTTATATACATAAATATCATTCTGTGCTTTTTCTTTCATTACCCCAACAACATCTTCTTCTGCACTTTTTGTGCCTGCGAATCTTAAACCTAAGATGTTGTTGAAATCAAATTCTTGCTTCGCTAAAATATCGCGAAGCGACTTTGCCTAAAGCTTGTCCTGTTGTAGAAACGTCAGAACCTTTCATCGGTATAAATCTAAACAAACATAAACATGTTTCTGATTTCATCAGTAATTAATCCAAAGACTTCAGCCTTTTTAAGCCGCTAAGCAGTGCGATGAAAATCTTGATCAGCAATAAGATCTATGAATTGATTCTGTATATCAAGTGTCAGCCATTACTGTCGTTGAAAATCCCCCTTTTTAACCGAGTTTCGAGAAAGACCACAAATTGATACAAAACTAAAACATTAACCTAAAATCTTGAGTTATGTAAAATAGCCTCGTGTGATCGTGTCTTTCATATGAATGTCAGGCATGGCGCCAAACCCGTTCAGAAATATCTAAACTGTCAGCTGCATACAACCGCTTTCTAAGATCAATGATTAAAATCACTTCGAGCGAATAAATCCTGTAGGTCTTAACGAGGGCCATCCTTCTTCAAACCTCGCTGACTGGTGCTACAAAATTACAAAGAACTTTATCGCATAACAAAAAACAGATTATTTGAGGACTTTCAACAACAGCAACAACTAAAATGGATAGCACATGTAACTCGAAGGGAAAATAATGACATAATCAAGATACTGACCTTCACACTATTCAAACAAAAACTATGAAGGACCTCCCCACCTACATCAATACAATTATTGGAGTTGAAAAACCTATTTTCCTGAAAAATTGTTTTAACAAAAAGATTTTATAAATTTCAACCGAAAGTAGCAGTGGCTGTTCGGTTAATGAATGTCGAATGTTGCCTTATAAGGAAACAGTTAATATTGCAACTTCCATCGCCATATAAAATCGTTTCCTCAGATTACTGATTAAATTGGCTTCAAGTGAATGAAACTTCTAGGTTTTAAAGAAGACAATTCTTCATCACATCTTATAGGCAAAGGCTACAAAATGACAAGCAAAGAACTTTACCAAATAACAGAAACCACATCACTTGAGGACTTTCAACAGCGGCAACAACTAAAATGGATAGCACATGTAATACGAAGAGAAAATAATGACATAATCAATATGCTGATGTTCCACGCTACTTCAAACAAAAGGTTAGGAGGGAAACTAAATAGCGATAACAGTTACTAGACTTGACACATCAATTTTCCTGAAAAATTGTTTTAATAGAAAGTCTTTTTTTTTTTAATTCAACCGCCGGTAACACTGGCTGCTCGGTTACTGAATGCCAAAATGTTTGCTTTCATTTCACTGAAATTTTCACGATTTTCATTTGAACGACGATATTCTGCTGAATACAAAAGTTTTGATAATTTCTTTAAAAAAATATTACTTTCTTATTTTTCGTTTCACATTTGCGGAGTTTATTAAGCGGGATAGCCAAGACTCATTGCTTTGCCATGGGAATATGGGTGAGCGATTTCGGTATATAATACGAGTAATGCTTAAATCTTGAATGACTTGACGGCAACCCAGTTTTCAAAAACAAATATCCTAATTCAATAATTCAAATTATGCAGCCATCTTGTTTTCAACACTCAATTCATGGATACAATTTACACCAGAAACAATTTATTGCTAGTTTGTTTTGTTTTTTGCTTTTTTAATATTTATTTTTGAAATACAATATTTCTGAAGTATTAGCAGCTTCGGAAGTTTTATGGAAAGTGTTAGAGAAATATTTTTCTTGGACTACTTGTGTCTACAAGTTGGCGCAACCTCGGTTTTTGCTCCTCTTTGAACAAAGTCCAAGTTAATTTCGAATCAAGTTTCAATTTCAGCTTGAATTTTAATGTCAGTGTGAGTAACGAAGTTTTGTCCTTGTTCTATTTCAACTTCAGTCTCTTTAAAATCGGATTTCTCGATTGTTTTGGAGTTTTTCGTAAAAAAAAAAAAAACCTACAGTATCAGTGCGTTTAATAGAATGTTTTTCTTTGGCATTAACTTTTTTCTTGTGAAAATGAATATCATGGTTTGGCTTACTGTTTTTTAAGGGAAAGAATGATATATAATTTTTTTTTTATATATATCAGAACAATATTAAGAGAATTAATGACAAAGTGGAAAAAATATTTCAAGTTTGATGAAGTCATAAAGGATGAAACGCGTCACACGAAAAAAAATTATACTTTTACATTGATTTTCCTAATTTTTTTTCATATTTCTTTAATACTTTTTTCTCTAAGAATTTTCTTTTTCTTTTTGCTGGAAAAGAAAAAGACAAGATTTTAGAAAAACGAATGATCTTTAATTACAATGTAGAACTGAGTTGTTAGGAAGTAAATATTCACGACATTTCGGCCGTTGTATGTTCCGGCCATCCATTAGACATGGAACTAGAACAGTCTACCCCAGCGAGCGAAATAAAGGGTTCAGTTCGACATTCAAACCACCTGGAGAAGGCCAGAACATACAACCGCCGAAACGTCATGAATATGACAATAAAGCTGAGGGCAACAGTCCGAACAATGTAAATAGTGTAATCTTAATTGAGATTGATTGATTCGTTTATCAGCCATTTGCAGGTTATTTGAAGCCAGAATTTTTTTTTAGATCGTAAAACTTTTTTTGTTTTGTTTTTTTAGATAATAATGTTTTACTGATACAAATCTTAATAATTACTCCATAGCTGGGAAGAGAATAGGTGGATTCCTACCTTTCCCAGGTGTATTTTCGCGTAAGTGAACATAGCGATTCCAACAGGAATTGGAACTCGGCTCTTCGATTAAAAATTCCAAGCCATTAGCCATTAAACCATCCGCACATCCTTGCGGTCACCCATTTAGGTACTGACCCGGTTTGACGTTGCTTAAGTTCGGTGATCGTACGGGAACCGGCATTTCAACTTGATGCATCCGTAAGCCACCTAATTAAGGAGTCTGCCTATGACAAAAAAAAGATCATAGAGACAAAAAGGTGTTTTTAATTAGAGAAACGAAAGAGAGGAAGCTTTGGAGAGCCACAATCAGCTATGCTTTGAAAAGGCATGGCACATAAAAGTGTTTTTGACAGTTTTAGGGCATATAATGAAATATAACAATATTCATTAGGTTAACGTACTTATTGGAACATTGTAGCAAACCACCCACATTCCCTCCGTAATCCATCGGTGAGAAGTAAGCCCCCCGCATCGCCTCTGAATAGCTTCTTCCTGTCAACCACTGCCCTGTGGAACCGATTCCCAAGAGGATGTTTCGCCGATTACTACAATCTTAACCTGTTCAAGTCTAGGGTTAACGATTATCTTCTCCTATATGCATAAACTGTCTCTTAACGTAACTCTATACCTCGAGTGGCCCCCGGGCTTTGTACAGGGTGAGTCAGTTATGTGCCATGCGTGATACACGCTTAGGCGATCATGTATCTTTCGATACATGACTGACGAGGTAGATTTTTTTCCGCAGTATGTTGCCATTTCTTTGTGCAGTAGACCAGTCGTCATCCAAGGCTATAGAACCCAGTCTGTCCTGCTATTTACCCATAGCTGGGGAGTGGGGAGAAGTAGAGGATTCATAACTTTCCCAAGGATATTAGCACGTAAGTGAATGTAATGGATCCGACTGGAATTCGAACCTTACTGTAAATAATGAAAAACAAAAAAAAAGTGGTTTTTTGTTCTAATTGTTTTTTGTTTTTTTTCATTACTGAACTGCTTGTAATCGAATTTCAACCGATATATTCCTACAGCTACAAATAGGTTTCTCTCATAAAAATTAGTAAGGAACAAATATGAGATGAAAAAAAAAACTAATAGTTGATCAACAGAATTTTATTTTATTAGGATTAGTTTGACACAATGCTACGCGAATTAGGGAACCCTATGACGATCAAACACACTACTAAGTTGTAATAAAGATCAACCTGCGTAGTACTCTAACAACTTCCCCTCGCCGAGACATCCCCAGAAGTTTAACTTTTCATCGGTCCCATGTCCTCATATATGGTAATTTTGGTCTTTAATATTAGCTGAGCTTTGTGCGGCGCAAAAAAAAACCCCGAAAACATGCGCAGGAAGATTGTATTGCGTCAACCTTCTAAATATGGGTGTTCCTACTTGCATTCGAATTTATCATTTTAGCACAAACAACTAAATATCCCAAAACGTCTATATTTGTTTTCAATTACTTTAGTCTGTAATACGTCTTCGGCCATCCCAATGCGTCTTCGGATCTCAGCGTCGCACTTACCGTCAAAACACTTCCCAGATATTTAAATTTCTGCATCTGCTTGATTTTAGTGTCCTCGAAATGTAAATCGTATTTCGGGCTAATCGTTTTACTGATGACCATGCATTCTGTCTTCTGGTAGTTGATGCTTAGTCCCTTCGTCTCTCTCTCATTCGATACCTTCTGTAGGAGGTTTTAAGAGACTCGAGGCAAGGGAGGCAGGGTTCTACAGAAGGATGCTCAGGATATTATGGACCGAGTGAGTGAGCAACGATGAGGTTTTGCAGGGGGTGCAAACAAGTAGAAAGCTTATACTTAATATCAGGCAGCTGAAACTACTAGGACACATAATGAGAAAGGAGGGTTTGGAGAATCTGATGCTCACAGGTCGAATAGAGGGAGAGAAAGACAAGTAAAAGCAACGCCTGGCATACCTAGTGGGCTTAAGCAAGTGGATGACAGAAGATACCCTGGGAAGATTAGCAAAGTGACAAAACTTATTGAGAGCTACAAGAGATAGGGGAAGTGGAAAGCCATGATCGCCAATGTCCTTAAGGGAGAAAGAGAACTAAATAATACTAAATGAAGGATGAGTCACAAAATGAAGCATGTATTATTACTCTCTCTCTCTCTCTCTCTCTCTCTCTCTCTCTCTCTCTCTCTCTCTCTCTCTCTCTCTCTCTCTCTCTCTCACTAACTAACTAACTATCTATCTATCCATTCTATGAGATTATGGTGACTCCTTTCACAGTATAGATGATACGTGATACTGGAGTAGCTATACTGGCCGAACCTTGGCAAGAACCGTTTATGCCCAGTGTCGGTGCCGCGGCAGGAGCTACGCTGTGCCGTTCCAGGACTGCCACCTTGAGCTAGTTTTCTGCATGTTCTAAACCTTTTCTTGTGATGATCCTCCACAGTGTACGGCCTGCTGCCAATATGTCCCATGATAATAGGTCAATTTTAGCTTTCTTGATGTACAGTAGCTACTAACCTCCTTTTTTATAGACACCACTAAACAGTTGGCCATACATGATGTCCCAGAGGCAACCGCCTGTCACGCATTCTGATTACATGCTTGTCCAGCATAGCGAGAAGATAATGAATATTGAAACACTTGGTATTTCGGTTTGTGAGAGGTCTTCTATGTTAGACCCTCTGTTCCACCATGTGATATTCATAAAAAATGTGTCACTGTTGAAGTTGGTCTATCTGATGTTTCCGGTATGCGAACTGTGTAAAGCATGAAGCCAAAAAAATGACCCTAAAGATTCGGCAGAAGCAACATTTTCAAATTTGCATTCGACATAAAACAACGCCCAATTTAAGCATTATTACTAAATAAAGATAACATCTTTGAAACGAAGAAAACACAACTTGCAATCTTTTAATAAAGAAAGAAAAATATTAAGCATGTACAATGTATTCTTTTTGTGTGTTCAGTATAAAAAAATATAGCCTCACTGCGTTCTATTTCAAAATATCCTAGTTTTCTTCACTCTGCTCTACGGAAGAATTTTGTAACGCAATTTTGACTTCATAAAAGTCTTAGTCATCATAGTCTAATTCTTCTTCTTCCTCCATTTAGTAAGTAAGTTAGAATGTGCGTTATACCCTGCTATTGGCTCAGATAAATAATAGACCAGTCTATTTTGGATGACGAGATAGAACAATACAGGGAAATATCACCGACATATCTAACCACTTTCGCCCCAGCCCCTCAACCTCCGACGTCTTACTCTCTGGGTTGAGGTGCCTACTCGGTCTTAACCGAACTTAAGGGAGTGACCGTAGGTCCCCTGAGCATCCGTAGATCATTCGACCGGTCCACTGATTTAATCCTGCTTCCTGTCCACGTTGTGTTTGGTTTGATCCAGAAAGCAGAAGTGAGATTCACGGTCGACTGAAGATTTAGACACGGCTGGAGAGTCTGTGCTAAGAAATTTAGAATGCAGCAAAAAAAAAGATATATCTGCAGAAAGCCGGACAAACAACTATTCAATGGTTGAATTGTTAATGTCTTTTATATAGCAGAAAAGAATAGTATAGAAAAGAAACGGGTTACAGAAGAAAAAAAGTAATTGATGTAAAAACTCATACACTGGATTCTAGACGGAGAGAGAGAGAATGGGTTGTAATTAGCTTGTTGTGAAATCATCTCAGAACGATATGCGACTCTTGATTATTGTAGCTTGTTCGACGTTTCCGTTTCTAGTGGTAGTAATAATAGTAGCAGTAGTAGTCTTAGACGTTGGAGGAGTAATTCGCTTCTTCGTACGTATATCAACAAAATATGTAAGCGGGCGCCTGGCTCCAACCTCTGACGTCACTCCCAATCTCCGACATCTCTCTCCAGCTCGACTGCACTCGACGGCAGACCAGCCAAACCACTCTCTGCTTCTTCTGTCTGGCCTCTTCCGTCTGTCCTCTTCCGTCTGTCTTTCTCGTCAGCCTTTCTCAGCTGCCTTTCTCGGTTGTCTTGTAGCGCCGCGACCCGTAACGGTCGACGCGGGTGCTCATGCGCGTGACGGCACGCAGGCGACGACGACGCGCCGACCGATCGCGGCCTCTCCAGTCTTTTCCAGAATTCTCTCCCGACTGCTACTTTTTCAGCATAACTATGCGTTTATATAGATAAATCGACCCTTGGTCCTCAACGGTTATCATGAGTGTCGCTGTCAACCCAAAACCATGTGAGTTTCAAAGTTCTCATAGCCTGAGTAAGATCTATTTCACATTTTAACCGTTAAAAATTATCTCGATCGGCCCAGATCAGATTCCCATCAGTAAACAAAATTGTTCTGATGTAATTTCGCTGTTCAAATCTACTCCAATTTCGATAAAAAATATATCTGTGTGTGTGTGTTTGTGTGTTTCCCAAACTCTCTCTGTCACACATATACACCCTTGAGCAAATTAATTGCAACAAAATTAATAATTCCGTTATTATTTACTTTTTTCGAATTTTTCCAATGAAACATGACCCAGTGCATATGTAGGTACTTCCTATGTCAATTCCACGAAGTCTTTCCTTGCTGATTGACCACTGATTCTCGATTGCATTTAAATCAAAAGAGTTTCCAAGCCATTCGTTAGTATTTTGATTTGTTCACCGGTAAAACTTGCCATTGTGTTCGTGCAGCATTACCAAATTTGTACGCTTCCTTGGAGTAACGTCCACCATAGAAAATGGCCGAAGGACAACTAATCGACAGTCGAGACAATAATGTCTGGGCGTGATCAAAATCTGATGCAATTTCGGATGACTCAATATTTTTCAAGGCCAAACAAATTTCATCATACAACCTGAAAATCGATTCATATTACTGCATACCACTGCAAATGACCTGATCTGAGGAAAAAATAGAAATCGATTACACCCTCACTCCAGTGTGTCTAAAACTGACCGTATGATGAAAGAAAGAAAACTAAAGCGGTTGTTTCAATTAATTTGCAAAATGGTGTATCTCCAAGAAAGGGGCACTTTAACGTAGTGTAATGGTTAGCAAGCTTGATTCATTATGACTGAAAAGTAGGTTCGATCCTCACTAGGTGCCTCCAAATTTGTGGCCTTGTGTCACATCTGAGATACGCTTAGAAAATCACCATATACCTCTCGGAGCTATCTCCAACATATTGGTACGGCATAATCTAGATAAAGACACAGTTGGTACTAATTTAATACCATTATGTGGGAGGTATTTATAGGAGGTATAATGATTTATTTAGCGAAGCTTAGTTGCGACCAGTGAGGATCGAATTCACTACTCGATCATATTTCTGGGCGGTATATGTAGGAGGTATTTCTACTTCACCCTGTATATAAGATGCAGTTTAGTTTTAGTGAGAAAATGGAAAGTATATATAACAGAAAAAAATGGAAGAAGGAAACAAAAGAAATATAGGAAGGAAGCGATGACGCACTCGTGCGTTTAACATCTGTTTCAACAAAATGGAGAACTTTGTCAATTTTTAATCTTTTCATTTGTACTATTTTATTGTATCCTCTTGTTATTGCAATATTTTGTTGAAGTTGTTAAAATATTTACCGATGCAATAAGGGAATTTCCACATTTATTTTATAGTCGGGGAACTCGCAAGGAATTTATTCCATTATTAAACTAAGAATTAGGATTCATCAGAAAATTCAAATAGGAAATGTGAAAGTTTTACGGGTTCTCGTAATTTTAATTCCTTTTCATTCAAGAATTTTATGAATTACGAACGAGTATTTTTTTTTCTTTAGCAAAAATAAAAACAATTTATCGAAAATCTTTTTTATTGGATTATGTTGAATTTTCTTTTATGACGTAGATGATTGTGACTCTCCATAACTTCCTATCTTTTGTAGCTATTAGCAATGCTTTCCTTTCCCGAGTTCTATTATTTATGTTAAGAGAATCTATTTTTATGAATGAAACTTCGTCGAGTTCTGGGTCAGTTAGATAAAAGACATCAAAGTGCTCTTTGATGTGGTCGGTTGACTTTACAAGTGAAGGGCTTTCATCCGGTATTCGTATTCGTTAGTTAGCGCCAAAACTAGTCGAGTTGGCTAGCGAAGTCAGTTGTTGTGGAAATCTGCTAGAAAGCTGTTCGTTTACTACCATTCGCTGACATGACAAGTAAACTATGTCACGTGACAACACCCAGAAACTCCTGACTGAGGTTGCTTCGAAATATATTTCTAACTTCTTGCCGGTAAGCCTTTATGTTTTTCCTTTTTTGCCACTGACCAAATCAGAAAATTTAAATACAATCTTTTTTTTTTTTTAGTTTACTATAACAGACTTAGTTTTTTCTTCTATCGTTCCCTTCTCTTTATCTTATTTCTTTTGTCGCACATGATAGTAGGTTACTCTTTCACTCTGCTCCACTTGCATTCAATGTATCCTAGATTCCCCAAACCTTCTTTCTTCATTATATGTTCTCGAATTTCCAACTGTCTCTTTCTGATTCTTTTTCAAAAATACGCTCTTAAGTAGGCGCACGAGGGGGTCGTCAGTGATGTTATCTGACTTGGTTCATCAGGGAGATTAGGGTATTTCAACATCATACTCCCCATCACAAAGTCGACCCAATCATGGGGATATCAATCTTGATTCCCCCTCTCAATCAAACGCTAACAGCTACTCTGGCCTTTTATTGAATAAGACGAATGTCACTGTTTTAACAGTAGAAAGAATAATTCAAAAATACGCTTTTAAGTAGGCGCCCCAGGGGGTCGTCAGTGATGTTATTTGACTTGATTCGCATCTTTCAACATCATACTCCCCATCACCAAGTCGACCCAATCATGGGGAGATCAATCCCTGATCCCCACCTCTCAATCAAACGCTAACAGCCTTTTAATGAATTAGACGAAGAAAGACCACAATTTCCGCACACCAGATTGGATGTTTGTAACAACCAATCCGCTGCACGAACTATCTTTTAAATGGCCCACGGTGGTGACTGGCTTCTTTTCTTTTTTTCGGTGGATAGCAGTTTCAATGGATAACCGAGCAGGTAATCTTAATGTTCCTAAATGTAACCCTTTTCTCTACGTATTGTGCAGTGTCTTACTCTAAATATTTGCCGTTTTTATTTTATTTGTGCTTTTTTTCCCTTTTAGAGGGGGGGATATACTTAAATTCAACCCTACTATCACATTTTTCATCGTTTAGCCTGATTCTTAGCATTATTATAGATCAGTTCACTTTAAATGGATGTATTCGCAAAATGGAAATCATTGTCCATAAATATGCCGTATATTTTTTCTGTACACACAAAAAATAAAATAAAATAAGAATTTCTATCCATTTTCCGTAAAACAATCTCGTTACTCATATGTCTCAGCATTCCTTTGTATCGAATCATTGCACGCGTTCTAAGCCTGTTTTTCATTGTTTTCATTAGGTTGGTGCAAAAATAATGTCGTTTTTTGACGTTCAACTTCATGTGAGAAAACGACATTATTTTTGCACCAACCTAATAATTTCCTAATCAGACGCGAACATTTGCAGTGATCCAAATGGAACTACATTTCAACTTCCCCAATCAATCAATGTGAGAAGAAAATTGCCCAGCCATGTTGAAGGATTGATATGGCATAGAAGTCCAGATTCCTTTACTCTCTCTTTAACGAAACTTTCTTGTTTCTAAATATTTTGTTTAGCTTCCCAGATTTTTTTAGTCTCTATCCTTCATTGATTTTTACAATCTCCAATTCGTAGCTTGCATTTTGGGTTGTTCCTCTTGCTGACGACCATAACACTATTTAATATACATGTTAAAAGCCAAAACATCAAACATCAGTGTATTTATATAAACTGAACTCGGCAATAAGTTCCTTCAGTGTCCTTTCGGACTTCTCTTTCTGTCTATTCACTGTAAAAATATAAAGAAGTTAGACGAATAAACAAATAGGCCAACTGATGAACAGTTAATTGAGAATCAAGCAAGCATCTTTATTAAATCAGGCTAATAGACTTCCTCTTCCCTTAAAACAGTCAATAAGTGCTTTGACTATTAAAGTGAAAATAAGAAAAAACCAGAATTTCCTGCCCTTTTTAATTTCTTCTGACATAAAATCACCTCAAGCCAAGACGAAATATATAACGTCTGATTCGAAATAATGTTATTTTAAACATTTACTTAATAAATATTACTTTCTCTTGTTTATTTCTAATAACCTTTTTCTACGTTGCATGTCAATTTTTTTTTTTAAATTTCAGTCCCTCAACATAAATAAAATGCAATGTTTCGCTACCAGTTTTAGAAAGTTTTAAGGAAAAATGAAACAAAAAGGCTGATTATAGTTAGAATCAGAAAGCAACAATTGAAATTTCTTGGATACACTTTTATACTTCTGGGGAAGCTTAATATCTCACTCCATTTTTGCAAGTAATCACTTCATTTGGCTAGAAATGGTGTTTTGCTCTTTGATGATCTTCTAGTACTCTTTCAAATGACCTCCGAGGCCAAACCTCATATAACCTACGTCATAACAAGATATTTTGTGAGTCTTTCATACCACATGAACACAAACACACGCAGAATCTTCCAATATTAGTAGAGATGTCTCAAATTACAAGTAAATTTTAGGAGAAACAAAGAAAAGAGTGCTAAACTGCTACTTAATATAACAGCAACGTGGTGTAATGATTAGCAAGCTTGTCTCTCTTGATCAATTACGACTCAGTAGTGAGTTCGATCCTTACCGGATACTCCACACTTCCGGCTTTGTACCACATCTAAGCTACGCTTAGATAAAGCTTATATTGAATCCATTGCTAGAACTGCTGCGAAGAAAATTGGTTAACTGTGCCGTGCTAGACAATTTTCTCTCCAGAATTCATCTTGCATATCTATAAGTCTACCATTCGTCCATGCTAAGAATATTACTGCTACATACGGTCTGGTGCTCCGGCTATATATTTCGAGATTCTTGATAATATCCCAAGAAGAATCAGCCGTAAAGTTACTTCCCACTACCTTTTCTATAAATACTCTCATGGTAATTGTTTCGGATGAGCTCTTTGCTGTAGTACCTAGACTTTATGAATTTAATTGCAGTACTAGACTGGCAACGAGGTCTATTCAATTTACAGTTGGACTGACTAGATGTGACCGTAAGTTCTATACTAACATTTTCTTCTCTCGTACTTCTCGCTTGTGGAACATTCTTCCGGCTTCATGCTTTCCAGCCAACTTTGATCTTCAAAAATTTTAATGCAATGTCAATCATTACCTACTGTCCCCTGATCACTCTTCTATTGTTCTCGCTCTTTAATAATGTTTCTGTTTTCTAATTCTTTCACGCTCAGTAACCCTTGTGTCTTAGTGGCTTTACTGCCTTGCTTGAGGTGAATTCGATTAAAAAATATAGCAGTGACTGAGGACACTTCAACATCATATAGTGGTTAGCAAGCTTGTCTCGTTGGACCATTTACGACTGAGTAGTGAGTTCGATCCTCACTAAGTGTTCCATACTTTAAGCCATGTGCCACATCTAAACTACGCTTAGTAAATCACTATATAGCAGTGACTGCTCGACAATTTCTCACAAATAAAGAAGAGACTTAAGGCAACGGAGATGTGGTTCTACAGAAGGATGTTGTGAATACCAGGGATGGAATGTGTGTCCAACAAGGGAGATTTAAAGAAAATGGAAATTTATACTTAGAAATAATCAGTTGGAATTTTTGGAGTCATATAATGCGGAAGGAGAGCTTGGAAAATCTGAGGCTGTTTCGATTACTCATTTTAACAAAAAAGGTTTATCCTCATCCAGCACGCAAAAAGATTTAGTGCAAAAAAATATTTTACTTTTCTTGTAGATATACATTTATGCGAAAATATGTTGGTAAAAATATTTTATGGTACGTTCTTTTCCGAAACTAAATGCCACTTGTGGTGTCTATAAGATCGCTGATTCTATAACAAAGGAATAACAAATGGCAGCTGAGCTAAAAAAAATAACCTAGAATCAGTTGTTAACTGGGGCAAGAAATGGCTTGTCAATTTGAAAGCCTCCAAAACGAAACTGCTCTCTTTTAATCGTCAGAGATAACCTTTTTTGCCTTTTCGCGACTTCTTATATTGAATCAATTGTTGGGTCTGCTGCTAAGAAAGTTGTTTCACTGTGTCGTACTAGACAATTTTTTTCTCGCCAGAAAAGATCTTACACATTTACAAGTCTACCATTCCTCCATGCATTGAATTTGGCTGTCACATCTGGCCTGGTTCTTCTGTCTGATGATTTACAGATTCTTGATAAAATACAAAGATGAATCTTCAATTTTATTGGTCCTGACTGTAACGTAGCTTCCCTGCACCTTTCCAAAAATATTTCTATGATAACTGTTCTGATTAGCTTTCTTCTTTGATACATCGGCTTTATGAATTTAAGCATACTAGTAGATTGGCGGCAAGGTCTCGACATTTTGCAGTTGAAATAGCTAGATGTAATAGTAAGTTATATTCTAGCAGTTTCTTCTCTCGTATTTCTAGCTTGTGGAATTCTATTCCGGCTCCTTACTTTCCAGTCAATTTTGATCTTCAAAGACTTAAATGCAATGTTAATCTTTATCTTCTTTTTTCTTAATTCCTGTCCTTTTATTATCTCTCTTTAATAATGTTTTCTTTTTCTCATATTCTCTCACAATCAGTAACCCGTTGAGTTTTGGTAGCCTTACTTCCGGTTATATGATTAAAAGGAAATGTTAGAAATTCAATCTAATTGCAAAATAGGGCTGACGCTAATTTCCCGATTTAATCTTTTTTTAGATAGATAATGAAGAGCATGAGAACGTTTCCCTAATTTAGTTAAAATTAATAGATTTACGTTTCTAGCTTATTTTCTTTTATCTGTCTTATAGATTTATGATTTTCATCTTTTATGTCTTCATTTCATTTTAATTGAACCTAACGGCCAGCGTAGACGTAATTTTTCTAATTGAGAAAACGTCATCTTCACTTCGATTGCAACATTTGCACAAATACTGTAATAGTCACGTGTACATGTAAAAATGATATTGTGTCAACATTTTTGCAAAAACGTTCAGACGAACTACATTCCTTAGTTCCATTTCTGCTAACCTTCACTTGTAAAACCCCCGCAATGCCACACACATTGTATGGAACCACACTCTCTTGTATTCTATTGATGCAAGTTCCACTAGCAGCTTCGCCCCACGAACCGCTGCTTTGTAGAACCGACTCTCAAGAGGATACTTCCGTGATCACTACAATTTCAACCTGCTCAAGTCTTGGGTTAAACGTTATCTTTCCTACATATGCGCATGATCTGTGCCTTTTACTCTGTAACTATATACCTCGATTGGCTCTCAGGCCTTGTACAGGGTGAACGTCATTGTAAACAAAATATGTATACGAGAGTAAGCTGGATAGTTCATAGGCTGAGTATGAAGGAGTGACGATAGAGCATGCATATCTTGCCTGCCTTGATTTCAACTCTTCTTATTAATAACCGAATTGTTTTTCCGGGTAAACTGATATTTGACTGTTCAAAAAAGACTCTTCATTCTGTTAGTCAACAACAGCAGATATGATGCCATCACCACTGCGATACTGGATCCCAGATAAGTGTTTTTTCATGTTGGGGAACAGATGATAGTAAAATCAGGAGACTAGGGAGCGTGATCAACCAGTTCAAAGCCACAGTCACGCACAGCAGCCATTGAAACCAAGGACTTGTGTGGTGGAGATGTACTGATGAAACAATACTTTTCGTCGGTTATCTTGGGCGTTTGGTCTTGATAGCCTTAGTGAGTTGGTATAGTACTCTCCATTGATGGTGTGAACTTTTTGAAGATGGTCAATAAACAAAATTTTTTTGCATCCTCCAAAAAACCTTCCCTACAGATAAAACAACCTTGGCTTTCTTTCGAGCAGGTGAGGAGGGGTGTTTCCACTACATAGATTTTCTCTTTGTCTCTGGCTCAAAGTAATGAACGCGAAACACATCTTGGGTTAGGAAAAATTCAAGGAAACCAGCTGGATCTTCCTCAAACAATGTCAGAGATTTTCTGTGATGGGATCAGTCAGGTGCGTTTTTAACCAGTTGCCAGAAGACGTGAATGACAAGGTTTTCTCAGCATAATTCCGTAGAACAACGTTCCTGTTGCCTCATGTTTATCTTTCTCTCTCAGAGTCGACTGAAAAGGTCATAGGCTAGCCAAGATACTCTCGTGGAATGTGACCAAATTAGGTTTATTTTTTAACATAGTCCCCCTTGCCATTCGCATACTTCTTCCATCGGTATTGGTGTGTTTGGATCCCATTAGCGAAGAATCTTTCATCCATGTTGGGGGACAGATGATGATCAGATGCGGCCAAATCAGAGGAATAGGGAGGGTGATCAGCCAGTTGAAAGCCACAGTCACGCACAGCAGCCATTGAAACCAAGGACTTGCGTGCTGGAGATGTACTGATGAAACGACACCTTTCGTCGGTTTTCTTGGGCGTTTGGTCTTGATAGCCTTTCGTAACTGCCTCGGCAAGTTGGCATAGTACTCTCCATTGATGGCGTGGCACTTTTGAATAAAAACAATGCCTTTTGCATCCCAAAATTGAAAATCCCTGCAGATGAAACGACCTTGACCTTATTTGGAACAATTGAAGAGGAGTGTTTCCACTGCGTGTATTGTCTCTGGTCCAAATTGATGAAACCATCACTCACCCTGGGTTAGGAAATGTTCAAGGAAAACATCTGGATCTGGATCTGCCGCAAAAAATGCCAGATTTTTTACGTGATGTGATCATCCTGGTGCGCTTTTGATCAGGTCCCAGAAGACGTGACACCCACCGAGCAGAAACCTCCGTCATTCCAAGTTCATTGTGCAGAATATTCTCAACTCTCTCACCGGATATGCTAATAGCATTGGCTATTTGATTTATTGTCAATCGCATGTCATCCCTCACTATGTGGTGAATACGTTCAATGTTTTCCTCGGTGGTGGCAACTGCAGGACGTTCAGACCTTGGGTCATCTTCAAGATTCTCCCTTCCTCTCCTAAATTCAGGTGTCCACTTTTGCACTATTGGGGCGTCATCCCTTAATGTAGCAACCATGAATGAATGTCCTTAGGGGCTAAACCATTTTTCTGCAGATACATGATAACATCACGGCGCCAAATGTTGTTCATTTTCAAGAGAAGTCGCTACTTGTTGCCTTTGAAGTCTTCTTTGAACAGTCACATGTCAGTTTACCTGGAAAGGAACAATGCAGTTAATAATAAGAAGGGGTGAAATTAATGCATGATATATTTCACAGCTCTAGCATCATTTCTTCATACTCAGCCTATAAATTTTTCAGCTCATCTTACGTACACGCGTTTGTATATACAAACAAACCTCTCATCAACGGATTAATAGGGGAGGGGTGGTCTGTTAAAGCCTATTATCCGTAGATGGGATGGGATAATTTTTTAGTTATAAAACCACTAACCAGTAGTTATGATCATAATGTAAATACTATAATCATGTATATATGGTATAAATAAATATATATATATATACTTAATATAGATAAATTAATCAAAATAATAAAAATAATAGATTTCTCACAGCTACTTTCTCACGCACGCGCTAATGTATCGTAATTTATATACTGTAAGTGTATACCCATCTTTGTTTACAATTGAAAAGCCCGCACCGCCGCTAAGCGGTCACTTTGGGAACTAATATGACTCGTTCCGTTAAGCCCGCAAATTTTGAAATACATCGCTGACGATATGGAAGTTTTCCCCGCAGATTTTTTTTTATTTCGCCTGCAGATTTTGTCCGTTGCATCCGAAGTCCGTTGGTGGGATTTGTAGATGCGAGATTTGTCTGTATTTATATAATGCGAATTTAAATAAATAATTATGTTAACTTTGACTAGCCAGATATAAGATATTTAGAGAGCTCAATGAGAATGGGTTTATGGCGAAATAACTAATTGAAAAACAAAGACGATAACAGTTTTACAAAGAGAAGGCTGTGTACGTACCCCCTACGTCTATATGCATGTGTGCGCTTACATCTTCGTGTATATGAATATGTATGTGTGCGTGTGAGATCAACTAGACCGCTTCTTCTGTGTGATTTGCATGAAGCTGCAAACTTGCATATTTCAATTTTTTTTAACTTCCCTAAATCACGATATCTGTCTTACACTCTAACTCCCTCTCTCTCTCACTCTCTCTTTCTCTCTATCAGCCTCTCCTTCAGTCTCTTTGTTTTTCGTTTGCTTTCTTTCTGTCAGTCCCTTCTTCCTCTCTCATTCTTTGCCTTTCTCTCTGCCAGTCTCTCTTATTTTCCTTTGTTTTTCTTTCTGTTTGACAGTCTCTCTTGCTTTCTCTCTCTGTCTATGAGTCTCTCTCTCTCTTAGTCTTTCCTTTCTTTTCTCTTTCTCTGTGTCAGTCTTTCGCTCTTTCTCTGTGTTTCTCAATCTCAGGCCTTCTCTCAGTCTCTCTCTTTCTCTATCAATCTCTCTGTATGACGTTTTTCTCGTTTTCTCCCATTCTTTCTTTCACTTTATCTCTCTCTCTCATCCAGATTTTCTCTCTTTTTCTTTCTCAGTCGGTCTCCTTCTCTCTCTCTCTCTCTCTCTCTCTCTCTCTCTCTCTCTCTCTCTCTCTCTCTCTCTTCTGGCTTTATCTGTGTCAATCTGTCTTTCTCTTTAGCAATCTATCTCCCTTTCTCTATCCCAGTCCCTCTCTACCATTTCCTTTGTTCCTTTTTCTTTCTCTCTTTCTCTCACTGCAAGTCTGCTGAAATTGCATGATAGTCGTTCTCTCGACGACTCAGTCGTTTTTTATTTTTATTTTCAAGAATTTATCCATTTTTAATTTATTGCTGCCTTTGCTCGAGACGGGTTATTTTTGTCGGTTTTATTTATTGTCAACGTTAACTCAAATATTTCATTTTCTTTTTAAGACTATTCTTTTTTTTAAGTCAGGAGGAAGTGGATTTCAAATACAGTGATACATTTACTACTGACAAAACGTTAATGCGTTGTCTTTATTGTATGTGTACATGTTTAGATAGATAATGAAAAGCATGAGATAGATAGATAGATAGATAGATAGATAGATAGATAGATAGATAGATAGATAGATAGATAATGAAGAGTATGAGATAGATAATAAAGAGCATTAGATAGATAGATAGATAGATAGATAGATAGATAATGAAGAGCCTTAGATAGATAGATAGATAGATAGATAGATAGATAATGAGGAGCCTTAGATAGATAGATAGATAGATAGATAGATAGATAGATAAATAATGAAGAACATTAGATAGATAGATAGATAGATAGATAGATATAGATAGATAGATAGATAATGAAGAACATTAGATAGATAGATAGATAGATAATGAAGAACATTACATAGATAGATACATATAGATAGATAGATAATGAAGAACATTAGATAGATAGATATAGATAGATAGATAATGAAGAACATTAGATAGATAGATAGATAGATAATGAAGAACATTAGATAGATAGATAGATAATGAAGAACATTAGATAGATAGACAGATAGATAATGAAGAACATTAGATAGATAGATAGATAGATAGATAGATAATGAAGAACATTAGATAGATAGATGATGAAGAACATTAGATAGATAGATAGATAGATAGATACAGATAGATAGATAATGAAGAACATTAGATAGATAGATAGATAATGAAGAACATTAGATAGATAGATATAGATAGATAGATAATGAAGAACATTAGATAGATAGATAGATAATGAAGAACATTAGATAGATAGATATAGATAGATAGATAATGAAGAACATTAGATAGATAGATATAGATAGATAGATAATGAAGAACATTAGATAGATAGATATAGATAGACAGATAATGAAGAACATTAGATAGATAGATAGATAGATAATGAAGAACATTAGATAGATAGACAGATAGATAATGAAGGACATTAGATAGATAGATAGATAGATAGATAATGAAGAACATTAGATAGATAGATAATGAAGAACATTAGATAGATAGATAGATAGATAGATAGATAATGAAGAACATTAGATAGATAGATAGATAATGAAGAACATTAGATAGATAGATAGATAGATAATGAAGAACATTAGATAGATAATGAAGAACATTAGATAGATAATGAAGGACATTAGATAGATAGATAGATAGATAGATAGATAAATAGATAATGAAGAACATTAGATAGATAGATAATGAAGGACATTAGATAGATAGATAGATAATGAAGAACATTAGATAGATAGATAGATAGATAGATAATGAAGAACATTAGATAGATAGATAATGAAGAACATTAGATAGATAGATAGATAATGAAGAACATTAGATAGATAGATAGATAGATAATGAAGAACATTAGATAGATAGATAGATACATAATGAAGAACATTAGATAGATAGATAGATAGATAGATAGATAATGAAGAACATTAGATAGATAGATAGATAATGAAGAACATTTGATAGATAGATAGATAATGAAGAACATTAGATAGATAGATAGATAGATAGATAGATAATGAAGAACATTAGATAGATAGATAGATAGATAGATAGATAATGAAGAACATTAGATAGATAGATAGATAGATAATGAAGAACATTAGATAGATAGATAGATAGATAATGAAGAACATTAGATAGATAGATAGATAATGAAGGACATTAGATAGATAGATAGATAGATAGATAGATAGATAGATAGATAGATAGATAGATAGATAGATAGATAGATAATGAAGAACATTAGATAGATAGATAATGAAGGACATTAGATAGATAGATAGATAGATAGATAGATAGATAGATAGATAGATAATGAAGAACATTAGATAGATAGATAGATAGATAGATAATGAAGAACATTAGATAGATAGATAGATAGATAGATAGATAGATAGATAGATAGATAATGAAGAACATTAGCTAGATAGATAGATAGATAGATAATGAAGAACATTAGATAGATAGATAGATAGATAATGAAGAACATTAGATAGATAGATAGATAATGAAGAACATTAGATAGATACATAATGAAGAACATTAGATAGATAGATAGATAGATAGATAGATAATCAAGAACATTAGATAGATAGATAGATAGATAGATAGATAGATAGATAGATAGATAATGAAGAACATTTGATAGATAGATAGATAATGAAGAACATTAGATAGATAGATAGATAGATAGATAATGAAGAACATTAGATACATAGATAGATAGATAATGAAGAACATTAGATACATAGATAGATAGATAGATAGATAGATAGATAGATAGATAGATAGATAGATAGATAGATAGATAGATAATAAAGAACATTAGATAGATAGATAGAGAATGAAGAGAAAAGATGTACAAACTAATCTTTGATCAATATTTTTCTTAATGTCTTGCTAATTTAACCAAGGCATCCACTAATCTGAATTTTTATTCCTTCACAGCCAACCGATTAACAGTAAAGTTTTCATGCCGAGGACACGAAACCAATCTCATTGGATGTCCACGAAGTATACGTCGAAATATTCGTTTAGTAGAGATATGCGCACAAAAAGGGCGTTCTGCCTCTGTCGTGTGCAAACCAGATCGTACGACGACGACAAGAGCTACAACACCAATGACAACCACAACGAAGTTGCCATCGACGACAACGGCCTACATTCAGAAAACGACATTAGCTATCCGTCACAAAAAGGCTAAAGACGTTAAAAGAAACAAGACCAGCATCACTGGAGCTTCGGCAGCCAACAGAAGCCAACCAGAGATAAAGAGCAGGGATGGGCTCAATGCGAAGAACAATTTAAAAGATGACAAAAAGGAAATTTTGAAAGATGAAGGAACGGGGACAGGAAGCAATTCAGTGGGTAGTTTACCAGCTAACATGGATTTAAAAGATGTCGGAGGAAAGCTCTCTGCCAGGTCTGACCACAATAATAAAAAGGTCTCCATTCCATCGGCTGGCAGCAGTGACATCGATACTAGAGTTGAAGAAAAGAAGATAAAGGTGAACGAGCCGGAAGTGAAAGAAAAATCAGAAACACACACGGATAACTCATCAGATAATGAAGGAGACCAGGAAGGCCAGACATCAGAACCTGAGAATCAAAGTTCAGTTGACCAATCAAAGGATCATCAAGGTAAAGAGGTAAGTTACTGATTAATTCGTCCTCTATTCACGCCTGTGATTAATGTTCTAGTAGGCTGTTCTTCATTGTGTGACATCACTATAGCCTTAATATTCACCTACCTTATTCTATCACGAGGCTTCTTCTTCTTCTTCCTTAAAGACGTGGGCGATCATGGCTCTCTTCCTATCTTTTGTAACTCTTAGTAAGTGTTATCTTTTCACTATCCCTTAAAATCCCTGTTCCACCTTCCATTTACACAAAGTCGTTAGGTATTTTACACGCAGTTCTTCTCTGTCACCCTTGACTTCAATATGTCCTGTAAGGGTAAAAATTTCCGGGCCTTCTTTCCTCGATATATGTCCTAAAAATATCAACTGTCTCTTTGTGATTCTAAGTATAAGCAATTCTTGGCCCTTTTCAGAAGTATAGATACCTGATTGATGCTTAATTAGTTCATATCAGTCATTATTACCAGTTTCTAGACTGGAGACAACACATAAAACTCTCTGTTCCTTTAATAAGAATATTAAGAAGCTTGTCCGTAAATAAGAAAGGATCCTATTGAAAATAAGTAGACAAAACTTATCTAAATTATTCAATGAGACATGTCTTTATATATATATATATATATATATATATATATATATATATATATATATATATATAGGGTGTCCTCCAACAAAATGATATCATTTAAAATGTGAATGTTTGCGCAAATTAAATTAAACAGGTTTAATATTAAATTCCAACATTTTCGATTTTATAACCGATTTCGTTTGTCTGGGACATATAGTTACTCAGATATTCACATTTTAAATTATGTCAATTGGGGGGGGGCTCCCTATATATATATATATATATATATATATATATATATAGTGATGTTCGATAAAATTGACTCACCTGTTTTTTTTTACTAAAAATATTTTTTGTCTATTGTTTTGGGGGTTAAAATAATTTTTAATCTTACTCATATAAAGACCCCTTCCCGACCACCTAGGAAAAAAGTTTATTCACCCTAAGGTATTCTAGTGATAATTATAAATTTGGATATAAATGAGATTCGGGGAAAAACTCTGCAAAAAGAAGTGACTCAGATATCGCATTCTAATGATTAAACTGGTAAATTTAAAGAGCTTTTGACAAAATATTGAAAACTATTTTACAATACACTCAGAACAATATTCTAGAGAATTCTAGAACAGCTTAAATTAAATCTAGAGTATTCCAGAATATTCCAGAAAGCCTCATACAGTATAAAAACAGCTTGAAATAGCCATTCAAGTTACTAACCAGATGAAAGGGTACAAACACGCATCAGAACCAATTAAGGCCCTCTCAAAAATAGGCAAGTCTACGAGAGAAATTGCAGAAATTGCTATAACCTCGCAATCAACTGTCTTTCGAGTGCTTAGGGCACATAATGATGCCACTCCTGCTCCAAGGAAGGAAACAAGGGGACAAAAGAGAAAGATTGATGATAGAACTGGCAGGGTAATCAAGAGAGAAGTTGCAAAGATTAAGACTATAACTAGCCAAGAAATTGCAGCCAGTCTAAGCGAAGAGCAAGGTGTTAGTCTTGCCTCTTCAACAGTCCGTCGGTGGCTGTTAGAACAAGGCTACAAATCTTGTACACGGAGGTTTAAGCCGCTAATAAGCAAAGCCAACAAAGCCAACAAAGCCAAGAGACTTGAATGGGCTCACTATTACAAAAATTTCACCGTAGAAGATTGGAAGAATGTTCTCTTCTCCGATGAAACGAAAGTTGAGCTAAATTTAAAGGATAATGTGAGTCACTTTTATCGAACAGCACTGTACATATATATATATATATATATATGGTGGATTCTCCCGTCATATTCGACATACGAGGATGAAGCAGCTCAGTTCCTAGGAATCGACAGCCCAGACACCATCAGATATGATTTGATTATAGTGGTGAAGGCTTTGTGAAGAACCAACCACACTTCTTGAAGGGCCGAATACAGAGACCTGGTGCTCTATATATATATATACAGCTTTTTTTCTTCCGATTTTAGAAATCATTGATCATTATTTTTTTTACTGTTGTCATTTCATTCGCCCTTCCCCTCTATCCCACCTCTTTCTCTCTCTCTCTCCCCTCTCTTTCTTCAAAATTTTCTTGTCTGATCGTCAATTGTTGGCGTTCATTCTCCTTCTAATCTAACGCATTACAATTATCGCATATTTATTTCATCTACTCTACTTTCTCTGCTCTCTCGGTCTCCGCTGTCTCTTTCCTATTCCCAAACTTAATTTTTTTTCTTCTTGTCAGTCTCGTGATCCCTCGTTGTGCACCACATCCGCGCATGCACACACTACCACGTACATCTGTGTTTACATTTACCGTCTCAAATTTTGTTTCCATTCCAAAAAACTAGAAACGAGTCTAAATTTTCCATTTCGTTCGCGTTCAGCTTACTTTTTTTTCTTATATAATCATGAATTTTCTTTGAACCATTTTCTCACGCTTCTAACATAAATTTATGAAACAACAACCCAAACGTTCCACTGCACTTGTATTGAATTTAAATGACTTTACGTTGCTTGTCTACAGTGCATTGAATGTGAACACTTGTGAAACGATAGCAAGTGATTAATGTCCTTGTCTTACAAATCTTAAGGGGTAAGGCGCACTATAACAGTAGGTAGTCACGTGATATTTTTACGCATCGTTGCATAAAATGCCAAAGGCAGACACCCACTACTTAACTGGCTATCAAACAGGGCCAGATTTTCAGTTACGTACAGGGTCAGCAAAAGAAAAGAGACACCTAGAAAAAAAAATCAATTAATACTTACAATGCTAACATCAAGATCTCTTTCGCCACCAGCTACCCTAGTGATAAGACGTGTGTTTCGACCTCTGCAAAAAACCTGGACACTGAACAGGCGAAGAGCAAATGAGGAAGGAAACAATATGAAACAAAGCTAGCCATACTGGAATATATTCCGCATAGAAATTGAGCCAAAAAGGAACCCAACCGAGAAGCTGTTCGTCTTCCTAACTTGGTAAGAGGTTATTCGACAAAATAGCCATAACTAACAAATGTTCTTTAATATACGAGAGTTTAAGTCGCAATCCTTTTACGATGCAAACCTACAATTTTTACTAATGTTCATCCAATAAAAGAGAACCCCTCAATTGAGAGAGAGACTGAATAAGATGTTTAGTATGGATGTAAGAGACAGTAGGAAGTAAACATATGGAAGAATGAAAATGTAATTATTCGACACTGCTTTCTGGAATAGTAGCCATTCAGGACCGTAATAGTGTAGTATCTATGATCATTCAAGACTGTAATGCAAGCTGTTCTATTCGCGTCAATACATTTCGAGAAGAGATACAGACTTGAAAATGTCATCATAGTGAAAATAAAGCTTGCAAATGTTATGAGCAACTTGTCGCCCTTCAAAATTAACATAAATCCAGATTAAGTTAACACGCAAATTTTTCTCATTAAATTAAATAGGGGATTTTACAGGAAGATTTCATTGATATGTACAGTAGTATCGAGTAAAAAAACCCGAGACACCCAAATAAAAAAATAATTTTGCTTATTCTATATCTATAATTCTCAAAATGTGTGTGTGTGTGTGTGTGTGTGTGTGTGTGTGTGTGTGTGTGTGTGTGTGTGTGTGTGTGTGTGTGTGTGTGTGTGTGTGTGTGTGTGATCGGATGTTGCTTATGCGTTTTTGCGGTTTTCATCCGATTTCTATTAAATATTTTTTATTTGATAGATAATTCTTCAGTGTCCGTTTTGAGTCCAAATTGGCTGGAAAAAAATTACAACCTTGAAGCTGAAAAATCGAAAAAAAAAACTGATTTTTTACACTTTGAGCAAAAATCAAAGGCAAAATTTAATTTACTTTTTCATACTTGAAACTGCTGATCAAAGGACTCAATGGCTGAGGAGAAACGCCTCTTTAGCTGCTGCTACATGTGAAGCTGAAACAAGATTGAGAACGCAAAAAACGGCCCTTTTCAGGGCCACCCGCCATTCAAATTGTTAACCCCCCATTTGGGGATGTGCTTCAGTTGCACCCAATTGTTGCTACTAATATTTATTTTCGGGTGGGCTGACTTTAAACTTAAACTGCTCCAATTGAACGGCAAAAATTTCCAGTAATGAAACACCCGGTCGAAGACGTGTTATACTGCTAGTTTTCACTAAGACCCTACGTATTAGACAATGTACTCTTAAGTCTATTATCTGTCGTCATTCAGTAATGTAGTGAAAATTGTCATATTCACGTCAACAAAGTACTAAGGGAGTTAAAGAGCTGAACGGGAAATTTGTAAGCCACTTGACAACCCTCAAGTTTAACATCATCTCATGTTAAGCTACACATGAAAATTTCTCTTGTTAAAATAATCAAACTTTGAGCCTTAAATTTATAGCATTAATGTAGTTGATTTACATTTCAAAATGGGAAGAGTGAGTTTGGAAAACAAGATTGGAATTTATGGAAATGTCATAAAGAATGAGTGAATATGAAATCACTAAAAAAGCTTGGAGCATCAAAGCATGACGTTCCCGTTACCCAGAAGGCTGATCATGTTACCCATTAGAAGCATGCTACTCATGTTACCCAGAAGAAGCGTGTTAATGTTGGGGGCGTTTTCGACTTGAAAAAGACCGGCAGACCTTCGAAAGTAGGGAAAAGATATAAAAGAAAGCTAATAAGTTGTCCAACTCAGATTTAACATCTCGTCAAGTAATAGATGAAAATAGAATTTTTACCGAAGTGTCAATTCGAACAGTAAGAAGGATACTACGTAAAAGTCATCTAAATGGATGCATTGTTGTAAAAGGGCAATCATTAAACAAAACAAAAAAACACTGATGGACTAAAGTGATACATAGTCAGGAATAAAATATAACTCTATTCCAACTTAAGAGTGCATGTTGGAAGATAAATTGGTACAAGAAACAATTCAAAATATACAACAAAGGCATTAAAATTCGGTGTTTAATGGTTTGTGGCTAAACTCAATATGAGAATCATCACAGATTAAGATAGACATGCGAATTTCCCATGTTAAATCATCAAACATAAATTGTATAATGTCTGGAGCCGTCAACGTTTCTTTTTAGTGTATTTGATTTAAGTTTAAAAACGAGAAGAGTGAGTTTGGAAAAGGGGATGAAAATTATCAAAATATCACAAAGAATGGATCAACATAAAATTGCTAAGAATCTTGGAATTCAAGTCACCCAGAAGAAGCATGCTGACGTTGGAAGTGTTTTGGATATGGAAAAGACTGGTAGACCTTTGAAATTTGATAAAAGTGATCAAGGAAAGCTAAAGAAGTTATCAGTATCCAATCCAAAATTGTTTGTCAAGTAAGGGATGAAAGTTGTGTTACTACTGAAGTGTCAATTCGTACAGTAAGAAGGATACTATATAAAAGTAATCTAAATGGATGCATTGCTGTAAAAAGGCCATCATTAAACAAAAAAAACATCGAATAAAACGAAAACACTGCGCAAAAAAATGTCTGCGATGGGATAATGTTAATGAGGAAAAGTGATATATAGTCAGGAAAAATAGAACTCTATTCCAACGTAAAAGTGTATGATGGAAGATAAATTGGTACAAGCAACACTCCAAAATATACAACAAAGGCATTAAAATTCGAAGATGGGCGTTTGATAGATTGGGGCTCAAGAAAGTTGATAAAAATCGATTAAACAATAAATAGCGAAAACTATATTACTTTACTAAAGTCCCACCTCTTACTAAATATACCAGTGAGCGAATTAGTCCAACATGATAGATCATCTTGTCATGCATGACTTGTAAAAAAGACGTTTCTCACTGATGAGGGCAATGTAAGTTTAAAAGTTTGGCCTGCACAAAGCTCTGACCATAACAAAATTAAATTCATGTGGGCAGAGTTGACAATTCGATTGTATAACAGAAAGCCGAAACATTTTTCAAGAACTTTGGGTTTAATGTCATAAAGAATTGCAGAAAAGTCCTGGTGAATCAAGACTGTAGTTCGTGCCATTGGGAGACATATTAAATACTGAGTAAGTGTTAAGCAATCGCTAACCAATTTTCGATCATTGCTCTTCAAAGCCAATCGAGGACAATCGCAGGAAAAATCAATAAATTAAAAACAGCCAGGGAATCAGAAGAGGGGAAAGGGCCATTATTGAACAAAAAAAAACATCGAATAAGACGAAAACAATGGATAAAATAACATCTTCCTTTTGATAATAAAAATATGCAAAGGTAAAGAAATGATTGAATAAGTAAAGAAGTGGGAAATCTTTATAAATTTGGCATGTTTAGCTATTTATTTAGCTTCATCAAAATTTCTGGAGTGGAATGATTTGTGATTACACTTCAGTTTTTATCTTGTACTGTTCTTAATGTTGCATCTATTTTATTTTGTATCACTGTTGTTTTTATTTTGATTGGCTGTGTAGACATCACGTGTATATTGGCGTTAGTGTTATGTCTGTTTCAGTCTTTAAAATCTGTTTATTTTATTTCTATTGGTTATATGGAACGCCACGTGTATATCGCATGGCGTTTGTGTGTAATTTTAATCCCTGGAATGCTAAGGTCAACTCAGCATTATTGCAGTATAAACCGCAGGTTGTTTCTATGTCAGTTGATGAAACACAAATTGGCCTGAGCAGTCGGGCATACTCAGAAACGAGCAGTCGTGCTAAAGAGTAGTTGCAGTGTGCCTTCGTTTCAAAAGAGTTATTATGACAATGCTAACAGGCTAACTCTTCACGAATTAAACATATGTACAGTATATCTGAAAAACAGTTGAAGAAATAATCCAAAAGAAGTACAACAAAATAAAATATTGTAGTGGCGGCTTAATGGTTTGGGGTTATATCAAAAACAATGGTACAAGAAAGTTGATAAAAACTGAAAATATATATTATTTAAAGTCTCAACTCTTACCAGAGATAGCTGGTGGTTTATTACAATATGATGGGCTATCTTGCCATACACCACGTGTAACATATATTATTTTACTGACGAAGACATTGCAGTCTTACAAGATTGGCCTGCCTAAATCCTAATATAACCGAATCTATGTGGAGAGAATTGGAAACTTGGGTGAATGACAGAACGTCAAAGAACTTGCAAGAGCTTTAGTTTTACTGTCAAGAGGAATGGTAGAACATGCCCGATGAAACTATTTTTATGTTCTATTCGTCCATCTCATATTGGGTTGAGGTTTTAGTTTGTGCCAATGGGAGCCATGATAAATACTGATTGCGACATTTAATGTTTCTAAATATATAAATAAATATATTTTGTACAATTTTAGTTTTTTCTTCCATTAAGAAAATCCAACCACTCTACGTTTTCTCTAATGGTCAGTAACATTTGCATGTCCTATTTTCAGTACCATGATGTGTTCAGGTGAATATCTCTCCTCGTACAGGGTCCAGATGAATACGACAAATAACATTACAGCCCTAAAATCGATTTAAGTCGAAATTATTTTCAAAATTATTATAGAACGGCTAATGCAGTGGGTGTATTGTTTCGTAAAATATCCCTCTTTGATCATATATTCTAGAATTTGTGTTCCTAAATGTTTCACACAAACACACACACACACACACACACACACACACACACACACATATATATATATATATATATATATATATATATATCAAAGATGTGGTGAAGTTTAATTTATATTAAAGTAAATTAGTAAAGTTAATTTTAAAGATGCATTAACCCACTTGGTGTATATTATGATCCTTGGTTTTTTTTAAATTATAAACTGTATTTATATTTATATAAATATTTGCATATTTAATGAAGATCTAATACATTTTATAATTTTAAAAAACAAGGATCATAAGACTTATTGAGTGATTATTGGGTTAATGGATCTTTAAAATTTTGTTAACGAAGGACATTTTATATCAGTAACTTTACTAATTTACTTTTTGTATGAATGATTCACTGTAATATATATATATATATATATATATATATATATATATATATATATATATATGCCTGTGTGTCGTGGGGAATTTTTACTTCCTATCCTGTAAATTCCACCTTTAGGTTTTAGGTTATTTTGTTTTGTATTAATTAAATCTCTTATTGTTCTTTTTTTAAGTAGCTGTACATACGATCACCGAAGTTAAGCAACATCGGTTAGGGCTAGGTGGGTGACCGTTTGGGAATACCAGATGCTGTTACCTTGGATATGCGAGTGGTATAACGGATAAGCAACTTGAAATTGAAAATCGGAGAGCCGTGTTCCAATTCCGCTCGGGTTCATTATATTCACTTCGCCCAAATACCACTGGGAAAGATATGAATCCAACTCTTCTCCTCCCCACTTATGGGTTAATTAGTATCAGTAAATCTTTATTATCTCCATAAAGTATTCTTACAATTTATCAATATTCTAACTAAATAAACTGCAAAAGGTTGATAAGCCGTAAAAAACAAATCAGTTAATTAAGTGGCTGTAACAAATTTTATATTAAGTTTAGATAAATTATTTTCAATTATAGTCGTCGTTGAGTTAGTAGATAGTGTTATGTATCTAGTTTTATCAAGATCATTTATATTATTTATTTGTCTATTTTTAATTTTAATTTGGTGAGCTTTACGACGAGCATTATATTTTTTAATAAATAGGATGTCGGTAGTATTTTCAATGCATTTCTATTCATCATGTAAATATTGATGGTTACAAATTGTAAGTGTTTTTAAATTACTATTTAAAAGCACCGAGAAAAGCCGATAATTCATCATTAAAATGTCAAGTTAATATGATTAAATAATTTTCTAATGAGAAAACATTTAATTATTTCAGACCAAACATTATGGGCCACAAGATTTCCCTGTATTGGATTTATTTCTTGACTTTACAGAAAAGCCAATAAATCTTGTGCATTCACAGTGGGTAACAAACTCCTTTTTACTGTCTTGCGAGATCAACGTGAATACCACGGCACACTGGATTTAAGGGTGGACAAATCTCTGTGTGTGACTCGTTAGCTTTGGTTAGTTACTTCGACTGTAGAGAAAACTCTACCGAAAATTAATATAGCGTAATAATTAATGCGACAAAAAAACATTTTAAAAGATCGAGGACAATTGCTCGCATATTAGAAATTAGAAAATGCGTTTTAGAAACTATGAAAATTTAATTTTTCTCGCTAAATTTAATGTTTTTTCTGTGTCCCCAACTCAGACAGGGCGTGGTTGAGAGAAGAAAGCAGTTCCATCTGTTATTAATTTCCAACTATTGTCGACGTTCAAGAACTCTTTCTCTCCAGAACCTGCTTCCAGCTGATCTGCAAGACAAGAAAGAAATAACATTTACTGTATATATATATATATATATATATATATATATATATATATATATATATATATATATATATATATTAAGATTAAAATAATCTTCCTTGTCGTATATATAAATAAAGAGGCGTTCTTTTATCATCAGTCTCAAGATATATTTTTTCGAAATACGTATGTGTGTGTGTCTCTGTGTAAGAAAATTTATGAAGGCGGGGCATTTAAAAACAGAAAGATGCTTTTCTTTTTCTTTTTATTCCATTTGTTTTTTGTCTTTATTGTGTTTTTGGGGGAGGGTAGTATACAGTGTGTAAAAACTTCTTGTCCGACAAAAAACCGCTCCCTTCAGAAATTCTATTTGAGTATTTGGTCAGATTATGAGAAGTAGTTTGGCCGATAACTTTTCAGTGTATTTCCAGCATATCTGCGTACGTAGGTACATCAATAAATCCAAAAACTATTAACGACAAAAACAATTTTGCTCAATTGTTATTTTTAAAAATGAAACCCCTTCGTTTTAAAGACACTTAATTATGTTAACCCTGTAAACTCCAGTGGTGCATAGGGCCACAGCCTCACCCCAATAGGTGTTGCTACTTCGGTTTCCATAGCATGGTTTTATTTATTTAGTTTTATCGAGGTGAAGTTGCTAATTCCACGCTGAACCGGTTTGAATTCTGTTATCCTTCTAAGACTGATTGCCACCCAATACTAGGGAGTCCATTTTGCCCTGCTATTTGACCTATAGCTGCGTGGAGAAGAGATGGATTCATACTTATCAAAAGGTATGTGTGCCAAAGCAAGAATTTGAAGTAGATACACCAATCCACTTAGCCGCGTGAATAACATTAATACAATACTTCAATACCGCGTGAATAACATTAATACAATAATTCAGTACTGAGTATTAATTAAATACAGCCAATATCATACAATGGACATTTCAGTTCAAACTTTAGGTAATAATTACATCTCAGGCCGCGTATTTATTGATCTACCTTCCGAACACCTCCCCCTCCCCCAATTGCTGATACCTCCTGAGGCGTTGACGGAGTGATTCCCAGTTTACGAAATTGCACGGTTTATCCTGCAAAAGGGGCCGCATGTTCGAAATCAGTCGTAGGGCGCATTTATTAATAAGATTTTTCGAATATTTAGGCCGGTAGACGAAATAAAATGGTGTTTAAAATAAACGGAGCGTCTAATCAAATATGGGTATCCACTAAAAATAACGTTTAACGAAATAAAAATATGTCTGGTTAGTAAATTGGCTGACTAGACGTTAACTATCACATTACCGGCTAATCACTGTGAAAACTAAGAAAATGAAGAGGAAGAAAAGTTAACCTAACTCCAAATTTTAAAATAAGAGAATATATATATATATATATATATATATATATATATATATATATGAACTCTCCCATTGCGTTTGACGTATGAAGGTTGAGTAACTCAGTTCTTAGAACAGAACAGACAACTCGCACATGTAATTTGATTATAGAGGTTAAGGGTAGTGCAGTGCCAACCACACTTTTCGGAGGAACTGAATCCAGAGAACTGATGCGCAACAAAGTGTGCCACAATGTCAATAAGCGACCTTCGTCAGGTTTTGAATTCAGACTTATCCTCCTCCTAGTCTGGTTTCCAATCAAGGCTAAAGATTCCAGTCTGTCCAACTATTGAACCCATAATTAGACAAGGAGATGGATTCATACTACTCTCAGGAATATTTGCACATGAGTAACGAACTCGACTGAGATTCGATCTCGGCTCTCCGATTTCTCATTCCAAGCCGCTATCCTTTACACTACCTTCACCCCCCACACATATATATATACATATACTATAATTTACCCAGTACAACATCCAAGAGTCACTCAAGATAGAGGATTACCGAATGAGGTTGTTGTATTGGAAAAAGAGGAGAAAATAAGAAGTGCAGATTATGAGGACATGAAGAACAGATAACGGTTGACCTTTGACTTGGAAAGGTTAAGATCGTAGTGATCAAGGAAGCATTCTCTCGGGAGTCTGTTCCAAAAAGTAATATATATGTGCGCGGTGTGTTTGTGTTTAGTCATGCCCTTCTCAGAACAATGTGAATTAAATTGATTTATCTTTATTTATAACAAATAGAATTAAATAAAACAAAGGCTATTGCAAGTTGTTAAAATCAGAAACATGTTGGTTGATTTTGTTTAGCGGCATATCAACATCTCTATGGGTTATTTTATGCCGAAATCTACATATTTTGTATGTAATTTTATGTTTTCAACTAAATCATTTTGTACATAGTTTTATACTTTCAGACTAACGGTATTTTTTTAGATATATAGTTTGTAGATCATAAAATGCATTGTTGGTAATTTTACTATAAAAATGTATTGTTGGTCAATTTATTATTAAAAGTGTACTGTTGATTTTTGTTTTGGAGGGGTCACTGTTTGCTCATCGCTGGGATCTTAACAGGTGCTACCACCCCGGGTCAGGGTGGACATGGGAACAGCATTAATTAAGAGGTGGTTTCAATGCTCTTTAAACCACCAATCTACCGATCAGAGGCTTTGCTGCCGGATGTAGTTTATCGTCATGCCCAGGACGACAGAAAACTGACCAGATGAGGATATTTAAGAATATGGCTATAAGACTAAGATTTATAGGTTAATGTTTCGGTTTTGTAGCAACTTGTGTATCCTATTCTATTTCAATTTCCTTGTCTTCTAGACTAAATTTATTATTACTGATCCATTTATTATTTTTTTAATTCCCCATTTTGAATTTTTTATGTGCCATCACTGCTTTCATTCCGATTTCAGATCATATTTTTCTGTTTTGGAAAGGTTTATTTTCAGTCCTTCTTCCTGGAACACATAGTAGAGAAAGTTGATTTTTCTGTTGAAGATCATTTATACTAAATATCAATACCTATGTCATCAGCAGCATAGCCCCCCCCCTCATCATCATCATCAGCACACTTACTTCAGGAGGAAAAACAGGAACGCTGTTTTCTATTAGTAGATTCATTTGGAGTGTGATGATCAGTGCTCATTTCTTCACATCTGTGCTTGTATATGCTCTGGATATCGCCTAGGTAGAGATTAAACAGATTAGGGCTCCAGATTTGTCTCACGTTAGCATATTTTGTATATGAAGTAGACGTTTGCCTCGGACAATGAAAGAAGTTTACAAAGAGATCATTTCTGCCTAGAAACAGAAAATAGAAAAGTCTATGGGATTTTAAATATTGCAGAGATTTGTAGGGGTTCCATACATTTAGATCCATGTCAAAAACTGAAAAATAACGTGCTATGGCTATAGGCGTGATGCCTTAATGGTAGGCAATGTGATATAAATGTTGTTGTTGCGATGGTATTGGCTAGAATAATGTAAACAATGACATTTATGTTCTTATGACGCTAATAATAAAGATAAGTTTAATGTCAATAATAGTTGTTTGTCTTTTGAGAAAGTTTTTTTTTTTGGCTGTTTTTTTCGAATTCGCTTTCATTCTAAATATTTTTCCATCTTTGCTTACATTGCAACGACCCATATACCGTTCACTGGAATAGCGACACGTAGATATATAATCATTTTAATTCCATATTGTATAACAACCCACACACTAAGGCAAATAAGCCATTTATTAACTGACATCGTATAACAAGGTTATTTTCAGTAGGAAATTATGACACCGGAGAAACGAGTTCGAATCCGAACCGGTTTCGTTACATTCACTTGCGTGCAAATACCCTTGAGAAAGTTATGAATCTATCTTCTCCCCCAGCTTTGAGTTAAATAGTAGGACTTTATATGGAAAAATCATTGTTATTCTTCTTTTAAAAAACTTGTTAAGGCAATATTCACTCGCAAATAAAAAATATATATTTTTACAAACCAGAAAAGGTTTCGGCTTTAAATCGCCCACAAAGGTTGATAAACCGTAAAAAAAAAAACAAATCAAATAAATAAATTTAGATAATTGTGAAGAGTTAATTCCCCAACACTGGGAATATAGGAGGTTCAGTATTCGAATGCTGGACACAAACACCATTTACCAGTAATGAAAACAAAATTAACTTCTAAATATTTGTGTTGGTTCTTTAAAAATACTTTTCAGCTTAAGAAAGGGTGTGAATTACTCTGATAGGTTATGAATATATTAAACTTTGAGCCCTAATAGTTAACTAATGTAGATTGATATTTATAGCTGTATAAACTTGTCATCCAGTTGCCCCTGGTATATAGGCGTGTGTACGGATAAAAATATGTTTTAAGCAAACTTTATGTAATATCTATCAGTCCTATATAGTAGTGAATGCTGGACAATCTCCTCACAGATGAAGAAGATACTTGAAGCAACAGAAACATGGTTCTACAAAAGGGTGCTGAGAATACCATGGACCGAACATGTGAGCAACGACGAAGTTTTATAAAAAGTAGAAACAAAAAGGACACTCATATTTAACACCAGAAAAAGACAGTTGAAATATCTAGTGCACGTAACGAGGAAAAACGGCTTGGAAATGTTATACTCACAGGACAGATTGAAGACAAGAGGAACAGAGGAAAACAACGCATAACCTACCTAGAGAGTTTGAGTAAATGGATGACGGAACAGGGTTTAGGAGAGATAACAAAAAGACAAAATTTACTAAGACTGAGAAAGGGAAGGAAATTGTGGCGAGCTATGACCGCCAACAACCCGAAGAGAAGAATATCAAGTATTGACTTTATTTCAGTTGACTACTACAAAACACTTTCTTTATTTTTTTCTTCCTTTATGAGTCTAGTGCGTTTAGAAGGTGTACAGTCATGGCTCACCACAACTTACTGTCTTTTGTTGCGCTAAATAACTTTTGACCCTTTACCATCTCCCTTTCTCTGTATTCTGTCATCTATTCTCACAAATTCGCTAAATGCCTGATTCGCTGTTTGCCCCTGCTTCTCTTGCCTCCCGTATGACCCCTGAGTGATAAAGTCTCTGAATCATCTATGTGTCTCTGAAATTTCAACGGTCTACATTTTTAAAATGATTTTGCGATTAGCATAGCTTCTATCGTAGATTTTCTTTTAATTTACAAGATACATATGGACGTGATCTCTACGAAACTCAGAGTACGGACAAGATAAATGAACATTTAATGCCATTTATTACTATTTTGTAATGAACTATGTCACCAAATCAAAAATAAATCTCTCCCTATCGACCAACAAAGTCACAGAAATTTGTCATCTTTGTAGAAACCAATATTTTTCAGATACAATAGTAGGTTTTACAAACAAAAAATCGTCATACCTATGGGTTCGCCTCTGTCAGCAATGTTTTAGCTCGTCTCTTTTTAGAATTCTTAGAATCCGGCTTATTCAAAAATACCTTGTCCCAAAATGCTGAATACTTCCGCTATATAGATGACGCCTTAGTAATATATCGACACTACTATGTAGCGGAAATTAATTGCAGACGGAGCTGCCAACCACAACTAATAACGGTACCGCCCCCGTCGGTCAAAGAAACGACGTTTGGTGTGCTGTCTCTACAGAATAAAAAAGCAAAGGTGAACTCCAGTACGTCTGGTAATGAAGAAAGAAAGAGAGTATCTTCCAATCTCCCCTCTCCAAATAGTCTTAAAAAGTTGTTCCCCGTGATTTAAGGTTCAGACTAATGGGATCAAGCGCGTCGTACTGGTTGATTCTGGATGTTCTCGGTCCCTTCTGAGTGGATCAGTGTGTAGACCCTGGAGTCGTCAGAAGGTGAACGCAAAGTTATCCACGGACGTGGTGTCGGAACCATCACACTGACAGTAGATGACATACTAAATACTAGATCGCATATATAAATTAAACAGGATCGAACCGACAAGTGCATCCGCATACGAAAAAGAAACAAATAACATTTTACCATTTCTTGATATTCCGTTAAGTCGAACTAATACCTGTTCGAAACTCAACGCCCACGATAACGCAACAAATACAAACGACCACATTTTTTTATCATTTCACCCCAAGCAAGGCGATAATGCCACTAAGACGCCGCCTGTGGTTACTGAGAGTGAAAGAAAATGAGAAAACTTTAGCGAGGAGAAAGGACAATAAAAGAACAGGGTTCAAGAAGACAGAAGATGGCGATTGACGTTTCATTTAAATTTTTAACATTGTGGGCAGCAAGGAAGCAAGAAATCAGAATCGCGTTCCACAAAAATCGAGGCACCAAAGAGGAAAGCTCATCACAACAATCGCCATAATGAGGAAGGAGGACTTGAAAAACGTAACAACTTACAGAGCATTATTGGTCCTGATCTGGCGGCTCGGCTTAAGTCACTTTCCGACCGCTGTAAGGCACAGTATTCCAAAACGAGTAGACTTTGTTCAGTTGCGCTGTTGTTACAAAAATAGATTAAAAATGCGAAGTTTCAAAATATCGTATTTAGACGAAATAACCGCAGTGAATATAAATTCCGGGCTAACGGTATCGGCGCGAAAAATGCACTTAGCAAGCCTAGTTCGAATTCCTTGTTCGTCCGTTGTGTTCACGTTCACACAAATTCCATTAGGAAAGGCTCTATCCCCACCCCAACTATATTTTAAATAGCAGGGTAGACCGGGCTCTTTAGTCTTGGTAGGTAACCAGTCTAAGAGAAGGAAACGTCTGTATTTCAAACCGTGGAAAAGGCAACAGTCCACTATATTTCCCATTATGTCATGGTAATTCACAGGTAATAGCGAAAAGGAATGCGTTTGGGGGTCAGGATCGAATACGTCCTGAATAGATATGGCTTCAAAAAATCCCTTTTAGTTGAATTTTTAATTAGCTGTAATCTGTTACTAAAAAGTTTATTCGTATCTACGTATAAAATTCTGTGACTTCCGTCGTCCGTCCGTCATACCTTCTAAAACATTGACCGATCGAAACCAAAATTTCGGGTGACGTGCAAACAGGTAAGGTGGTACACAGTACAATTGATTTTACTAGGGTGCCTAGCTTAGTACAATGCCTTTTCATTTATTTGGGGGGCGGGGATTAAAAGTTTTAATATTTAACATGCAAAATACTCCCACTATTTTGTAAAAAATTTAATGTACTTATTTAATACATTTGTATTAAAACAATATTTTATTTACAATATTGTTTTTGCATATCTTTTCTATAAATTTCTATATATACAAAAATCCAGTTTCCAGTGCGTTTGCAAGGCCAAACGCTTCAAAAATTTGAAATTTGACTTCAGAAAGAAATATTTACGTAAGGCCAGTTATATTTTGCATGCTCAAGAGTAAGAAATCCTAAGTATTTATTCTTCGCTGTTAAAAAGGAAAAAAAAGAAAATTTCTTTAAAAAATATTATTTACCAAGAAGTCCTATAATATTTAATTAAATTAAAGAAATTATTAAACCGCGAAGTAGAGTTTTTTCTCGAATTATTTTTCCAAACAAATCAGCTTATTCAAATTTCATCGATTGGTTTGCTAAATTGAACGAGGCGTAAAGTTTGTAAATCTCGACAAAATGTTAACGATTACATGAACAATATTAAATACTGCAAAAAATTCTAGTTTCATTAGAAACACGTTGAAGT
The DNA here is from genome assembly GCA_964036315.1 of Acanthosepion esculentum. NCBI lineage: Eukaryota > Metazoa > Mollusca > Cephalopoda > Sepiida > Sepiidae > Acanthosepion > Acanthosepion esculentum. The sequence goes on from OZ038481.1 coordinate 56,180,314, forward strand.
GTATGTGGGTTTTATTTTGCCAAATACCTGCTTCGTAGATATCAGATTCTCATGATAAAAGAAAGGTAGCTAAAATGGTGATGTCTGCTTAAGAAAGATTGACTAAACATTTATAAGGTGAAGGTTGGTTGGTTGGTTGGTTGTGTTTAGAGGGATAACAACCTCTATGATTTATGTAATGCCGAAATGTAAATATGTTGTACGCAATTTTATTTTACTTTTTGGAGATAATGATGGTTTTAGTAATACAAATCTTACTAATTAACCCATAGTTGGGGGAGAATAATTGGATTCATATCTTTCGCAAGAGTATTTGTGCGTAAGTGAATATAACGAACCCAACTGGAATTGGAAGTCGGATCTCCGATTAACAATTGCACCTGTACATCCACGCTTACAGCATGTAGCATTCTCAAGTGGTTACCCATCTAGGTACTGTCCAATCTCGACGTTGCTTAATTTCGGTGACTGTATGAGAACCTGTGTTTTAACGTGATGTGGCTATAAGTCAGAAAAATGCTGACCTAGAAAATTTTTTTAAAAAAGAGTAAAACATCCAGGGACATCGAGATCATTACCAACCGACCCACCCAAACATGATGTGTTTCACACTATTGCTCTTAGAAAAGGCAAGAATCTGTTTCTACTACGTATGGGTACACTGGGTTCTCTATTCTTGGTTGACAATCAGTCTGGGGGAAAAACAACTCTGATTTCAAAACCATGGCGAAAGCAGCGGAAAAACCACTCAACTATATTTCCCAAAAAGTCATTACAATTCACTGATGATAAAGAATCAGTGGGGAATCATGAACGCCTACATGCTGTATGGACCTGACGTTTAAATATAACTTCAAAAACTCGAACCTTCTCGACTCAGCAACGACGGAAAATAAGCATTACGATAGAATATGTAAACCTATCTGGTAATACCAACAAAACCCTTTCCTAATATAACTTCAAAAGAAATTAAATATATCTGCTTCTATGATCATGAAATTGCTTCTGAGGTGATCACGAGGTGAGCAAAAGTACTAATGTAAATTCATAATAATATACAGATTAGTAAATTTACAAATGAAAACTAACCAACTGGATTCAAATTGATATTTTTAAAAAATGAATGTCACTTTTCTGTACGCTATAACCACAAAGAAATAAATTCAAAACCAAAGCATTAACCTAAATTGCGAGTCGTGTTCTTAAATAGTTTCATCAATGACTTTCATATGAATCCAATGCATGGAGTCAAACCCGTTCAGAAATATCTAAACTGTCAGATGTATACAACCGCTTTATAGGATCAGCGGTTAAAAATGGTTTCGAGCGAATGAACCCTGTAAGTTTTGACGTGGACCATCCTTCTTAGAACCTTGTGAATTGGTGCTACAGTACCAAAAACAAAACAAAAAACTGTATCAAATAACAAAAACTACATCACTTGAGGAGTTTCAACAGCAGTAACAACTAAAATGGATAGCAAAAATGACATAATCAAAATGGTGACGCTTCACGTCATTTTCACATAAAAGAAATTCGGAAGGGAAACCCCATTACCGTATTTGACGGCCTATAAGGCGCACTTTTTTTTTTACTAAAAATATCTTTTAAAATTCCCTTGCATCTTATATGCCATATGTAGGTTTACTAATTTTACTAATTGCTAATTTTTTCTTGAATTGCCCTGCTGAAATTGGGGTGCGTCTTATACACCTGTGCGCCTTATATGCCATCAAATACAGTAATTATGGAAAGAAGGAAATTTGGGTCACTGTATGGTGCCAGAAAATCTTTCCAGTCAGACTCCATCATGAACATTTACAAATCTACCATTCGTCTGTGCATTGAATACTTATTATGGTCTAGTGCACCTGCTGTACATCTAGAGATTCTTGACAACATCCAAAGAAGGATCTGTAATTTAATCGATCCTGACCACGTATCTCGACATCAGTCACATTCTCACCAATATGACATGGCTTCCCTCTTTCTTTTCTATAAAAATTTTCATGGCAACTGCTCTGACGAGATTTTTTTTTCCTGGTGACCCGGAGACATGAATTTAAGTGTGCTAATTGTTAGCCGCCAACGACTTGTTGGTAAGATAATTTAAAGCTAAGGAAAGTAGGAACCAGTAAACAGACAATCGTTTTTCTAAAAGGAGTATTTCGAAAGAAATTAAAGCGAAACGTCAATTTATCATTATCTTCTCTCATTTTCTCTCTCTAATACACACATACTCTCTCTCTCTCTCTCTTTATATATATATATATATATATATATATATATATATATATATATATATATATAACGGTCAAAATGTGAATATGGCAACAAAGATGAGGATAACAGTCCGAACAATGTAAATAGTGTAAATAACGGTATATAACAGCTTTAAATTTTCTTTGTAAAATTTTTTAACCATTTCCCGGAGGCGGAAATGTCACTAGTACTCACGGGTGGGGTTGCAGGGAGTGAAAGCGAGAGAAAAGAATGAGCATAAGAAGATTGAGGAAAGGACAAAAGATGAATGGGATTCACGGAGATACAAGATGACGATTGACATTGCATTTAAATTTTTGAAGATTATAGTTTTCAGAGAAGCAAGTAAACAGAAGGCAGTTCCACTGTCGGGAAGTGAAAGAAGAAAAACTGTTGGAGTAGAAGTGGCGGCTGCATTTTGCTATTTCAAAAGATAGCAATCTAGTAGCATACTTAAATGCATGTAGCCGAGGCACCAGTGAAAAAAAGCTCGTCTAAGTAGATGCCATGATTTTCTTTTTGTAGAAAAGATAGAAGGAAGTCACCTCATGTCGGTGAGAAAGTGACTGAAGTCAGGATACCAAGTCAGGATCGATTACATTACAAATCCGTCTATGGATTTTGTCAAGAACCTCGAGATGAATAGCAGGAGCACCAGACCAGATATGGCAGCAGTATTCAATGCAGGGACGAATCGTAGATTTGTAAATGTGCAAAATGGACTCTGACACGACACAGTGACACAACTTTCCTTGCAGCAGATGCAGCTATTTATTCGATGTAAACACCCCACTCCAAGTCAGTTGAAAATGTGAGATCAAGAAGACGCAGTGTGTTGCTCTCCGGAAGTCTAACGTCAGCAGTTTCTCTATGGTGGTTAAATGAGAGCAGTTTAGTTTTGGAGGCATTAAAAGTTATAAGCTGTCCCAGTTAACCACTGATTGGAGGTCCTTTTCAAGAGCAGCAGCCAGGTTTACTTTGTCAACTCTAACGGATTTTCTATTGAGACAGAAGTAAATGGTAGTGTCATGTGCATAGATATCTAGTTTGGATTACATCAGGAAGATTATTGATGAAGATCGGAAACAGTGTATGACCCAGGATAGAGCCTTGGAGGACACTCGCTTTCATGTGAAAAGATCTGCAAGCGAACCCGTTCAAAACGATCTTCATTTCACGATTTGATAGGAACGATTGGATTAAATAAAACAATCGTCGTCTGATACTGTAGACCTGGAGCTTACGTAAAAGACCAGTGTGCCAAACCCTGTCAAACGCCTTCAAGATGTCTAAAGCTACAGCTCGCGCTTCGCTCTTATTATCAAGAGCTTGATATACATATTTAGTAATGGCCGTTAACACATCAGCTGTAAACCTGGCGAAACGGAAGCCATATTGTTTGTCCATATTGTTTGAGAAAAGGTTGTGAGAAGTAAGATGCTTGATCACTTCAGCATTGATTAGAGTCTCGAATACTTCCCCAAAAAGCGGTGAGAGACTAATAGGACGGTAATTTCAGGGATCAGAGGGTTCTCCAGAATTCTTAAAATCAGGAACAACAGAGGAGGATTTCAAAGAAGCTGGAAAGCAGGAATTATTGTATAGTCTGGGGAGAACTGGAGCCAGCTCGGGAGCACATCTGTGTCTATGGTTTTCGTCCTTGCATATACTGCTGTCATATCTGGTCTGGTGCACTTACTATATATTTCAAGATTCTTGAGAAAATTCAAAGAAGAGTCTGTAATGTAATCAATCCTGACCTGGCATCTCGCCTTAACTCACTTTCTCATCGCCGTGATTTGGCTTCTCTCTGTTTTTTCTACAAATATTTTCATGGCAATTGCACTGGTGATCTTTCCTCGTCAGTGCTTCGACTGGATGAATTGAAGATTGGCAACAAGATCTCGCCGTTTTACTGTTGAACTCTGAAGATACAACCGTCAGTTCTATTCTAATAGTTTCTTTTCTCGCCTGTGGAACTCCCTTCCGATTACTTTCTTCTCTGCTACATAAAATCTGCATAAATTTAAATGCAACACCAATCATCATCTTTTATCTTCTTGAATTTTGCCTATTTATTGTCCTTTCTACTCATTTCTTCTCGCTAAAGTCTTCTCATTCTCTTTCACTCACAGTAATCCCTTGCGTCTTAGTGACATTATCGCCTTGCTTGAGGTTAAATGATTCAAAAAATTCCTTTTCTTGTGTATATAAGATTGGTCTATTTTAAATATTTTTTAAGAACTTTTTAATAAACATAATAAAATTTTTGTTTCTTTACCCATTAAGAGTCTGTTTCCCGCAGAGCGATTTACAAAATGGGCGTTTGTTTTCCTTGAACGTTCCCAAGTTCTATAGGACTTTTTCACTCTTTTTCAAAGAAATACGTCAGCGTTCCAGCCGTTCAAAATAATTTAATTCCTTTTGTTTATTAATCCATTCACGTTATTGAATTCTATGATGTTCACCCTCTCCTTCATACTTACGTGTGTATGTGAGTGTTATGTGAGTGTGTATTTGTGTGTGAGAAAGAGAGAGAGAAAATCAATTCAGTTTAGAACAGAACCGCTATACTGCCCACACATAATGTGATTATTGTGGTAAAGGCTTGTGTAGTACCAACCACGCTTACTTTTTGGAAGAACTGATAACAGTGAAATGGTGTACAGTGCACAACAAAGTCTGCAAACAGTCCTCCTCAGGTTTAAACACAATTTTCTTTATCCTAGATTGGTTGCCACCCAAGCTGGAGGAAGGTGGATTATCAAATATTTGCACAACAAATATGTCTCTTTCAATATATTCGCATTCCTTACCAAAATATAGAGAGACTTCTTTTACACCAATTAGATTAAAAACGGTGAAATATTGTGACCTGCAACTGTCAAATTTTAACTAGAAAAAGCCCACTGTGAAAGTCCTAGCGACATTACAATTTGAATTATATAAATTCAAATGCGTGTACGTGAGAATGTACTGAGAAAGGAGGAGAAATAATACACGCCCAAAGCGGTGTTCAGCATCAGCAAGGAACTTTAAGCTGTCGTCAGCAAGTTTTGGCCCCATTTTTCAATTCAACGCAAATGTCACCCGACTTTTCACAAGGTGGAAGAACGATCCAATCTTTGTTTTCTTTTTCTTCCTACATTTTTACCTCGAGATACAATACACATTTTGTCAAAGAAAGCGTGTAACTTAAGTTTGTATCATCTGAATTTTCTTAGTGTACATTGGTCGGCGTGCTTACTGCCAAATGTATCGTGAGAAATAAACGTCTTATACTTGACTCCAGTGCATTAGTTTGTCTTTCCAGAATCGTGTTCGGAGATGTATAGTAATAGTAATGAAGAAAATAGATATTTCCATACAGAAAACATTCGGCGCATTGATCTAACAGTTGGCGTTATTGTCGGTTTAAATTTATAAAATGTTTTCAAAAACAAGTTAACTAAATGTTATAGTTCTTTCTTATGTTGATGGCAGTTTCATTCCAATCATTTTTGTAGTGTGGAAAGTCTTGATTATATCATTATTTTCTCTTAAAGTTACATGTGCTCGTCTTTTTTGCTGCTGAAGTCGTTTAAGTGATGTGTTATTTGTCATTTTGCAGAGCCAGTCTATAGGATTAGATTAAGTATCATTTTTAAGATTAACAGTATGTAGTTTGAAGCAGTTTTTAACCTGTGATCTAAGAGACGATAGTTTAGACATTTTTGAATGAGTTGGATGCATTACGTCCATATAGAAGTTTAGTTTTGATGATGCCATTTTAAAACGTAACTCGTAGTTTCTGATTAATATTTTTATTTGTAGCATCATACGGTGTGTAATGACAAAAGTACGCAGATATAGGCTTTAAGAAAGAATACAAGGTTCGCGTATAGTGTCCTTTTATAGTCCTAGTAAACAGAAATAGCTCTCTCAAAGAGAAGGTTAACAAAACAAGAGGTGACCACTCTTGATTATTCATAACACGGGGATGGACAATAGTACCTCTAGCGAAACCTATCCAGTCTTCAACTTCTTTATGTCCTAAACTAAATTTATTATAAATGATCCATACATCGAGGTATCTGAAATGTTTAACATTTACAGCGCGCGATTTTAATTTATAGTTTTAACGGGGTTATTGCTTTGCTGGGGGTGAAATGATTATATATATATATATATATATATATATATATATATATATATATATATATATATAGAGAGAGAGAGAGAGAGAGAGAGAGAGAGAGAGAGAGAGAGAGAGCGTGTGAAAACTGAAGAAAACACCTAATGGCCACAGTCTGTTTCATGGTTGAACACAATTTTCAGGCTATATATATATATATATATATATATATATATATATATATATATATATATATATATATTATTTATATATATATTTATATATGTATTTATTTATATCTATGTATACATATTTATAAATATATATTTATTCATTTACATATATGTATATTTATATACATATAAATATACACATACACACAAACACACACACATATATATATATGTATGTATATATATATATATATATATATATATATATATATATATATATATATATATATATATGACGTCTGAAACAAGTGGTGGTATTTTAACAGTAGAGGTTGAATATTTCCACTAATAACCTTTTTATTTTTGTTTTTTGTTTGTTTGTTTTGTTTCTTTTGCTTTGTAAGAAATAAGCAGCAATCTAACAAAATTGCTCTATCCAACAGTGTTATTGGACCCCCTATATATTTTGTAGTTTCCGTAAAATTAAATAGGAAACATAGAGAACAGCGCAGGCGAAAGTGATTCCTTTTTTTTTTTTGGCTATTTCGAAAACAAGCGAATGCCAGTTCATATTCGAATATCTGTTTTCTAGATTTTATTGAAACAGTTTTGGTACGTCAGCACTCTAGCTATGTCTAAGTCCTTGTAATTATCTTTACTTCCTTTGGGATCAAAACGTTTAAATTATCCAAATACAAATTCACGTCACAAGATCAGTCATCTGCTTAATTTTCTTTCTTGCTTTATTTATTTTTTTCTTTACATTGGTCTTAGATTGAAAACTGTTCAATTTATAAAACATTTTTCCTTTCCTCATAAAAAAGGAGTCATGTCTTAATAATCAAATTCTTCATTTCTTTTCTAATTTTAAAAGTTTGAACAAATCTTTCACCGATATAATTCTGTAGCGATATTTTAATCTATAAACTGCACTAAAGGAATTGGATGTTGTTACGATTGATGTAAATGAAGCGAAAAGATGGAAAGAAACTCAAAATTGCATGTTATTGTTCTCTATCCAAAACGTTACATACGATGACATTTTATCACTTACAATAAGAATCGGAGAACTAACCTGCAAACAGAAGACACTTCCTTGTCTCTAATGCTCTGTCACATACTCTTTTTCTCTGATAATTGATACCTTCAGGCCCCATAAAAGAAAATTTAAAATTTTACTGTTTTCAATATCATAACCATTGTGCTACATATATAAAAACAGTAATCTTAGTGAACATAGATAGGCTAAAATTTTATTAAGTCTTAATAGACCGTAATAAATTTACTTATTTGAACAGGACTAAAAGTTTATCCCTTGTTTCCTGTTTAGGATTGGGTTTCAGGTTCCTTCTAAAGTCTGCTTCAACTCTATATTTCTAACGTCCCTGCCTAAAACTCTGAACGTTTATTTACTATTTATTTACATTTTTCCTCAATAAGAGTAGATAGATTTGCTTATTGTGCGGTTCACACTCCTCCCTGTTCTTTTGAACAGGAGTAGTGGTTTATCCCTCGTTTCCTGTTTAGGATTGAGTTTCCGGTTCTCTCTAAAGTCTTTTCCTTCTCTTTCAGTTCCGGTAAACCGTACGTCTTGGTGGCATTATCACATTGCTTGGGTTTCGTGTCTCTTATTCTATAACCCACTACCTCGAGTGGCTCTTGGGCATTATACAGGGTGAACATCATTGTAAATCATGTCTAACTTGGGTCTTTTATGACTTATAAATTCAGTTTAAGAAGTTTTGGTTTTCTTGACTCGTATTTATTAATAATAATAAGTGGAGTCATTTCATCTGGTTGTGTCTGTCTGTCTGTCTGTCTGTCTGTCTGTCTCTCTCTCTCTCTCTCTCTCTCTCTCTCTCTCTCTCTCTCCATTTGTGTGTGCGCGCGCGCGCGATTCCATTTCACAGAACATAATTCCTTCTCGACAAGTTTCTCCTGAGAATATAACTGTTCCACCTGAAGAAAATTTTAATGCGCCTTAGCTTGGGTTTGGTGTCTCTTACTTTATAATCCTCTACCTCGAATGGCTCTTGGGCCATGTACAGAGTGAACATCACTGTAAAAATGTCTAAATTAGGGTTTCTTTGGGTTATAAATTCTTGTATTTATTAATAATAATATTAATAATAAGTGGAGTAGTTTCATCTGGTCTGTCTGTCTCTCTGTCTCTGTCTCTGTCTCTGTCTCTCTCTCTCTCTCTCTCTCTCTCTCTCTGTTCGTTTGTGTGTGTACGATTGCATTTCACAGAAGAACATAAGTGCTTCTTGAAATGTTCCTCGTGAGAACATAAAGTTAACTGACCCCTGAAGAAAATTTTAATGTTCATTCAAAAACCCATAGAAAAATATATTCACATTGCGAAATGTTTAGAACCATTACATAATGTTCTTTAATCCTCAATTATTTAAATTACAAACTTCTGTCTGCTCTCCTGAGATGACTTCGTCTTGTTTGTCGTTTTTAGAAAAGACTTGAAGCTCATAACCCTGAGACAATTTCACTTCTTCTGAAAAGGAAAAAATGCAAAATATTCTTAACCAAACAGACGCAAATTAATTCCCTACGAACCCTATAGTCTTTGTCGTTGTGCTATTATTATTCCTCCCAGCTACAGCTCGACGAGATCAGGAATTTCTGATATCGAAAAAATGTACCACCCTGTAAATAATTCAAATTTATATTGACAAAGATGATGTTTAAATTGCACATTGCGTTACTGTGATGTTTTTTTTTTGTTTGTTTGGGGTTTTTTTTTTGTAGCTTAATGATAAAGCAGCTTAGCTTGAAATGGGTTCCCCATATTAAAAAGGAGAGGTTCAATTCCTGTTAGGAGATATATTTTCTTTAGTAAGACTGCCGATCTTTAGACATTCATTTCGCTGTTAACAAAACAGTCAATGTACTCAAACACAGGTATTCACTAAATATGGCGTTTATAATTATAGGATAGTTAATTATGACTCCTACCTGTATGTTGTAATTCAATAATTACCTCTCTTTGTGCATCAGAGAGTTGTTAGGGATTTCCCTTGTTATGTTGAACTTGAGTCGTAACTAACTTTATCTAAATCGAAATATCAAATTCAGGAGAGTGATTTATGGAAAACAATGGAAATCTGTAATTATTTAAATTATTGAATTAAGAAGAAGAAAATTCTACTCAGACAGGTTTTTCTCCAAGAACAGCTGCTTTGTGGAGTATGATCCCGCGTGGATACTTCCCCGAATGCTACAATCTTACCCTCTTCAAGTTAAGGATCAATCATTATATATCCATCCGATCCTCGTGATCTTCACCTCCTACTCTTACATTCATATTTCACAACCCCTTCAGTAACCCTCTACCTTGACTTGTTCTTCAGCTTTGTATTGGGTAAACGTTCTTCCTCTTCCATGTTCCTGCTATAGCTGCTGTTATAACGAAATAATCAAGTTGAAGATCAGATATTGTTATTATTTAAACTTTTCTTTTTGGTAATACCGATATGTAACCAGCGGATGGGAGAGGACTGAATAGAGTTCTGATTTGCACGTGTATTTATATGTCCGCCATTGTCCTAGTCCTCCTCAGCCCAAACTCCCCGATCAAGGCCGATAACTCCGTATGATTATCTCCCTTAGTTGGCTCCGCCATAGCAGTAACCCTTCATATCATGGGCGATCATGACTCTCCACAACCTACTATCCCTTGTAGTCCTGTCAACGTTTGTCCCTTTGTGACAGAGAGAGGTTGACGCACACACCCACATGAATGCACACACGCAACTATAACGTTTATTGATTGAAAATGGAAAACACGATCTTCCGTGAAGTTACAAACTGTGTCAGCGCTATTAATAGGAAAGAATCTAGAACAATGATATATGAAACCTAAGAAGGCTGATGGATAAAGAGTGAATTTCAAATCGGGTTGGCGAAGACTTGTTTATAAACAAATGCAAAGGGCAGGAGGCGATGTTTAATTTGGGTCATTAAAAAAAAATAGAAATAGGCGAAAATAATATTTTTGATAAAAACATATTGAAGTAAATTGGACCGGGGAGGTAAGATCAGTGTATGTTTACCGCTAGCGAAATCTGATCTAAACATGAGTTGTATCCGCTGAATTTGGTCATCGAAAAGACAATTAGAATGAATTAATTTTATCCACTAAGAGATTTGAAATAGATCTGAGTAAGCAACAGAAACTTTGCAAATACACGTGATTATGGCGACACTCGTGTTAAGCACGTGAACAACCTGGCTTATAACCTTCGGTTGCTATATAAATGAGAGTTATGCTGAGTTGGAGAGTTACGTTGGGAGTTACGTCGGTGAACCAGAATCGGGGTAGAGAGACTGTCGTCGCAGTGAGTCGGTCCAGTGACAAGTCAGAGATAAGGACTTGAAGAAATATCATCGTCGTTGTAGCAGTCTCATTGAAAAGCCGCTGAAACCTAACGTTTGTCATTTACGACAACAAACTGAAAAGCTACACTTCCACGTAGGGCTGGAATTACGAGCCACACATCCTCCCAAGTCGATTGGAACGAGTTAATCATACACACACACCTCTCTCTGTTGGAAAATTGGTAGAGGAGTAATCCTCTTTTCTTGTGTTAATTGTTTTTCTATCCTTTCTGTAATCTTTTCTACTGTTGTTGTTTCCTTATATAAAAGACATAAATATTTTACCCATTGTTGTTCGGCTTCTGCAGATATTATTTCCTTTTTTCGCCACATTCTAATTTTCCTGCCGCCCACCCTCACAGCCATGCCTACATCCACAATCGACCGTGAGCGTATGGACAATACCCCCGCCTACTGGATCTAAAATTTAACACAACGTGGCAGCAGGCGGAACTTGGCCAGTGACCGGTCGAACAATCTACGGGTACTCAGAGAGCGTGCAGCCAGCTACCCCTGAGTTCGGTTCAGACCGAGTGGGCGCCTCAACCCAAAGAGGAAGACGCCGGAGGTTGAGGGGCTGAAGGGACAGAGTGGTAGACAAGACACTCGTTCCCAGTTCCGCCATCTATTCGTAAACTAACAGGGTTGGTGGTTAACTGCTTTCCAATGACCCTCATGCCCTTGATACGCCTTCTAAGTAACAATTTCTCCAGGCCCTCCTTCCTCGTTATGTGTACAAGAAATTGCAACTGTCTCTTTCTGATTCTGAGTATAAGTGTCCTTTTGCTTCCATTTTCTTCTTCGTGGCTTATGCGCTCCGTCTATGGAATACTCAGCAGCCTTCTGTAGAACCACAATTCTGTTGCCTCTAGTTTTCTCTTTATCTGTAAGGAAATTATCCAGTATGCACTGCTATATAGGAGAATTTATATTACGTAACATTTCAGCATTTTTCTTTTTTACTGACGAAATGTTCCTGTTTCATTAATACAACTAAAAAATAGGAAAATATTGATTGAATCAAATATCACTTCCCGATGAACAGATGTAATTTATTTCTATTGATCTTGATAATCAATACTGGGAAAGAGAAATTTATAATCTATATGTCACCATTTCTTTCTTATTTTTCTGTGTGTGGCGACATAATCGTGAATCCATATGGTATGAATCAAAAAAGAAATACTTCATTTCATCTGAATTCTTTTGACAAAGTGAATATTTTTGTTTTCTCGTTGATTTAATCAGTGCTTTTATTTGCGAAACAAATTCGTGAATTTGATGATATTAATTATGAGTTCAATCCTTTGGCCAGCAAGTATGTACTTGGACTCAATGAAAATGGTCTAGTAATAACTGAGCAGTACTTAAAATAGAAACTAAACGAAATATGCCTAGACATGGGCAGTGGAACGAGAACAGTCTTCCCCCTAAATTAAATAAAGTGTTCAAATCGGAATTCCCTGAAGGTTACACGAATCGACATACACCTGACGAAAGCCGTTGTGATGATGATGACTGTTGTGGTAGGATCCACCTAATTTGCACAGTGGAGTACCGACCATATAAATATGGTTTGTACCGGGAAGAGAGGGGAACGAATCAAGAGATTCAACCAGAGACTCTGCCCGACTGCGACTCAGTCAACACATTCTCCAGGAACGGTCTTCCCAGGAATATACAAAAGACTATATGTAAATATTGTGTACACTTTCTTGTTTCAATACATTTTGTTCTAAGTACATTTTGTGTTGTATTATTATTCCATGCATTAGTCAAGTTTCAACATGTTAATAGTGTAAACAATGATAAGTCTTTATCCTAGAAATTCAAACAGAAAGTAAATCGTTTTGGTTTCTCATCGATTTAACCATTGCTTGTTTATTTGCGGTGGGGCTTAGTTCCATGGCATCTTCTCATTGGGTTCTTTCTGTCCAATAACCCATGGATCAAGGGAGATCAACATTTTTCTTTCAGCGTTCTATTTGTGCCGTCTCAAAGTTTTGTGTTGTCTGAATGAAATATTCACTAGTTTCTCTGATAAACGTGACACGAGTCCTGCTTGATCGAGCATTTCTTGGTACGTGACACAGGTAAGGTATGAGAAAAGGAAAATGAAGTTTAGTCCAGGTAGAAAGGGAACTGCGTACAAGATGTCCACGTGATCAGCCTTCAGAAAATACAGGTGTGTCTTGCACCGACTTTCTATTAGAAACATAATCTTTTTACGAAAGAAAAAAAGAAATACGATAAAACCTTTTTTCTATTAAAATTCATTTTAATTCGGTGTATTTTCCTTCAGATCTTCGTGATTCTGAGAAATGGGTCAATTTATGAAGGCTTTCACTAAGAACAAAAATGTTTTCCTGCTTCAGACTAACTATGTAGTGTGATACATAATAATGACTTGCTACTCAGAGAAGGATTATATCCGTCTCCTCGATTGGTTACTTAGTCCCTGTTGCAGGTACCTGTTATAACAGACGGCGGAAAATGTGACACCGAAATCCAAAAGGTGCATTGAATGAATGAAATATGCTTTCTAAAAGCTAAGCAAAGTATTCGAAAACAGGTAAATTTCGTTAGAAATAAAGAAAAAAGTGTCGAACTGCTATGTAATATCAATCCTCCTATATGAAAGAGAATGTTGGAGAATTCCCTCACTCATGAATCGAAGAATGTGATTCTACAGAAGGATGCTGAGAATACCATGGACGAAAAATTTGAGTTACGAAATTTTAAGGGAAATTAAAACAAAAAGGATACGTGCTTAAAATCACAGATACAACCGAAATTTCTGATTCTCATACCGAGGAAAAGAGGACTTGGAAAATTTACCATTCACAGAACATATTGAAGACAAGAGCGAGTTTCTGTAAATGGATGGCAAAACAAAAACTGGGAGGGATTGTAAAAGAACAAACATTACTTCACGAAGGATTGAAAGAGCGAAAACATGGAAGGAAAGTAAGTTGCTTTGAAGTAGAAAGGATAGAAAGCTGGGGAGAGCTATGGTTGTCCATGTCCTGAAGGGACACGGCAAATAAAAGAAGAAATGGCTATTTCTCTGGCACGGAAAGTGTTTTTCATTTTATGGCGTAGGAACTCACAAATGAATTCCATTCGGAACAATACAACACGAATATCGGCCTCTGTAAAAAAAGGCATTTCATCTGGGTATACATGCACTTGTCATCATACCCTTCTCTCATTTACATTCTTTCTTTTTCGCTTGTTTTTTTACCATTTAACCTCAAGAATGCCACAAGGACACAAGAGGTGACTGAGCGTGAAAGTGAATGAGAAGACTTTAGTAAGTGGAAAGGACAATAAAAGATCAGGTTTTAGGAAGACAGAAGATGGCGACTTGAAGATTGTAGGCGGCAGGGAAGCAAACAAAAAAAACGGAAGAGCGTTCCACAAGCGAGAAGTGCGAAAATGCAAAACAAACTCCCATTTTGAAAATCGCGCTGCGGGAAACAGACTGTTAATGGGCAAATAAGCAAAAACTATTATTATGTGTATTAAAAAACTCTTTCAAAAAGATTTAAAATAGACCATTCTTATTTCTTATGTATATAAGAAAATTATATTTTTTTTAATCATTTAACCCCAAGCAAGGTGATAATGCCACTAAGACACAAGAAATGACTGTGAGTGAAAGAGAATAAGAAGACTTTAGTGAAGAGAAATGAGTCGAAAGGACAATAACCGGACCAGATTCAGGAAAATAAATGATGGTGATTGTCGTTGCATTTAAATTTACGAAGATTTTAGGTGACAGGGAAAGAAATTAGAAGGGAGTTCTATAGGCGATAAAAGAAGCAATTAGAATAGAACATACGCTTGCATCTATCTAGTTCAACAGTAAAACGATGATACCGCGTTGCCAATCGAGTAGAATGCTTAAATCGATGCAGTCGAGGCACGAAGGAGGTCAGCTCAGACAAATTGCCATGAAAAGATTTGTGATCGTAACCTTTCTCTTAGCAAATTTTTTCCGCTTTTAGTCGATACAAAGCTGTATTTAAACATCTTCTCTTTTAGAATCACTGATATTTGACCATTATCAATTTGAAATCATTTCAGTAACAGATGCGCTTTTATCAATCCATTGATTATAGTAAATACTTCTTCAGAAGATGCATCAGTGTGATGTTTCTAACAATAGAAAAGAATGTCAAACACAATTTAATAACAACCAGATATTTTAATAGTAAAATTTACCAAATATAAGGCTTTAGAGCCACTCAAGATAGAAGCTTACTGTTCTTCTGCTTCTTCTTTTTCTTCTTCTCAGCCAACTAAATTAAAATAATACAGTCAAGTAAATTAAAATAATGTAGTCAAGTAAATTTATGGGGTTGTATGCTGTGTAATATTCTGTGTTGTGTTCAATTCGACATGATGTTCGCTGGGGGCTGAAAAGTCCCCAAGATGTAACGAGATACGTCCTATCTCTAAGGCATCTTTTGGGTAAAGAGAAAGCAAATGACGAGACTTTTCTTATATATTGCTGTGGTATTATGCCGGAATAGACATGGCACTCAAATTTCACATCAGACCATTAAAATAAACCAGGCTTAACATGAAGCTACTCTCAGCTACCCCGTTCAGAAGTACCTGACTTCGCCACTGTATGCGGTATTGTAAGCGTGAGAATGAGAGTGTAGGACAGATAAGGAAATTATTCTGGTCGTATCTTACACATCACAGGCAGAATGTAAGGACCAGGTATCGGATCAGGGGCTACAGAGCTGGTACCACAGAGTGGCCGAGTGTAACTAACGACATAGTGGAGATAATAAAAGGTTAAGTAACGAAGACTCGTGTTATCATTTAATCGGCACCCCCACTTCATTATACTACTTTGTCGGCAGAGGTCCTTTGGCAGACGAGTGGAATAGTCTCAGAAGGTGATGACACATCTTTATCCCTAAATCGGCATGTTATAATACCTTCTTTCTACCTTGCTCTATAATTCTATCGTTTTCCATTTTATCAAAGATTTTCTCTTTCCTTTCTTACAGAAATTCAAAGTGACCCTCAACGGTGGTCGTTATGGAAAAGAAGGTCATGTTGCCATCCGGCTTCCTGGAGAAAAAAAATGGGGAGTCATCTGCGGTGACCAATGGACCTATTTCGAGGGCAGTGTCGTTTGTCGTCAGTTAGGATTAGGCATGGTCAAACAGGTTTATCAGGTAAGTTACTTACTGATTCCGATATTAAATCATTTCTTTTATTTTCACCTTCTATCACAAAAGTCATTGATTAGCGTAAAAAACTGAGTACAAATTTTTTTGTGTTATCAATATCGTTTTCTTTACTTTTGTCGCTCGACAAGGGCGTTGAGGTGGGTGAACCTGTATCAACCGTGAGACCTGACAAAACCAGACACGACAGAAGGGTAGGTTTGTTCGACGATCAAATGCTTGTGCATTCGCATCAGGAGCTTGATAACACGTGATACATAAAAAATTGATACTAGTAGGTGTTTGCAAAAGTTTCTATGGTTTGTTACTAGAATTAGTTAATAACTGGTGTATGTATATATATATATATATATATATATATATATATATATATATATATATATATATATATATATATACTGCTAAAGAATATATAATAATATATATATATATACTTCTAAAGAATATATATATATGTTTCTAAAGAATATATATATATACTTCTAAAGAATATATATATATACTTCTAATATATATGTATATATATATATATATATATATATATATACTTCTAACATATATATATATATATATATATATATATATATATATATATATATATATATTAATCACCAATATATTTCCTTGACTTTCTATTTTCTATGGCTGTCTACCAATGTTCCCGAAGTTTATGAATTCCATCTTGAAAAATCAACTCTGCCTTCCACTTGATTATGTTGTCAATTAAATTTTAAATATCGAAAATATTATTTACACTATTTACATTGTTCAGAATGTTGTCCTCATCTTTGATGTCACATTTACGATGTTTCGGCCGTTGTGTGCTCCGGTCTTCTTCGGGTGATTGGATTTTCTAACCGAGCCTTTTATTTTGTGCACCGAGGTATACTGTTTTAGTTCCACGTGCCACACCTCTTCCTGATATCTTAGTTGTGAGTTCAATCCCTGGCCACAGCAGAGGCGAACAAAAACTTGGAGAGTTGAGTTACTAAAGAGAAATAACAGCAAACTGAAATTGAGATATCCGGAAGAGGCATGGCACGTGGAACTAGAAAAATCTACCCCCCCCCCCCGGGGGGGACAAAATAAAGGGTTTAGTTCGAAATTCCAATCACCTAAAGAAGTCCCGAGCGTACCACGGCCGAAACGTCGTGAGTATGACAGCAATAGACAATAGTCCGAACAATATAAATAATGTAAATAGTTACTATACCTCATATAGACAAATATCGAAAATATTATTCTTAAGAAGATAATAAATGCTGCATCGATCGTAACAAATGCTGCATCTGGTTGTTATGTAACAGTATGATTTTCCAGCCTGACTGTCTTGTGAGTGGCTTTTTTTACTTCAATTGCAACACTCAGACATCGAAGTTAACGAATGCATTACAATTCAGGCCAATAACTCGTACATCTTTTATATCCTACCAAATGCAGAAAAATATATTTTCAAAAAGATTATATTTTGCTTTTGATACTGCAGGATGTCTTGGGTCCTCTCAAAATGCTCAAAATTTTCAGATTATCGTAGTGAACCAATTTTTCAGGTTCAGTTACGATCACCCACAACAAATGTCTGACAAGCGAAATGCAGATCGTATGTTGGTGTCCAATGTTGATAATTAAAGCGGAACCCATCTTCCCTCATTTTAAACACCCATTGTACTTTTCAAAAGTTTTATAATTATTGATTGAGCGACGCCATATATTTCAGTCAATTCTAACTTTGATCGGATTCATCATTCCATCGAAGCATTTCCATAGATTCTATCATTCACCTTCGCTTCACTGAATTGCCGAATGAGAAAAGAATAACACGCATGCATCTTTTCTGTCGCCATTTTTATCCCAGCATATTATAATTGAAAACTGAAAACCGATTTTCAACTGTTAATTCATTTTCTAATTTGTAAATATGTCACTACGAACTTTTGCACACACCTAATAAATTTTCAGCAAAATAATTTTAAAAACTTTCTTTCTTTTTTATTCTAAGAGATATATTTCTGACGATAATTTTGTTTTAACTGACCTCATATTTTGGGTGTCTTATTTTTATACATATATTTCAGCTATATCAATAATTTTTTCAAAGTTGCAGTAGAATATTTTTAACTTTTTTAATTTCGGTTTGACTGTAATAATGAAATAAAATCCTTCATTTTTCTCAGGCAATGATCTTAGACTTAAAGTGTTTTGAAATAATAAATCACTGACTTCTGTCGATATGGTTTAGACTTCACGCTTTATTCGAAATTTTGGTCCGAGAATAAGAGATTGAGCAAGCAAAACATTTTGTCTCGCCAATTTTGATCGGAGAAATATTTATCCCTTTTGTGCTATTCGTGTTGATTTCTGTAGCTAGCTAATCACATTTTATACGTTTTCAAGATAAAACAAAGCTAATTATAAATATAATAAATGCGAATGTAGTGTGTATCTGTGTCACACTTTATTCATAGAGGCCGTAGCCCAATATATCATACCATTTGGAAATCAGGCCGATTCCGTGAGCAAATTAAAACCATTCTGGATTCTTAAGTTTTCATTACTGTGATTGTTTTAGTGTTCCGCCATATTGGCTTCTAATGATAAAAACAAGTAAAGGGGCATAATTCTCTAACTTTCAATAGCTCATGTTCAAATGAAAAATTACTGTTCTTAAATTACAGTGTTTCAAAATAAAATTGTCCGTTTTAAGTCCGGGCTAGATCCGGACCCACAATCCTGAAATTTTGGATTCCTAAGATTTCATTACTGCGATTGTTTTAGGCGATTTTTACGTGCACTTTTTGCGACGAATGTTTTTGTACGATAACAATTTTTATAACTTGGAAATCAATTTGGGAATAATTGAAATTAATTGCGAAATCCAAAGAAAGTCATCCATGAAATGAAAATAATTGTTTGTACAGAAAGTCAGGACCTACGTACATCAAATTGTCTTTAAATTAAGTGGCGGCAGAAGAATTATCGTTGAAGTTTTAAAAGGTAAGCTTAAATATTAATGCAATACTTAAACGCAGCGATCAATTTTGAGTTCGTCTGTAGTTTATTGTTGCCTATCGCATCTATTCCTCCCTACCTATTATGATGAAGGTCCAATCAAGAGCCCTCCCTATGAGCTAGCTTAAATGCCACCCGATAGAGTACAAATTCGGGTAGATAGAGCTCGACAGCCTAGAAAGGCAGTCCATCGAGGTTAAGGAAAACCCTGATTAGAAAACTCCGCTACCTTGCAGGCATTTCCCAAATATGGAACAGGCTATGGAAGTAAATCCAGACAGAAAATTCGGAGTGGAGCCTCAAAGGCGGTTGGCCGTCAACACTGACAACTTTCTGGCACTTCCTGCAGCCAAGTCGTCCCCTGTATTCCTTTGGATGTTATCGGTACGACCGAGAGGGGGACCATATAGTCTGGTCAGCGCACGGCCTCCATATACCATCGCCAGTCTAAGTGAAAGAAAACTGTGAATTCAAGCCACCTACTGCTTTGTAGTTCCTGCCTCTTTAACTTCTGTGAGGAGGGACGGGGTAACCTCAACATTCCCGGTGCAAAAGGGACCAGCAAGCCATTGTGCTATTTTACTTGAATGTCACCATGAACCACAATTACAGCAGAAATAGACGGAGTGTTGACAACGGCGGCGCAAAATGCGCTAACTGAATCAATGAATTATACAAAGATAAATTACATCTACAGATTACTCGCCAAACGACGTAGTCATTTTGAACGCAACTCTATGATTCCCTGTGGTCAAACTATGTTTATGAATATATTAAGCTTACAACCACATCGCGCTGAAACACTGGTTCCCGTACGATCACTGAAGTCGAGTTTGGTCAGTACCTAGATTGGTGACCGCTCGGATATACCAGGTGATGTAAGTATGGATGTGCGGGTGGTGTAATGGAATTGTTAATCAGAGAACAGAGTTCCAATTCCAGTTGGGTTTTATTATATTCACTTACGCGCAAATAAACCTTGAGAAAAGAAATGAATGCAACTCTTCGACCCCCCTCCCAGCTATGGGTTAATTACTAAAACCTGAATCGCTAAATCATTATTATCCCAAAAAGAAAAGAAATTCTTACAATCTGAAAATGTTTCTGGTACTGTAAGCTTGGATGTGCGCGTGATGCAATGGATAATGGCTCGGGATTGTTAATCGGAGAGCTGAGTTCCAATTTCAGTTGGGTTCGTTATATTCACTTACGCTCAAATACTATTGGGAAAGGTATTAATATACCTCTCCTCTTCCCAGCTATAAGTTAATTAGTAATACTTGTCTCACTAAATTATTATTATCACAAAAAGAAAAAAAATACAATTACTTAAATTATTGCTTTAAATAACATGAAAAAGTTTGAAAGGCCGTGTAAAACGAATTCATATATCAATCAAGAATATATTACACAATACACTTATAAAACTTATAATTTTAATAAAAATCGATTTCGATGATTGTATGGAGCAAGGAACCAATGTCACTGTTCAAATTCTGAACTTTCTACATTCGAATCAGAAATTAAAACAATGTGTATTTGCAGTCAATGTCTCTTCCGCTTAACGATCCTTGCTCAACTCGTAAATTTTGTGAAACTGTCACTACAAGGCGCTGGGCACACTCGGGGTAGGAGGTTATATTTAAAGGCAGTTTTTACGAATAGGGGAGAAGGATAACAGTTAATCCTAGACTTGAACAGGTTAAGATTGAAGTGATTGGGGAAACGCACTTGGGCGTCGGTTCCACAGAAAAGTGGTTCGCGGGAAGCTGTTCAAGTGGAAATTACTTCTCGCCGATGGAACGCGGAGGGGGTGTGGCTGGTCTGCTACACATATAAGTGACATGGCGGGTCCTAGCCGAGAGGATTAGAAGTGACGGAGCCAAAAAATATAGTTCATCCGAGAACTTTCGATAGAAGTAGCAATAGTGTAGTGAGATGCTCGCCACATCCCGCCTGTGAGAAAGAGGTTGTAGGGTGGAAAATAATTCTTTTCCAAGAATGAGTCGAAGGCACTTTTGAATTCTATTGAGATTGGAGAGTGAAGACTTGGCAGCTCCCGACCGACACTACTCCATTTTTGGTCTGATCTGGCTCTTGTAAAGGTAGAGGATAGCATGAGGAGCTAGCTCATTATTTTTAAGATAAGAAAATATTGATTTTATTTACCACTCTTGCCTAAAATGTGTATTTGTTATTAGTTTTGGAGGCTTACTGTAATCGCCTACAGATTATTGATACAGATATATTTGTTGAAACTGATGTACTTAAAATATGAAGCCAGGTATTTTTTATCGTCTTGTTTTATTTTTGTCATTTGTTTTTTTGGGTTTTTTTTTTTTTGTTTTTCTCATTTTTTTGTTTTTCTCTTTTTTTTGTTTTTCTCTTGTTTTTTTTGTTTTCTTTTTTTTTCTTTTTTTTTTTTTTTGCTACTTCCATTTTCATATTAACCGGATTACCTGAATGCTTGTAATGATTAAAAAAAATTTCAGGGTTGGAAAGAATGCTGTGATGCAGTGCTCCGTCCAAATTGCAGTTTTTTGCCTTTGTGTTTGATGGCTGAATCGTTTCAAAAAGTCATTTGCTCATTACCCTAATGTATAACATAAGTTTATTCAGCTTACTTTCCTTTTCGCATGATTCTTCACAAATCTTTGGATCATTCAAAATACTTTTCCCATCCTCAAGTTGGACAGGATATTCAGACACAAGATCCAGCAGTATTATATAAATTAAAAAAAAAACATTTTAATGATCTTTGGAGGATTATTCTATTTACATAAAGGCTTGATTTACTTTTATAATGAATAGGTTCCCTTTTTTTTTTTTCCTTAGTGGATGATCTCGGAATAAAAAATGATTTTACCGAGATATATTACTCTCTTAATTGATTTAAAAGAACTCTTTAGAAAGAAAATCAGAAAAAAATTTTTTTTTAAATAAGGGCTACTAAAATTAGCACTTCCCCAGTAGGCATGGGTCCCCCAGGCGGTTGAGAGGTTCGGAGTAGTAAGCACCGGTACTGTCGATTATTATAGTTGATGATTGACAATATAACTTCGGTAGAAAAAAATTAAAAAGTACAAAAAGCAAAAACAAAAAAAAAAGTATGAATGTTGTTACCATTACTGAAGGCCTGAATGGTCTTTTTCATCTCACCATTGCTAGTTGGGAAGACAGTGGGCCCGACACAAAAGGATTTTAACCTGTTCTCTTTCTAGCTGAATAAGTCAAAGAGTTTTTCATAGATTCTTACGACAAATGGTGTCAAGATGGCCAAATATCTTATATCAAAACCTGTAAAAAAGAAACTCAATTAGTGTAATGGTTTTTTAGATATTTTGTGGGATAGACAATTTTGCTGTTACACCCAGTGTGTGTATATATATATATATATATATATATATATATATATATATATATATATATATATATATATATATGGGTAATTTGACTATGAACAAATTCTATGTCGTTTTCTTCAATCTAATTTCTTTGGGTTTTTTGTTGTTGTTGTTGTTTTCTGCTATGTTTTTCAACTTTTCGGTTGTGTACGGTCCAGTCTTCTTATGACTCACCCGTTTTGCGTCCCTATGTTTCTAGAAGTGTTCTCCCCCTACATCTATGCTGACCTCTTGGCCACCCCTTGAGCTTCATACATGCTACTACATCTGTGGTATCCCAGGTTAATTTCTGCCACCTCCTGATAAATATCTCCCACGCGCTACAAATATCGATAGTCGGTTGCACCATTTAATCTCAGTATATACGCAAAACCTTCTCATTTGTCGATGGTTCGCACTGTTTATTTTGCCCTTATTCCAAAAGGATTAATGTGTCTCTATCCACCGTCTACACATGGTCAGCTATACCAGATTTTAAAGTGTTCCTGTGTGTTACAGATTTATTTGTTATTCCTAAGGTTTTATTTTATGTGGATCCCGGGTTCATTTTGCTATAACTACATGAGATATTCTACACAGAGTTCTCAGTCATGTTTTCTTCAAACGGAAGTTTCACTTCCGTGTAGAGTGGTCAGTTTTGTGCCATGCGTGATACACGCTTAGGCAAGTATGTATAGAAAGATACATGACTGACGAGGTAGATTTTCCCGTAGTAGGTTCTGTGGTAGACCAGTTGCCATCCAAGGCTATATATCCCGGTCTGTTCTGCTATCTAATTTACCGGTAGCTGGAGGGGAGAAAAAGAGGATTCATACCTTTCCCAAGGATATTAGCACGTAACTGAATGTAATGGATTCGACTGGAAATCGGGCTCGGCTCTCCGATTCCTCAATGCGAGCCGCTATCCATTACTCCACTACCGTTTCTAAATGTTATCCTGATGTTGTCGCGACAATATATTCTCTGTATTTTCTCTGCAACATCTCCCATGCAAAATGCATTGAATAGTTGGAGATGGTTGGAATTGTACTTTAGAATACGTCCAATGAATTTCGGTTCATGATGTACGGATGTTCTGAATACATTTTCTGTACAAGTTATTAGAAAGGTTAGTCCACTGTTCGTTTCATTTTCCATAATGAATTGTATTTAGGATTTTCACATTTTCCTGGAGGCTTACAGCCACATCACGTTGAAACATCGGTTCTCGTACTATCATCGAAGTTAAGCAGCGTCAAACTGGGTCAGTACCTAGATGGGTGACCGTTTGAGAATACCAAATGCTTTAAGTATGGATATGTGGGTGGTGTGATGAACTTGTTAATCGGAGAGCTGAGTTCCAATTCCCGTTGGGTCCGTTATATTCACTTACGCACAAAATACTCTTGGGAAAGGTATGATTCCAACTCTTCTCTCCCCAGTTATGCGTTAATTACTAAGACCTGTATTACTAAATCATTATTATCTCAAAAAAATTCTTATAATCTAAAATATTTTCTGGCTCTAAACAATCCGCAAAGGATTGAAAACGAATCAATCAATCAAAAAAGACATTTTCCTGGTGAGGCTAGAATATGAATGCATCATCTATCTACTTTATCCAGGTGGATAGACTCAGTGGTATAGTTCTAAGGGCCATTTTCATAAAGTATTCCATGTATATATTCGATATTACTGGAAACAAAGATAATCCCATTACTATATCTTCTCTCTGTCCATATATTTCAGAAGCCAAGTGAAGTATGTTGTTTCTACGTAGTATGTTAACATTTGCATTTTGGTTGCTCCTTTGGGATACCATTGCTTTCCTCAAGCATTGTGCCGAATTCCAGTTCTTCTCGAACCACTAAAATGGCTTCATCTGTCGAAACTTTGTTAAACAAGCTCATACCCTCAAAGCTCACCATCTGTGTGCATTGAATGGGAGCGTCTTTAATTATTTCCATACAGTGGGCTGAGTTTTTTACATTGAATGGTGACTTGCCTGTCAGACATCTGCTTAATAGATGACATGCTGATTCTTGACAACTAAAAATAGTTCTTAGAGTGATGCCCTCTTTATGGATATTGGGACGGCACTATCTATGTGGTAGCTTCCTGTGGCGCTGGTTCAGCTGTCTGTTTTTCATTATTTTTTCAAGATGTTGACAACTTACTTTATATTTCTAATATTTAGTCCTTCTATAATTTGCAGTAGGTATTATCTCTTACTTGGTTTGCCAATATTTGTGAATGCACCAACTTGTCCATACTAACAGTAATGCTGCCGGTAAATTGGTTATACTGATATTATTATATAAAGTTTCAATGAATATTTTTTTCTTCTTTTGTAATTTTGGATTTAGGAGGTTTGGTTATATGTCGTTCTTTTCTTATTTTTGTCTGAATTCGCCTGTCTGTCTGTGATTTAAGAATCTTTATGACAGTGTCCTTGATTGGGGATATTATGCCAATGTATGACACCCGTTTAGTGGTAGTTAAAACAGATCGTTTTTTAGTCCCAACTCTTCTGATGAATGGAATAGTAATGGTAATGATAATATTATTTGTTTTCTTATGAGGAAACATTCAGTATTCATTGACCGAACAGCCAGTGCTACTATCGTTTGAAATTTATCAGATATTTCTATTGAAACAATTTTTCAGAAAAACAGATTTCTTAACCCCATTGTTTATCCCTCTTTCCAATATTGACGAAAGTTTCCTTCCTAAAATTTTGTTTGTAGTAGTGTGGGATGTCATCATCTTCATTTTGTTATCATTTTCTCTTCGAGTTACACGTGTTATCCATTTTAATTGTTGCTGTTGCTGAAAGACCTCAAGTGATGCAGTTTCTGTTATTTGGTACAGTTCTTTGTGATTCTGTAGCGCGAGTCGAAAAAGGATGGTCCTCGTTATCACCTACAGGCTTCATTTGCTCGGAAACATTTTAACTATTAATCTGAGAATATGGTTGTATACATCTGTCTGTATTTCTGAGATGAGGTATAGTACCTATTTACATTGTTCGAACTGTTGTCCTCCACTTTATTGCCATATTCACAATGTTTCGGCCATTCTACACTCTGGCCTTCATTGGCTGATATTTGTTGGTTTTTCAAACCGAACACTTTATTTAGTCCACGGATTTAGATTGTTCTCAATTCCAAGTGCAAGGTTTCTTTTTTTGTGGAGGGAATATCTCAGTTTCGGTTAAGTTTTCCAAGTTTTTGTTTCCTCTGCTGTGATCTGGTATTGAACTCACAACTCTTTGGGTCAAGTCACTTTTTAATTAATAAACTAATGCTTTTATCGAGAACACATGGCCCAGTGGATAAAATCGTTGGTTGATTGAGATATTCAAAGCATGGCACGTGGAATTAGAATACATTAAAGGTGAATAGGAAAAAAAAGAAAAACTATATGCGCATCTAATTGGGCACCTCGACGTGGTGTAACGTTTAGCGAGTTTGTCTCGCTAGACCGGTTAAGACTGAATAGTGAGTTCGATTCTCACTGGTTGCTCTACGCTTCGAAAATCATTTTGGGCACGTCGACGTGATAAAATGATTTATGAATTTAAACGCAGTACTAGAATGACGAGTTGGCTATATGTAACCTTAAGTTCGAGTTTCTTTTCTCGCACTTCTTGCTTCAGAACTATCTTGCGGCTCAATGCTTTCCAGTAAACTTTAATCTTAAAAAGTTTAAATGCAATGTCAGTCGCTATCTACTCTCCTCATTTATTACTCGTCTTTTGTTCTCACCCCTTAGTAATGTTTATGCTTTCTAATTATTCCACACCCAGTAACCCTTTGTGTCTTAGTGGCTATACTGCCTTGCTTAAGGTGAACTCGGTTAAAAAAAACTATATCCTCCAAATTTAAAAAAATATATATAATATACATAGAATTGATAGTAACAACAGTGGAAATGATAATGTTGATAGATTATAAATATGATAATAGCCATAATCATGACAATAATGGCGATGATGATAACAATAATGTTGTTTTTTAATATCGTTTTAGATTTGATTTTATTAATGATTTCATACCAAGCAAGACGAAACATCTCTTAAATTGTCAATATTGTTAAATTGTACAAAAAATCCCTTTTCCAAGTCAACACCTTTCTTGTTGTAAGAATATTTTAACAATTAGCGCTTCAACCAAGGAAAGTTGTCTTGTAATTTCTTCTTCTTTTTTCTATCCTATGCCATGTCCTTTCAGACCGTGGGCAATCCTAGTTCTCCACAATTTCTTGACTGTCTTTTTATTTTTTTTAATCATTTCACCCCAAGGAAGTCAATAAAGCCACTAAGAAGCAAGGTGTTACAGTGTGTAAGAGGATATGAAAAAAATATATTATTAAGGAGAGGGAACAATAAAATAACAGGAATTAAGACGAATAGAAGATGACGATTGATGTTTCATTTAAATTTCTGAAGATCAAAGTTGACTGGAAAGCAAGAAGCCGGAAGAGATTTTCACAAACGAGAAGTGCTTGAGAAGAAACTGATAGCATAGAACTTACGGTAACATCTATTCTTTTGCAAAGGTAATTCTAACTTTTCCGCAGTACTTTTTAAGAGCCTTTTAGCTCCTATTCTTATGTCACATGTCTAATTTTAACCAATCGAGGAATTCGAAAAGGAGAGGAGCAATTTCCGTTATAGTGTTAGTCTGCACGCATACAAATCTACAAATTGTTTCAAGAAAAGCAACATTGAAGGATGAAGAACATTTACGTCGTCAAGTGAATAGAAAAAAAAAGAAGTATATCTACGTCTAATTGGTCCCTTCGACGTGGTGTAATGGTTGGCAAGCTTGTTTCAATAGATCAGTTATGACTGATTACTGTGTTTTTCATACTTTCGGCCTTGTACCATATTTATTTTACTAATGTTTACCGAATACAAGGCCCAAGAGACACTTCAGGTAGAGGGTTACTGTGTGGTGTTGTATTAGCGTAAGTAAGGACAAGCGTTTGGAGTATAGAGTTGAAGTAGACTTTAGATTGAACCGGAAACCCAATCCTAAGCAGGAAACAAGAAATAAATTTCTACTGCTGTTCGAAAGACGGTGGATGAGCGTGAACCGGACGATAGGTGAGCCTCAGCTACGCTTAGAAAATCACCATATAATTATATCGTAATTTTGCACATTTTTCTTTCTTATTTAACAATCAAATAAAATTGACAATGCTGCTGTGGCTTAATTAACTTTTTGTTTCAATTTCCCACTTGGGAGATTAACGCAACATAATCTTCCACTGCTACTCCTGTGTAAAATTAAGCGCAATTGTATTGCTATGCGAATGTTTCTATATAATCGTTTATCTCGTTTCACCTTTATTCCATCATCCTATCTTTGATTCTCTTTTCTCTTGCCATTCTTGTTTCAAACACGCAAGCACATTGTCTACGAATATCAGCCCCTTTCTTATATGTGTCATGGTTGCCCTCTTCCCTCCAGTAAGTGATCATGGCTATTCACATCTTCCTATTCCTTGTAGGTGTTCGACGCTCTGCCATCCCTCTTTATTCCCGATGTGCCATCTATTCACCCAAACTCATTAAGTAGGTTACTGGCTGTTTCCCTCTGTCCTTTTTGCCTTCAGTATACCTTGTGAGTGTTAAATTTTCCAATCCCTCTTTCTTCATTATGTCTCCCAGAAATTTAAACTTTTTTTTTTTACAGTCGTCCTGTACAAGACCTGGGGGATACTCGAGTTAGAGAGATACATTAAGAGGCAGTTTATATGGATAGGAGAAGATAACGGTTGACCCTAGACCTGAACAGGTTAAGACTGCAGTGATCGGGGAAACATCCGCTTGGGAGTCGGTTCCACAGAGCAGTGGTTCGCGGGAAGAAGCTGTTTCGAGTGGAACTTCTAACCGATGGAATACGGAGGGAATGTGGGTGGTTTGCCACAATGTAAGTGGCATGGCGGGCCCTCGCCGTAAAAGGTTAGACCTGGTGGAAGCAAGAAATGTAATTCGTCCGAGTACTTTCCATGGAAGTAGCGATAGAGCAGTGAGTGGCTCACCACATCCCGCCTGTCAGAGAGAGATCTTTCTCATTTTAAGTATGTGTTATTTTAGTTACCATTTTCTTTAAGTCTTCCACGTTGCTTACATATTCCGTCCATGGTATTCTTTGTATCCGTCTGTAGAACCAGATCTCTGTTGCTTCGAGTCTCTTCTTCATCTGTTAGAATATTGTCCAGCATTTTCTTCCATATAAGAGGATATATATGACATAGCAGTGCAGCACTCTTTTCTTTGATTCTAACGAAATATTTTTATCTTTTAATACTTTGATTTTTTTCTGGAAGCAATATTTCACTATTCAAATGCGCCTTCGGATTCCTGTGTCATACTTTCCATCGTGTTACTGCACTAATTAAATTTCTGTACCGGATTGATTTTGACGTTATCAACTCACCTCCTTGGCAAATTGATCATGATGGCTCTCGAACCTCGGTTTCATGACCAGAAAGAGAGAGTTCTAACGACCATATATATATATATATATATATATATATATGTGTGTGTGTGTGTGTGTGTGTGTCGACACAATACACATTTATGGGATATATTTGCCACTACAAAGTAAGCAGATGTGTACTATTGACAATTTGGAAGATATATATAAATGTTGATAGGAATAATTGTTATAAGAAGGTGGTTAAGTATCTACTTTAATAAGTATACTGGTTTGTTGAGAATTACTTAATATTTTATTTATTTGTAATCCAAGACAAATATTTTAGCATTTATTTGTGATGGAAAACAAATATTTTATTATTTATTTGTGATCCAAGACAAATATTTTAGTATTTATTTGTAAAGTAAAACAAATATTTTAGTATTTATTTCTGATGGAAAACAAATATCTTAGTATTTATTTGTGATGTAAAGCAAACCTTTTAGCATTTATTTGTGATGGAAATGCTTTGGGCAGAATTTAAATCACGCTCAAGATCACCGAACAATTGTTAAGAAACCAAATAGCAAGCAGATACCTGACACTAATATCAGAGTTCCTCTTCTCAGAGTATGATGAAAAAATTGTTTTAAATCTAGATCCTATGTGCTAACAACATCTCTTATATGCTCAATGGTTTTCAACAGATAACAATATCAGTGACCGTTTAGTAAGAAAAAACTTTTAGTTTTTAGTTAATTTTTATCGACATAGATTTATAGCTATAAATAGAGATACAAAGTGATTACCTGGAGTTCGAGGGAAATGAAAAGCGTTCGAACAGAAATAAAACGAATTTTTATCACTACATTTTATGAGCAATCTCATTTGTGATATCGCTGCCAAGAAGAAATACTTCGAAAGAGATGGTAGATACTAGATGTTAGGGTATGTAATTTGCTTTAGGATCAAATTTCCTGGACTTGTATTATCTTTTGATCGATGTGTGATGAACAGTCTTCAAATAGTCAAGCAAGAATTCTTAGATGTTTTCTGGACAGAACTAAGACATGTTTTCTTGCCCGGTCTCATTAGTTGCTGTATTCAGAAATCACAATATTTCAGTAGGGTTTGGGCACCTCCAGGCGGTGTAATGGTTAGCAAGCTTGTCTCGCTGGAACAATTACGACTGATTAGTGAGTTCGATCCTCACTGGGTGCCCCCTACTTTCGGCCTTGTGCCACATTTAAGCTACACTTGGAAAATCACTATTTTAGTAGGGCTTTTCACGAAATATTCACCTGAGATTAGACCTGTGGCAAATAACTTGCATGTACACTTCTGCATTCGTCGAAACCCAGAACTAAAACTGCATTGATTAATAAATAAATAAACCGACAATTCCGTATATTAAAACGATTACTTCACTCACCTGAATATACTAAGATTTTTTTCTATTTTATAACATTTGTTAACACAGGTAAGTAACCAAGTGCGTATTTCAAAGTTAATAACCTTCAAATTATTTAGTTTTCTTTTTATGATTCATTATTGACTCTAAGCAAAGTAAAAAATATATGATTACTTGTTAATATATTTAGGTATAATTTTTATATAGATAAACATGGTGTATAAAATCTTTATTAATATCATAGCAGAGCTCGAAAAACTCAGTTTGAATATAAAATAATGGCGAAAAAAGCTTGCAATACCTTAATTCATAAATTATTTAATGAGATTTACCGTTTGTACAGTCACTCCTCACATAACGACCGGGTTCCGTTCCAACGACCTGGTCGCTAAGTGAATTTGTCGTGAGGTGTTGTACCTGTCCGCTCTACCAGGCATACGCGTATAATGGGTTTGTGTCAAGCAACTTCAGATAATTCTAATTTCACTTTTGCACCATTGTTAACATTTCTAATTCATTTCTAAATGTTGAGACAGTACAGTAGTGTACTGAACAAGAAACGTAATAAACCAAATCAAAAATCAGTTCGAAATTTTTATAATTAGTTCGGTTTGCATATAACCCAATTCAGTACAAGTAAGTTTTTATTTATGTTTTATATTATTTACTCATTTTATGTATTTTGATATATTTTCAAGAAAGAGAAAACAATCACGTTGAAAGTTCTCATACAACCTACAATAACGACTGATGAGTTTTATTTTATTTTATAAGAATTAATAGCTGGTCGTAAGTCCGGAGTTTTTAAATAGGTGAGTCGTTAAGTGAGAAATGGCAGTATCTTAAAGACCATTTTGAATTATTGCTAACAAGACTATTTGCTAAATGATGCCCAATCTTATATATATATATATATATATATATATATATATATATATATATATATATATATAGAGAGAGAGAGAGAGAGAAAGAGAGAGAGAGACAGGGGTTGGACAAAATAATTGGAACAGGTGCAAATTCCACTCCTATATTTCAAAAACCTATTATATTAAGAACTTTAACTAAAACTTCGTAATTGTAGGTTATATCTATTATAAATACGCTTATTTATCTAATTTACTGTATTTGCCTTATTTATTTTTAGAATTTAGTAAAATTTAAGCTAAATGCGTGACCTCTCCGAGTTTGAAAAAGGGCAAATTATTGGAGCTTGAATGGAAAGAACCTCGATCACTAAGGTTGCTGAACTATTTGGTTTTTCAAGCGCTACCATATCAAGAACTATGACGCAATTCGAGAAACAAGGCAAAACCTCTAGCAACTGTAGCAATTCGGGTCAGACTTGCAAACTTACTGACAGGGACCGACGTGCATTGAAACGGAATATGGCAAAAAATCATCGGACTACTGCGGCCAAAGTGACTGCTGAGTTGAATAATCATCTGTTTCTACTAAAACTGTTCGTCATGAGCTCCATAAGGCTGGATATCATGGAAGAGCTGCCGTAAGGAAACCTCTTCTCTCCACTCGCAACATTCAGAAGAGGTTGAAGTGTGCAGAGATCACAATGCCTGGTCTGCAGACCAATGGAAGCCAGTCATATTCTCAGATGAGTCCAGTTTTTCTCTTTTCCCAACTTCAGGGCGAGTTTATGTGTGGAGGCAGCCCAAAGAAGCTTACAACCCTGACTGCTTTCTTCCAACAGTGAAGCATGGAGGTAGATCAGTGATAGTTTGAGTCGCCATATCATGGAAATGTCTAGGTCCAATTGTTGCCCTGCATAGTAGAATCAACAGCAAAGATTACCTGAACATTTTGGGAGATCATGTTCATCCAATGGCCCAGACTTTATTCCCTGATGGTGACTGCATCTTCCATGACGATAATGCTCCAATACATACCGCTCGAGTGGTTAAGAATTGGTATGAAGAGCATGAAAGTGAGCTAGAACACATGGAGTGGCCTCCCCAATCTCCAGATATCAATATTATTGAACATTTGTGTTGCATTTTGGAGCAAAAAGTTAAGAGCTGCTATCCTCGACCATCGTGTCTTAAAGAGCTGGAGCAGGTGTTAATGGAAGAATGGCTGAAAATTCCTCTGGATGAAGCTAGGAAGGTGTATGATTCCATTCATAGACGTATTAAAGCTATATGTGATGCTAAAGGAGAACCAACACCATATTAAATAAATTTTCTTTGTATTTAGCAGGTGTTTCAATTATTTTGTCCAACCCTTGCATATATATATATATATATATATATATATATATATATATATATATATATATATATATATATATATATATGTAACGTAAATCATTCAAACGAAAAACAAATACTGAAGCTAGTTATATGGCGAGAATGTTTGTGAGAGTGATTCTCCCCATATAACTAGCTTCAGTATTTGTTATTCGTTTGAATGATTTACGTTACATAAATTGAATACGCACTACAAAACCGAAATATATATATATATATATATATATATATATATATATATATATATATATATATATATATATATATATATATATATATATATATATATATGGATTTTTGTGTGTGTATATATATATGTTTTGCATATACATACATACATACATACATACATACATATATATATATATATATATATACTTTTTTCACATTTAGATGTATGCATTGCATATGTGTTTTCGACAAGTACTTTGCATCTGGATGTTGGGATGTTTTCATGTTTGTTTAAATGGGTCCATAAACCCACTTCAAAATATCTCAAACTTCTTAAAAGAACGTGCAAAAATATTAGAAGCACTAATTATCAAAAACAAAAAGTCAGTACATAAAATATAGGTAAAGAACACGGCCATCATCTAATTATCGTATTCAGGAATTAAAAATATGTCAAGCTACAATCCAATTGCAAATAGCACAGCAAGAATCTTTCTAAAGAGCTAATAGAGTAATTAAAAGTGCTTGGAATGAATAATCATTTGAACAATTTCTATATATACTAAGTCCAAAAAAGAAATCTCTTGTTCGCACAAAAAAGCACAATAAAAAAACTTGTCAGCCATTTTTAATGAGACATTTATTAGAAAATGATTGCTGCCCAAATACACAATTATAAAACACATAAAACAAACAGTAGTCAACAATAATTATCCCAGCTACATCATCGATAAAGAAATAAAATTATTCTTTAAAAAAATACATCACACCGGTAATAAAAATATCACACAACAAAACAACATATTTTACGACAATCAGATGCACAATAATTACAAGCAGGACGAATTCATGATACGAAAAATCATTAAACACCATATTTCTGTTATAAAACCCGAAAAACACGTAAAACTTTTTACTTTTGTCTGAATGGGTCATTTTTATTTACTTCGGGAATTAAAAAATCGTATATCATAGTAGAGAAAAAATTCACACCCAAAGTAAGCAATGCATATGGGGTATACAGGGTGCGCCATTTATTTAGGAACAAACCTTTCACATGCTAAAAAGGAAATCGTGACCAACACGAATGACAAACACATAATCTGTGCATTTAGTCGCATCTGGGGCCGCATCAAAGCCAACCTTGAAGTTGAAAAAATTTATCGAATAATGTTTTTTTCTGTTTTCTAAAGTTAAATATTTGTACACTTTTAAGCATACTGAATATAAATATCTTTATTTGATCTCAATTACCTGGCGCACTCTGTAATGTATTCAAAGATTCACTGACAAAATGTTATTCTGAACATATTGCTTGTTTAACATACAAATTCATTTACAAATTAACATCGAAGCCATTATTATTTATTCTTTTACAGTTTTATATATATCCCCAGCCTGCGCCGGACGTAGGCCTTTCCCACATACATGAGGAAGAGACGGCCATAAACTTACCATGCTGGCCCAATGCGTGTATGCGACACTCTTGGGCTATCATGTGTCTTTTCGATTCATACCTTTCCCAAGGGTGTTTGTGCATAAGTGGATGTAAGGAACTCTACTTGAATTCGAACTCGGCTCTCTGATTTCTCATTCTGAGCCATTATCCATTACCCCATCCGCACACACAGGCTTACAGTATCTGGTATTCCCAAGTGGTCACCCATCAAGGTATAGACCAGGCTTGACTTTATAGTTTTTACATTCTTCCTAATTTTAATTGCATTTTTATCGTAATTTTATTATAGTTCGAATCTACCTTACAGTTTATCCTTTATTTATGATACGGTGGAGTAATGGAATAGCGGCTCGGATTGAGGAATATTGATTTCGAATTCCAGTCGAATCCATTATATTCACTTACGTGCTAATACCCCTGGGAAAGGTATAAATCCTCTTCTTCTCCCACCAGCTATGGTTAAATAGCAGGACAGACCGACTTTTATAGTCTTGGATGGCAACTGGTCTACTGCAGAAAGAAATGGCAACTTACTGCGAGAATAAAATTTGCCTCGTCAGTCATGTATCGAAAGATACGTGATCGCCTAAGCGACTGATGATTCGCACTGGCGTAGATAGACGGCCTGGATAAAATTGCGATAAACATTCAGATGAAAGTAAATACTTGTCAAAGATAAATTATAATGATTAATGAGTCTTCATCAAATAAAAAGAAATTAAAAAAAACAATACTATGAAATGTTGGCAAATTCAACGACATATGTTATTCAAATATTGATTAACGACAAATATGTTTTCGGAATAACGCTCATCTTTTAGGAATTTTAATTAGTGCTACGATTTAAACGAAATCTTTGTTTTTATTCCACTTTACCTTATATCTCACAACACAAATAAAAGCTTTAAACATCATCTCTCTTATACGATTACTAACGTAAGGATATCTCCAATATTTATTAACCATACTATTGAAACAAGTCTAAATATTTCCCAGTAACAAAACGGCACTGAAATAAAATTTTCTGTTATTTATTGATTTCTTCCAGGCTTACATTGAATTCCAGTCTCTAAACTTTAACTTAACTTCATTGTCCAGTCCATTTCCGTTTTTCATAGACAAATTGTTATGTACGTTTTATTTTCTTTCTGACGTGATTCGAGATTTGAGATTTTCAAATCAGTTAACAATGTTCTTTGAGGATTTATCTCTCTGTTAAATAAAATTTTATTCCTTTTTAATTTATATTTTTTATTTCATTCACTTCAAGAACCTACCAACGTTTTTCTCTTAATCAAATGGAAATAGAGTCCAACATTGGTTAAACTTAACAAAGCTAATGAGTAAATGTCGAAATATATCGGATCATATTCATTCTGTCAAGTTTTGAAGAATTCAAAAGATTTAGAATCAATCTGCTATTTGTAAAATGTGTGATGCTCTGCGCTAACATCACTCATTTTACAATTAGAAATTTGACTCTAATAGTATCAGAATTTACTTTCTGCGAAGAACAGATTTATCTATAAATCCATATCTTGACACGTAGTTATTAGCTGAATCTTCATCTGGAATTGTCACTCTATACCCTATGTATCACGACTTGATTGCATTAATAAGGAAGAAGGTCATGCTAAAGAAGTAAATATTTTTTTGTGAAATAAAAGGTTTTATTTTAATTTTATTAAACTGTGGAATGAAAAAACCGGTTGACAAGAAAATTGGTTCATAACTTTTGTTTTCATTGATTTAAATATTTTAAAATTAATTGATAATTTTTCAAAGTAAAAATCAGATTAATTTTCTAAAAAAGATGAAAAAGAAATCTTGAAAAAATGAATAAAAACTAAAACCTCCGACCCAAAAATATACTGGATATGAAATTATTACTGGATATAAAATTATTATAATTACTATAATCAATATTTCGGTCACTTTGTCTCATTGTAGATAAATTATTATGGCGGCAGTCATTTGCCGAAGCTGTTTGCACGCATCCGTTGCCATGGCAATGAGAGCCACTTGGCGGATTGTGAACGGTTTGAATATCAAAATCAGGTGAAGTGCAGCAAAGACGTGTCTGTGGCTGGAGTCATTTGCACTAATGGTATGTATATCTGCATCAAATCTCTATTCTTTAATATACTCTCACTCTCTCCTCTCTCTCTCTCTCTCTCTCTCCCTCTTCCTCCATATACATACATATATATATATATATATATATATATATATAGTAAAATCTATCTCAAGTGGTCAGTGACCGACCACGACTTCCAGTTTCATGTGCTCTTACGCAATCATCACGTGCCTGATGATTGCGTGGAATCGTATGAAACTGAAAGTCGTGGTCGGCCAATGGCCACTTGAAAATATATTAAAGCTCTGCTATTTTTATGGCACTGAGCACTCTCTTTTCCAATTTGCAATCTCGGCCAGACTCTTTTGGAGGCTGCTTATCCTTATCTCTAATTATATATATATATATATATATATATATATATATATATATATATATATATGCTCTTGCAATAATTTAACTTGACACCTTCAAATATTTTTTAAAAGACACATTAAATTACCTTGATTGCTTTTGTCTAATGATACGTGTATTCTAATACCCGAGTTTTAAGGAATCAGACGAACTTATGTTTGACTGCAGAATTCTATTTATTCTTATTGTTTTATTCGTGCTTGAATTAAAAATGAAAACTAATTATTTAAAATTGTCCTCGCTATCTTCTGTTCGTAATCAAAATAAAATGAATAAAAACCTAAACTGAATAAAGAATTTTTTTTCTTTTAAGACAAAATAGTTTTAATACAAATCGTTCTTCTCTCCCACTCAACTAACTGCTTATTTTGCTTTACAATTCTGTCGCTCCTTGAAAAATGAAAGTTAAGTTTTAAATTGTTAATTTTCTAATTCTTTGTTTCTTTTTTTATCGCTGTATTTGAATCTGTTCACATCTTTGCCATTTTATTCGAACTCTCATTTTTTTGTCTTTTTCATAGAACTTCCTGACTTAATTCCCGATGCAGTAGCTCTTCAAAATTCTGTACGTCTTGAGGATCGACCACTTTACTACCTGACTTGTTCCATGGAAGAAAACTGTTTGGCTGATGAGGCCTACGAAATAAAAGAACGTTCTCATGGTAATTTATTTTATGATTCTCCAAAACAGTGAAAACTATTCGGAAAACTGCTGTTAAAAAAATCAGCAAACATTTTTAACAAATAATGAGGAAAGAAATCTTATAGAATTTAACAGGAGATTTTTTCTTAATCATTTCACCCCAAGCGAGTGTTCGAGAAAAAAACTACTTTTAAGGAGAAAGGACAATAAAAGAACAAAAATTAAGAAGATAATGATAACGATTGACATTGCATTTAAATGCTTGAAGATTAAAGTTGACTGGGAATCAAGAAACCTAAGAGAGTTCCACAAGCAAAAAATGCGATAGAAGAAACTGTTAACATAGAACCTACGGTTACCTCTAGCCATTTCAATTATAAAAAAGAAATGAGACCGTGCCGCCAATCTAGGATTGCGCTTAAATTCAAAAAGTCTACGTAACATAGCGGAAGTTTCATCAGAACAATTACTATGAAAGTATTTATAGAAAAGGCACAGGGAATCTAAGTTACGGTGGTTGGAAAGGGACTGAAGCCGAGATGCCAGGTAGAACCATTAACATTACGGACTGTTCTTTGGATTTTATTAAAGATCTCTAAATATATAGCAGTAATATCAGACCAGATGTGGCAGCAATATTCAAAGCAAGGACGAATGTTAGACTTATAAATATGTAAGATTCTGGCGAGAATTAGCCATTTCTAGCCTTGTAAATTTGAACGCCTCCAAAATAAAACTGCTTTTATTTAACCACCATAGAGAACCTTTTCTGCCTGCCATTAGCATGGCTGATGCTAACCTACAGGGGAGCAACTCTTTGCGCCGCTCACGTTTTCCACTGACATGAAGTGAAGGGATTATATTGAATCAATTGCTAGGTTTACTGCTAGGAAAGTTTGGTTCACTGTGTCATACCAGACAGTTTTTTTCTCATCAGAATCCATCTAGCATGTTTATAGATTTACCATTCGTCCGTGCATTGAATACTGCTGTCATATCTGATCTGGTACTCTTACTATATATCACGAGACTCTTGACAGAATTCAAAGATGGGTCTGTAATATAATCTATCCTGACCTGGCATCTCTTTTCTTCAGTAATTTATA
Organism: Acanthosepion esculentum; assembly: GCA_964036315.1. Classification (NCBI taxonomy): domain Eukaryota; kingdom Metazoa; phylum Mollusca; class Cephalopoda; order Sepiida; family Sepiidae; genus Acanthosepion; species Acanthosepion esculentum. The sequence goes on from OZ038481.1 coordinate 56,218,836, forward strand.
TTGAAATGGGCTTTCCTCTTTGGCACCTCGACTGCATGAATTTAAGCGCAGTACAGGATTGGTAACTAGGTTTTACTGTTTTACTGTTGAAATAGCTAAATGCAACAATCACTTCAACTCCAATAGATTCTTGTCTCGCACTTCACACCTGTGGAACTCCATTCTGTTTTCTAGCTTCCCTGATAATTACAATCTTCAAAAATTTAAGTGCATCGTCACTCGCCATCTTCTATCTTCTTGAACCCCGTTCATTTTCTTGTCCTTCCCTCAATCCTCCCTATTCTCAGTCTTCTCATTCACTTTCACTTTCACTCAGTAACCCCTCGAGCCATGGAAAAGGTTATTAGCCAAGTATAACCAATATGACACGATCTGATAAGAGTATTCCGGGCACATATATCACAGCCAAATGTGTGCGATATTCTGACAGGTCATCATAAAAGCAGACGATAATCTTGCAGGTAGAGCCCAGTTAGAAATACCTTCAAGACAGTTGACCAAGTCCGGTCCCACGGCCTTCAATTGTTTACAAATATAAGTGATATCTCTCTTAAGTCACTGTGACTGCCACATCATTCAAACGCAAAAAAACTCTCGACACCCGACCATGATGCTTACTGATTACAACCGCTCATAAACAAAGATTCAGTGTGTCAGTTTCTAGAGGATATATACTCAAATGATTAAAGTTAGGCAACTGACAAGCATATCTGTGGTATCAGTAATATGGGCGTCATGTGGATGGATACAAATCCCTCCAAAAACGCCAAAGATGAGAGAGTGTTGTAACCTATGTTGATGAGAGAGGTTGAATGTTTTTGTCGTGGACGAACACACTCTGGAATATGTCACTACAACGACGCTATGATCTCGACTGCGGTCGATAAGGGAGAGAGATATTGTCTTCTAGCATCCATTGCCTATTATTAAATGTTTTTGCTTCATTTATAACTGTCTTTTGTTCTTATTAGCAGAACTGTCTACATTTATCTTTCGCAGCGTGGATTACGGCATCTCGAAGACTTTTACGCTTCAGCAGCATTGTATACAACATAGGAACGGCAGACTTCATTCCAAATTCTCCCAAAGACGCATGGGAATGGCACCAGTGTCACATGTAAGATCCCGATTTCTATTTCTTACCAGATTATATAATATTAAAACTATTTGATTAATAAACTTATTTTGTTCCTTGGCTCTTTTTGCTAAAAGATAAATTGAGTAAGATCCATGTTATATGAATGTGAAATATTATAATTCTCCAAACTAGTTACCTGCAAAAATTCGCTAAAAAAGAGCATACCATGATGAAAAAAGGCCCCAAACTTAATAAAAACAAAGTATTATCATCAAAGTGTTCATGTTATTAATAACAGGAAAGACCAAAGTATTTTTTATTATTTTTTTATCCTTTCTAGCACGTTCGAAATTTTGGTTAAAAATTTTGTTTTTCTTTGTCAGCGGGTGGGCCAAAGATTAATATTTGAAGTTTTAGCGTCTTTTTTGGCGTTAAGAACACATTGTTTTGGATATTCTTGCGCAAATCAAATAATTTTCAGAATTTAATGAAATTTTCAGAATTTATTCACAAATAAATGAAATTATTTTTGAAAATTTTATTTTTTTTTAGAAAATTTTCACTTACTTAATTTTATGAAATTTCTAGAAATTAAAATTCCACCCTCTTCTTACTTATATTAGTTAAACGTTGGTCTCATTGGAGAATTTAAATCACCAATTTGATTTTGTCAAACAGAAATACCATTTAACAAAAATCTGCTCTGAACCATATTTACTAATCATAAATGAAATAGCTTAGTACAAATCATCAAACACCAATATTTTTAAAAGAATTTTGAATTTTTTGCATATGTATAAACAAGCTGGTTTTTGTAGACATTATCAGAGACTATAGTAAATTTAAAGCTAAAATTTCTAAAATTCAATAAAACATTAGATTACAGACAGTATTTCCTTAAAAGTTATATATAAAAGGCACTCACGCCGTGCGTTTTTGACGAAGCCAAGTGGAATAACCCATAAACTACATAAAAATAACAACTCGCACATCAAATCTGGTAGTCGACAAATTGTGTTAGATTCTGTAAAATAATCAACGTCAACACTTTTATACAACTTCTTCATAAAACTAGTTTCTTACTAGAAAAAGACAAGATTTGAAAGATGAAAAAAAAAGTATTGTTAAATCATGACGACTCGAACAGCCTGAAAGTAAATGGAATAATACTTTATTTAATTTTAGTATGTAAAAGTTTTCATATGGATTTTAAAATGAATGAAATTTTTCAGCCACCACTTTCATTTCAATCACCCCGTGTTTTTAAATCTTAAGTGTAGAGTCCGGTTAAGGTTTTTTTTTTTTCCAAATGCCTGGTGCGCCAAGGATATGAATAACCCCAATTTCTTCCATATTCCAAATCTAAGAAGTTCCACTCAGACAGATTTTTCCCAGGAAGTGCCACATTGTGGAATACACTCCCACATGGATGCTTTCCTGAACACTACAATCTTAACCTCTTCAAGTCTTACTTAATCGCTATCTTCTTTATGCTAATAATATTCGCTTCCCACCACCTCCTCTTTCATTCATAGCACACACCTCATTCATCATAAGCATTTTCAAAGTAAACATCTTCTTTGGATGGCACTCGAGCCTTGTGAAATTATAAAATAAAACTTCTACCATAAATGATCAACTTGAGTAAGGAGGCTGATGAGAACAGTTACGCTACAGGAAACCTCTCTTTTGACTTTGTTCAGTTCTTCCATGTACATACGGTCATATCACGTTGAAACATCGGTTCTCATACGATCACCGAAGTTAAGCAACGGTCAGTACCTAGATGGGTAACCGCTTAGGAATATCAGGTGCTGTAAACTTGGATGTTCAGGTGGTGTAACGGATAAGGACTCGGAATTGTTAATCGGGAAGTGAATTCAATTTGGGTTCGTTATTTTCACTTACCCTTAAAAAAGGTATGAATCCACCTCTTCTCCTCCAGTTATGGGTTAATTAGTAAATTATTATTATTAGAATCTAAATTATTAGAATCTCAAATATTTTCTGGCTTTAAATAACCTGCAAAGGTTGATAAGTCATAGAATACAATCAATGTATGTACATATGGCACACTGCAAATATATCCCAGTTTCATGCTACCGTTATAGTTGTTTTAGAAAGCACAGTTTATATTCTTTCATTTTTCATTTAGATTCTTGGGATCACTACTAATAAGCTTGTTTCATCCGAAGCGACACTTAAAATTTAACGACCGACTTTTTTTGTCAATTGACAGGCATTACCACAGCATGGAGGTGTTTGCTCATTATGATATTTTGGACTTACAAGGCAATCGAATAGCACAAGGCCACAAAGCCAGTTTTTGTTTAGAAGATACGCGATGCCCCCCAGGCATTACTCCAAAATACAATTGCTTGGGATTTGGTGACCAAGGTAAGTATTAAAAAACATTTTTTTTACTTTTTATCTTTTAGCGTTTTTATAACAACCGTACTCCTAATTTTGATCGATTTTTTAAAATAATATCTACATTTCTACAGTCAATATATACGAAGAGTGTGCCACCATCTACTCGCATTTATTCCAAATTCTATTGAAACCAATTCTCACTTTCCAGTCTTCAAAAGCATCTACGTGGTCTTGTAGGCAATGAATTATTTCCACCCTACAAACTCTTTCCTAAATATACAACGTCGCAAGTCTATCGCTATTTCCATGGCATATGTTCTGACGAGCTGCATTCCTTAGTTCCATGCCGCGTATAAAAGATCGAACCATCCTCGTTTTCTTCGTATTTCATTAGCAAGAAGGAAATTCCATTCGGACAGTTTCTTTCCAATAACTGCTATTGTGAAACAGACTCCCGAGAGGATGCTTCCCCGATCACCACACACCTCTTCAAGTCTAGAGTTAACCGTTATCTTTCATACATAACCTCATAAACTGCACTTCTTCCAACCTCCTCTTCCGCTCATTCAACAAATTCATTCATCAACCCTCTATTTTGAATGGCTCTTGGACCTTGTATTGGATGAACTATCAGTGAAAAGAAAAACGCGTTGCTGTTGGCAAATATTTTACTGTGCGGTATCAGTAAATGAGGTTCAAATTTCGACTGTCACAATTATGCATACAAACCACAACTGATTAAATATTGTACCTATACAAAAGGTTGCAATTGTCCATGCACTGCCAGTGATTCTCCATATTAATTAAGCGACAATTTTTATATAACTTTTAGATGTCGGCTGCTATTCCATTAAGCAACAAACACAACAAAATGTGTTCATATTTTTTTTCATTATCTGATGAGACACGGTAGAGTAATGGATAGCGGCTCGGATTGAGGAATCGGTGAGCCGAGTTCGAATTCCAGTCTTACGTACTAATACCCTTGGGAAAGGTATGAATCCTCTTCTTCTTCCATCAGTTATGGGTAAATAGCAGAGGTTTCTATAACCTTGGATGGCAACTGGTCTACCGCAGAAAGAAATAGTAACCTACTGAGGGAAAAATCTGCCTCGTCAGTCATGTATAGAAAGATATATGATCGCCTAAGCGTGTATCACGCATGGCACATAACTGACTGATGAGACATACTAATATGACTACTATATTTGATTGTGATTTCATTATATACTACTAGTTCGATACCTGTCGATTCGCTGACGGCAGATGATCAAATTTACAATCTAAACTGCTTGTCCATTTTAAATAACACATTTATCAGAAAATATATTCAGTTTAAATACAGAAGGAGCCATAAAAAAATAACTCCAAAGAGCTGCATATTTCAGCTTGTACGCTTTTCCTGTTACGTAGCGGTTGCAATCAGTAAAGGAAATTTAGCTCTCGCAATACAAATGTCCATTTTAATTGCATCCAAATTTTGTCTGTGTGTTTGTGCGCACGCGCGTTTGCCTGTGCGTGTGTACATTGTAATATTTCTAGAAAATTGAAAAAATAATAATAACTTAATTTATTACCGAATAATTTCCAAAAATGTTAAATATAATTATCTGATTTTTTGTGTGTGTTACTTATTTTTATTTTTGTCATCTCTAACTTTATGATTTATTTGCTCAATTTGGGTAAGAGTTGCCCTCACTGAATTTGATGAGAATGTATTATTCTAATGTCTTATTCCAAACTCAGTTAAAATGTGTGTGTGTGTGTGTGTGTGTATGTGTGTGTGTGTGTGTGTGTGTACAAGTACATGTAAGTCGCTCACACACAACGTAGACAGTCGCATATACGTTAGATACACACATACAAAGTCACACGCAAGCAGTGTGTGACGGACAGAGAATCGGCTCTTCTTTAATACTATAGATTCATGAATATTTTATTTATTTTCCCAGGTCTTTCTGTAAACTGCTCCGACAACTATTATCATGACATTGACTGTCAGTGGATTGATATTACCGGAGTTAAATTTGGTAATTACATCCTTAAGGTAAGCGTTAATGCTTTATTACTGTTAGTTAAAGTACATATTTGGGAGGAACATTTTAACCCAGTGATGGGATTCGCCACGGTTCGCGCGAAATGTTTACTAAAATGTTTACAAGTTCACAGAACTTGTTTATTTACTTGTTTGTCTATATCTATCGCTAAAAAAAAAATTAGCAATGTGAAAAAAGAAGAGAGAACCGGTTCCTAAAAAAATTGATTCCCACCACGGGGTTCAACCCTCTACCTTGAATGGCTCTTGACTCCAAGAATTATTATTATTATTATTATTATTATTATTATTATTATTATTATTATTATTATTATATCTTAATATCTGGTAATTAATACATAAAAAGCAGGCCATGAAAAAGGGGCATTCGATAAAATGCAATTTTCCTCCGGCTCATCACTTTCCGGAATATTCTTACTCTTCCTATGATTCTTCCTTTCTGCAAGTTCCACTGGGCAATTAGTGCCAGTTATCTATATACCAGGTCTCCATTATCGCAATCATTGCACTAATTGTACCAATAGCAACTGGTATAGTGATTTTCTAAACGTAGATTAGATGTGACAAAAAGCTGAAAGTATGTGGCACTCAGTGCGGATTGAAATTGTTCTAGCGAGACAATTTTTCTAAACATTACAACACGTAGTGACGTCCAATGACTTTCTAAACGTAGATTAGATGTGGCACAAAATGAGGACGAAAGTATGGGGCAGCCAGTGAGGATCGAACTCACTACTCAGTCGTAATTGATCTAGCAAGACAAGCTTGCTAACCATTACAGCATGTCGAGGTGCTCGAAATGAATTTCTAGGCGTATCTTAGATGTGGCACAAGGCCAAAAGTAGAGGGAAGCCAGTGAGGATCGAACTCACTACTCAGTCGTAATTGATCTAGCGAGACAAGCTTGCTAACCATTAAACCGCGTCGACGTGCCCCAATCGCAGTTGGTATGATTGTGTGATTGTGACTTCCTTCAACTTCCAAAGACTTGCGAGTTCAAACTTTAATGGGTCCTAATTGATTACTTTCTCTTCTTCCTTTTGCTCTATCCTTCTATCAAAAGGACACGATGGATCAATGATCTTCCCGTCTTTTCCTGTTTTATCTTCCGCCAATATGTGCTCCAGTTTCTTATCTGTTTGTATTGGAAAAAAACTTAGTTCTGACTCAACATGAGCTACAATTCTCTAAAATAACCATATTTGCTCTAATTTGTGCTATGAACGTTATTCGGTCTTCCACTGCTGTCCTCATAATACATTGATCTTAGTGACCGTCCAGAACCTGGTCTATGGCTGTAGGAATGTTCATTTGCCAAAGCATCATCAACGTGTCATCTTTCACTTCCAATTTCTCAAAGGTTCACAATCATATTCCTCTCAAAAGGCTCTAATTGAGCAAAAGGAACACGGGTGCGTCTCCGTGGCATGTGCACTTTCACTGCACTGAAATTCATGTCAGTATGCCCCACTGTCTATAATTCACACACAGACGGTGTACTAATAAGAGTGTTACTATGTTACTTGATGTCCGAAAACGTTGAAGATTTTATCAAAATATTTACTACTCATTACCATGTGCATACTGTTTTTTATTCCATGCCTCTTATGGATCTTCATGGCTTCTTTTTCTTTATTATCTGTAAATTTCCCTTCTCCTCTATTGGCTAATAAGTTTAAACTGCTCTATTGTTTATCCCATACCTGGAGGGAATTTATGCGAAACCGAAAATAATTTAAAAGGCCAGAATGTGAACTCGACACCCACTTTCCCTGCCGATAACCCTTACACTACCCGAACATACATAATCAAAATCGGTATTGGCCTTAAAGATAGCGTAATATGGTTCCTTGCTATTTTTTTATTTCTAACATTCCTTTTCTGTATCCGCTTTGGCAGGGGGGCTACTTTTGAAACATGAAATTGTTGTTGTTGTTATTATTTATTTATTTATTTATTTATTTTCAGGTGGAATTCAATCCGGAAATGTACGTCAGTGAAATAACATTCGACAATAACGTGGTGGAATGTTCTCTATATTATACAGGAACGTATGCCTACCTTCGAAAATGCGATATTGTGCCGCTTCGCAGGCGTGACTGAAATTCTATACAGAACGTTTCAATCTAATAAAAGACAGGAGTCAAATGAATTATAAGAATTATAAAAGAATTGCGTCTCAAGGAAAGGGGAAAACAAAATTCAGTTTCTGGGCGACTAAGCTCTTCGCCGGGAACACTAGTCAGTGAAATGTAGGATTAACTTATTCTGTGATACTGATTCAGTTCTTCAAGTGCTGAAGATATTATTGGACAGTGGGGGAAATTCAGGCTTTAAAAATTAATATTCATAACAGTAATGATAAAATAGGATGATTCTAAAATGATAGTTGCCGCCATTTGTAATTATCTCTTCTGTCTGATCCCATTTTCTTTCTTTACATTTTCTTTGTCATATTCTGTGTTAAGATTTTAAAATCAAAATAGCCTTTTAAAAAGTAAAGAGTGGGGAAATATCGCTTCAATACGAATATAAAGATAAATTATAACAAACAGGGTTAAAGAAATGTTATCATTGATAATAGGTAAAAATTCTAAATTTATATATATATATATATATATATATATATATATATATATATATATAAGCGTAAATGTAGTCGGATTCATTTTTGTCCGTGATCAAACTGACAGACTTTAAGGTTTTTGCCAGCTAAAAATCTTAAATTTTAATTTTCTTTTTTGTTTTGCTTCTGAAAGGCAAACATCGAATTTTAAGTGATACACAAAAATTCAAATCAGAATTTTGAACAAACGCTCAAAACTGAAAAGTCAGAATCTCCCAATGTTGTTCAAGATGACCTGTATCAAAACGTATCTATGCAAACTTTTGAAAAAATGATTCCCAGTACACATCTCTGATGAAAAACAATTGGTAATTGTTTTTTATATTTATTTAATCCGACATGAAAAAAAAATATTAATATAGCTATAAGAAATATCACAAAGAAAATCCTCACTATTTACATTATTCGGACTATTGTCCTCATCTTTGTCGCAAGATTTATTACAACGTTTCGGCTGTTGTTTGCTCCGGCCTTCTTCAAGTGGTTGGAATGTTGAACTGAACCATTTATTTCGCTCACTGGGGTAGACTGTTCTAGTTCCACGTGCCATGTCTAATTGATGTCTGTTATCAGTTATCTCCTGTTAATTTCCCTCTCCAAGTTCTCCACCGCCATACTGTTTGGGTCCTGTCACTGGATCTAACCAACGCCTTTATCCACTGTGCCATGTGCCAAGAACCTGAAGGAGGTCGGAGTGTACAACGGCCGAAACGTTGTAATAAATATGGCGGCAAAGATGAGGACAATAGCCCGAATAATGTAAATAGTGTACATAATACCTCATCTCAGAAATATAGACCGATACTGAAAGAAAATCCTGTTGAAAGTCAAAGATATTTTAACTTTTAGACTAGCGCGCATAAGCATGTATAGATAGATAGATAGATAGATAGATAGATAGATAGATAGATAGATAGATAGATAGATAGATAGATAAAATGACTTCCTTATAAGCATATATTTGTACCAAAAGACAATATAATCTTCCAGATACTGTAGACATAATATAAAAGAGATGTGTATAAAACCTTTATTATTTCACTTTAAAGCGTTAAATGCATCCTCAGTTTGTCTGATTGGCTATTCAATATATGCGTTATTTGTATCGATCTATATGTAAATATATTTCATGTGTACATGTCTATGTGGTGTGATCCAAGATCCATAAAAGCTATCTACTTTTATGAATATTGGAGCAATATATATATATATATATATATATATATATATATATATATATATATATATATAGTCATGTATGTATGTATGTATGTATGTGTGTATATCTTTTCACCTTTCCGTGTTTACTTCTTTATATATTAATACGTTTCTTTCTTAACATTACCACCGATCTAAAATGTATCATTACAAATATAAATTTTATTCGTCACATATCACCAAAGTTTGAATGTAGAACTTATATTTGTCTAAGCCACACCGATCGACACCCGCAGGCAGGAAAAAACTGTGAAATACTTTAATGATTGTTCTGTGGTTTTTATTAAAAGATGCAAAATACAGGGATGAATGATAGACGCATACATTTCTTATCTGAGGATAAGAAATTATTATTATTATTATTATTATTATTATTATTATTATTATTATTATTACACTACTTAGAGAAGAACACGATTTAATAAAAGAAAAGGAAAAAACACAGTTATCTAACAATGTTTAATGATATTTAGACAGTATGTCTGCTTTTTAAGGTTTTATTTGAAATTTGTATACAAGTAAAAAAAAAAGATATAAAAAATAGAAGTTTGTGTGCAAAATTCACATGTCATGAGAAAAATAGTTGTACTAATAATCAACGTATCAAAATGAATGAAATGCAGCCAGTGTTAATGGAATGCAACTGAAACGTAAGTAACATGATGGGGCAGTTTCTATCATTATTATTATTGAGAGAGAGCGAGAGAGAGAGAGAGAGAGAAGCACGTCAACAAAGTGATGCTGGAGTACAAATCTACAAAGCCCTATATAACCATAATGACATCCAGTCTGATAAGTGTATACGCGGTAAATGCATCACAGCCAAATGTGTGCGATATGGTGACGGAATGCATCAACTTGCAGATAAAACCCAGTTGGAAACACCTTCTGACGGTCTCCGATTGGTGCTGTTCTAACTGTGGCTACCAAGTCGTGTAAGCTACTTCTTCTACAAACGGAAAAAAGAAACAACCCTTCCGATTCCTGATCATGATGCTCCCTCACTACACCCGCTTATGAAATGAGATACACAATCCGTCAGCCCCTAGGGGACATGCCCAACTGAATAAGGCCGGGCAACTGGCAAGCAAATTTGAGGCACTAAACGGGATATTCACTGTATCTAATCTTAATTCACCAGGGCAAAACATGCACAGGTTAACATCTCTAATCAATTAAGACCAGAAGCCATGAGAGCCATACCTGATCTAGCACCATGGCATTTATTATTATTATTATTATTATTATTATTATTATTATTATATGACTTTGCGCTTTCACTCCAATTATCGGCTGATTATCGTTAGACTTAAGTAACAGCAAGTCACCTCAAATTTCCAACGCTTTTCTCAGTTGCTCGCCAAGACTGTTGTTGCCTGGCCAGCTCCAAACTTTGCCCGAATTTCAGTTCCTTTAATGTCGCCTCTTGTATTTTGAGCACAAAAATTTCTATAAGCACGAACCTAACATTTTTCTATTTTTTCGTTTCTTTCATCTTCACCCTGTCAACTGTTGATATAGCCACAGCTACAATCTATCAGTTTCTTTTCCTTGACCCGGCCTTCTTATATGCACGGGGTCGTGGGTCTGAATCTTGAAGCCCAAATGTATTATACGCTCACTAGATTTTTCGCTAATTCCATTTGCTTATATGGTCCACGCCAAAACCTTTGCTCGATTCCCAGTGTTTATCGAAACAGCTGACTACATTCATTTTATAATCTTTTTCCATTGGAAATGCACAAATTGCTCTTCTTCTCCATATTGTGTGAGTGTATGTTTTTTTTTGTTTTGTTTTTTTTACATAAATGGTCTATAATTTGTTCTAGAGCTCTCAGAGATTCCATTTCTCATTTTAGATATCCTCTGTGTTACCATGTTCGTGATTTTGTCTCTTTTCGTCTTTTAAATCTCCCCCACCCCCGTTCGTTCCTCGTTTTTCTTTCTTTGCTCTTCCACACTCTATTCCCTCGTTTGTTGTCCCCTTATTCCCTTGTTTTACTGTTACGCGCTGGGTTTTTTTCTGTTTCTTTCTCTTCTTTGTGCGTATTTTAAAATTATTTCACCCCCAAGCAATGTGATAAAAGTTACTAAGATGCAAGGAGTTACTAAGAGCGAAAGAAATAAAGGAACAGGATTCAATTTGGCAGTAGATGCCGACTGACATTGCATTTAATTTTTTAAATATCGTAGTTGACAAGAAAACAGGAAGCCGGAAGAGGGTTCCATAAGCGAATAGTACAGGAGAAGGAAATATGGGCATAGAACTTGCGGTTACAACTAGCAATTTCAACAGTAAAATTATGAGACCTAGTTGCCATCAAATTTTAAGCTATTCTTTTTTAAATATTTTTTTAAATAAGTTTTACGAACTTGTGATACATGCACTCGTTCGTGGTTGGAACACTGTCATTGAAAGAGGTAGTGATTGTGTTAAGAAATAGGGATGTGAACCTGTGATGTATAGCTATATCTTGATGTACGATATGTTTGATTGATATTGGTAATATTCTATAGCGACACTCTCGAGAATTTTCCGTCTAAGTAAGTTACTTTCTTTTTTAATAAGTGTGGTCGAATTTGTGGTTGAACTTATTTCTATGCATGACTAATGCATTTGATAAATTGTGTATAAAATCCTTTTAGTGTTCATAGATATTTAATTTTTACTTTCTGCATGTTTTCCCACTATATTGTAAGGAATAATATAATTGATAGTAACTAATTTACTAAAAACACATCTAGCAAAAATAAAAATAAAATTACCTCTTCCGAGACATAAGAACATAAAAATAAGCATTTAATCACTAATCAATGTTTCTTTATCTTCGATAACAAGTTTATAGACAAAAATTTTTGTTTACCGATGAGGTCCCCTCTTAGCGGTGTTTCGGCTTGCCTATTCTTAGAACTTCTAGAAAATGTGCCTTTGAAAAATATTTTACCACAGAATTCTTCTTATTTTAGATGCATAAACTATTCTCTATTAATATAACCACACGTTGAACACACAATAGATTTTAGCTTTGAATCTGAGATTAACAACACTATTCCTAGATACCATGCTACACAGCACTAATAATGACCTTCAGTTGGAGCTTTACAGAAAATCTACCAACAACAATAACTTTATTCATTTCTATTCTCACCACTGTAACAATAAAATCTGGAATAATTATAAGGATATAGCAGGTTTTTAAAAGTGTTTTCTATGTATATTTCTTCTTCAGGTAAACATTGGTGGCAGATACTTACTTTTCTTAAATAAGAGGAAGAAGAAATATACATTAGAAAACACTTTTAAAAACCTGCAATATGCTTATTACTTCATCCACAACGCTAAGGGAAAGCATCCAAAATATACAACTGCAAATATATATATATATATATATATATATATATATATATATATATATATATATATATATATATATATATATATATATATATATATATATATTAAAATAATGAGAAAAATCAGTAAGATTTATAATATGGTGTTCTTATTAATTATTTTTATTTTTAAAAAACAGTGCTCAATACAATTCTGCAGAGCATAAATATTATAAATTTACTAATATTTACCATATTTTTAAATTAGTTAATTTATAATATATATATATATATATATATATATAGATAGATAGATAGATAGATAGATAGATAGATAGATAGATAGATTAGTATAAATTTTATATTTAGTAGGTATACGTGTTTGAATAGACATCTTTGTTACTTGTATTCTAAACTCTATAATTAAAAATAACCGCCCAAGATTGCGAAAGGTTTTATGAAATTTTATGAAAGAAAATGTGCCTTCTGAACGGGAATCCATACTCATTTTCTTTAATAATCTTAGAATAACCTAGGCCGCTTGACATTAAGTTTAAGAAATTGCTTATTTCATTTTATTTTTTAACATTAAAAACACTCTTGACCACTAGAAGCCTTATTTTTAAGAAAACACAGATGTCTACTCAAACATGTGTAACCACTAAATCAGAAATCTTGCCGGATTAAAAAACAACATTAATTGCTTAAAATTACCTTTATATATAAGGAGATGCAGAAAAATCATAGTCATTGTTAAGAAACCCTTCTTTTTTAAAAATTCTTTTTGGTGCGTGTGTGTTTTTCCCTGTATATATTATTTTGTCTCTATGTACCGATTATATGCGTAATGTTAAAAAATGTCCTATCATTTTTCAAAAGAAGGGATAATACTCATTGTTAAGTATTAAAAGTAATGGAACATAGAACAACGACTCAATATATATATATATATATATATATATATATATATATATATATAATCTTTCGTCATTTCTGTTCTGGCAACTATCATTCTATTGGGATCCCTATCTACGATCATTTCATTTTGAACTGTTCTCATCAGACGTTCGGAATTCAATAAGGTAGAGTCAAATCATGGGAAATTTATATTGTTCAATAAGGCATTTCCTCTAGCAATGGCAAACATTCTCTTCTCACAAGCTATTGCTCGTTCGTTCATTCTTCTCTAAGCGCCCTATCACTATACCTAATTTAGCTTAGTTCATTAAATTTCTATATTGTTTGATTTGTACCAAAAGAAAAACAAACTTCTGGCAATGTTTAACCTTCATGTCTGCAAAATAATGTGTGTCAAAAGGACATTTCTTCCGCTCTTACTGCATACACTTTTGATTCCATCGGCAATGTTTATTGTTTTAAAATGCAAAATAGATAATATCATATGTTTATTCAAATTTTCTTTTTTTTATAGTTCATTGCTATTTCTTTCAAATTATGAATAAAAACTTGTTTTCATAGTTCTTTATAAAATGGTAAATAATAAATATTGCATGTGGCTTACAAATTTTGTAATTTTTTATAAATTTATGAGCAAAAAGATTTCTTTTCAAATTTATTTCTTTATAAAATGTTAAATAATAAATTTATAGAAAAGTTATCGATAATAAATATTGCATTGTACTTGGTTCACAATTTTTCATAATCTTGTAAATAAACATTGCCGAGCAAGTCAAAAGTTATTGCAGTAATAGTGGTGTCAAGGGAATAACCGTCCTATTGACACACCGTTTTTTTTTTTGTTTTTTTTGTTTTGTTTTTCGAGCGCGAATCTTAAACATTGCCAAACTTCCCTTATTGTTTATAATACACAAATTTTCTCAATTGTACACTACATATCGTAAACCAGTCTTTCACTTGGCTCAGACACATCTTTCTGACTAGGATTCCTTCGGAATATATGATCAACACAGAACTATAAAATTATCTTTTTTTGGTGATACACTTTAGCAACTGCGTAAATTTTTTGCCATTTTCACAAGACTGTAACACCTCGAGTGGGATGCGTTTGCAAATTTTACTATTCAAGACTTTACTTTTATTAGTATTCGAATCACGAGTATTGGTAATGCAGTCATGCTGTCTGCTGAAATGCAGAGCCCTTTTGGTCAGTATATTTGTATAGTCATTAAAATGAAATACGTTTTATCCTGAAGCTAATATTCGAAAAACGTATCGGTAAATATCTGTTTAAAGAATGGTCTTTTGCTGTAAGCAAAAACCTTGTCTGTTCTTGATGAAAAGCTGAAGCCAGGTCTGGGGCAAAATAGGTTAGGAATAGTAAAAAGTTTGATTATCCAAATAAAAATCAAATGAGTTTAAAATCACTGACGCAAAACAAAATCTTTTAATTCCAGCAATCTGAGAAACTTAATTCTATAAATCAAACCAGTATGGACGATTGAAGTTCATATGGCGTATCTTATGTTTGTCCGCCTTCTTGTATTGTGCTGGTGCTTATAAAATCAACAAATATATAGTATAACGATCAAATATCGAACATAAGAATTGAACTCACGGTATTATCTTTGATTGTCTATGTATGTTTGTAAAGTATGCCTTGTGTTTTTTTTACACTTGTTTTGTAAATGTGGCTGGTAGTAAATGAAACGTAATTTAGAAGAGAGATGGGACGTGAGTTGATTGAAGTTCAAGGGGTTGGTAAAGGGTGGTTGCGGTGAACGATAGATCAAGGTCTGCATGCCATGACAATTAATTTATTGTTCTCAGACTTAATGGTGTAAATGCTGTGTTTTCTTGTTTCAAAGAAATGTTTGAAATTAAATAAATGTTATCAAAAATTCAAACGACTTTTCAGTTGTTAATTCTTGTTTGCTTTCATTTGCGTGTTTCATTCTTTTTCTATCAAATCTTTTACGAATTCTAACAAGCGCTGTAATATCGAATCCAGGTTTTAAAAAATGACAGAAAAAAGGTCACCGTAAAAAAATGTCACAGGGGAAATAGTCACAGGAAAAAAAACAAAGAAATGCTAGCGTCTTATCCCAAAAGTGGTCAAAATCTCAATCTCATGAAAAAAAATGAAAAATTCAAGGAACTTTTAATTCAAATTTTAATGTCAAATTGAGATTATTTTTTCGCGTGAAGTTGGGTTTTATGGGATACTCGGACTCCCTATTAAATATATCGAATATGTAACAGTAGCATTGTTAGAAAACTTTTTGGCTTAATCTGTCGACGGATACGAGTATGCTTGTGTTAAAATAAATCGCCATTATGTTGCGGGTATCGCCTCTTTGGTTGCGAGGTGTATGGACATTTTATATTAAATATTCATGGGCCCCTGGAACATTTATCCCACAAACAATATTGGCGGACTCAATGTGAGTCCAGGTAAAAAATAAAAAACACAAAACAATGAATATAAAACAAACGACAATGCATGTTATTAAAAAAATGAATTACATGTGGACACAGTTGTAACAAAAGGAAAAAACATAAAAACTAGTTATAAGAATGTGCTTTTTCGCGTGTGTGATAGACACGTGTGTGTGTAAGAGAGAGAGAGAGAAAGATAGAGAGAAAGAGAGAGAGAGTGAGAGAGAGAGAGAGAGAGAGAGTTCAAAAGTCAACAGAGGACCAAAGAAGCGAATGTGTCCCGTCGGCATCGTTCTTATTCTACGTTTGATTACATCTGGGAGGAAGAATTAAAAAGAGGAAGAGAGAGAATATAATTGCCTTTTTTTATAGACTTAAAGACTAGGAACCCTTAATTATGAAATATAACGAATAAAAAAATTTTTTTTTTAGTGGTTGGATCGATTTACTATGAAATTCTGTTGCAAACAGAGCGAACACATAAACTCGTGAGGTACACCACAAAAATAGGTGACTTCATTACCGGCCACTATAAATTACTTGTGACATTTTTTGCTATGACTTTTTTTTCCTAGCCAAAATTATGACTTTTCTCCGTGACTTTATTACCGGCCATGATAATATCAGTCATCCTCTGTGGCAGTGAATACTGAACAATTTCCTTACAGTTGAAGAAGTGACTTGAGGCAAATGAGATATGAGTCTACAGAAGGATGCTGGGTCTACAGAAGGATGCTGGGTCGTGACACCGTGTTGATGGCGCATTAGAATAGCAAAATATTCCTTCTAAAAACTAGGCAAAGTACTAAGTTTTGTATCAACTCACAACAAAGAAAAAGACGAAAAATATAAGATATTTTTATTTTCGTGTTTTTTACAACTAGATTTTTCTTGGCGTTCTCACAGTCCTTGTTTGTAGTTGTTTGTTAAGATAAAAGAAATGTGATTTCTTCGCGTGTATGTGTAAGAAAGAATAGGCAAAGGTGAAAGTGAAGAGAAAAGTCTAAGTGTCACGTCGATTGGTGAGGAAAACGGGTGAATGAATAAGGGAATTTCTTTTAAACATCGTGAAAAAGTTGCCGTATGTTGCCGTTTGTCTTACTGGCTGTTCTGGTCTAGAAACTTTGCTTACATATCCTTCAAAGGGACCACGAAGCATCTTTTTACTGTTGGCGGGAACGCGAACTATTAGGTGAAAAATGTTAAATATTTATTTTCAAAGCATTAATTTAATAACCGGAAGGATGCGCAATCCACCGACTCAGAAAACTTCTTTTTTTTTTTTGTCATTTGGTGTTTGACGCTCTTGGTGCCTATTTCCGTTCTCGCTCTACATAAGAAACAAGAAAACTTCCTTAGAAACATAGAAAATAGGGCTGCGCTGCTTTGTAATATCAACCCTCCAATATGGCAGTGGATTCTGGACAATTTCTTCACGGATGAAGAGGTGAACTAAACAAACAGAGATGTGCATCTACACAAGAATAAAGTGAATACCATGCATGGAACATGTAATCAACAAGGAAGTTTTCACAACAATGGGAATGAAAGGGACGTTTATAATTAGGATCAGAAAGAAACTGAAATTTCTGAGACATCATTAAGAAAGAAGGTTTGGAGAATTTGATACAGGTCATACTGAAGGCAAGAGGAGCAAAGGGAAAGCTACTTAATAAGCTCGTGTACAAATGGATGAGAGAACAGGAGGCGGGAGACATATTAAAAAGCTACAAAGAATAGGATGTTGTGGAGAGCCATAATCGCCTACGACCTGATGAGATACGTCATATAGAATAAGAAGAACAAGTGAAAATATTGAAAGGGCATTTGGTAAAATATTTTCAAAACGGGCAAATTCAACACGGATATTTATAGGTGTATTTTTATACAGAAGAAACTAACTCAGAATAGGATAGAAATCTATATTTATGTGATAATTTGCTGTGAAGATATTGTGGTGTGCTGTACGCGATGTGCCACGTAGTTCGGGTGGGGCTAAAAGTCGGTTCGCCCGAGAAATAAGAATTCTCCGCGGAAGGAAAAAGAAACATGTCTTGTCACTATGGCACCCTGTGTGCTTGAAGAGAGATAAAGAGTAAAAGGATTTTAGTCCTTGTATACTGTTTTATGCAATGCCACTTGGCGGGTGTTAAGAAAAGTCACCAGTCACGCTGAATGGGTGTCCCCTTGGGGAGACTCCATGACATGAGAGACTATTGGGTCTTAAACGCATCCCTGGTCTTAAGTGGAACTCCTACACACGATCCATCGCTAAAGACACAGGGAAAATGGTCAGTTCACTTTACCTAACTCTTCGTGCTATCCTCTACTTTTACAAGAGCCAGATGAG
Organism: Acanthosepion esculentum; assembly: GCA_964036315.1. Classification (NCBI taxonomy): domain Eukaryota; kingdom Metazoa; phylum Mollusca; class Cephalopoda; order Sepiida; family Sepiidae; genus Acanthosepion; species Acanthosepion esculentum. The sequence goes on from OZ038481.1 coordinate 56,237,227, forward strand.
GCCTAAAAAGGATTAGTGTTGTCATATTTGGGTAGGAGCTACCCAGACCTCACTTTCCATGCTTGATAGAGTCAAAAAACGCCCCCGAGTCCTTGTGGGTGACAAATTATTTTTCAAACTTTCTCTCATAGGGGGGATGTGGTAAGCCTCTCACTGCTCTATCGCCACTTCCATGGAAAGTGCTTGGATGAACTGTATCCCTTGGTTCCGACAGTTCTAATCTTCACGGTTGGACCCCTCCATGCCACTCACATTGTAACAAACTACCCACATCCATTGGTGAGAAGTAAGTTCTACTCGAACAGCTTCTTCCCGTGAACCAGTAGTCTGTGGAACCGACTCCCAAAAGGATGCTTCCCTGATCACTACAATGTTAACATGTTCAAGTCTAGGGTTAACCGTTATCTTCTCCTATCCGCATAAATTACCTATTACTGTAACCCTCTAGCTCGGGTGGCCTCAGGCTCTGTACAAGGTGAACCCCATTGTGAAAAAAAGAAGTCCCTGGCAAACAAGATGGGGTAAGTCCAGAATATAAAACTATGTTGGGATAAATCTTGCTCTGTTTGTGGTAATATCAATATAACAATTCTCCAACCCCGACCATATAGAACAGCGTTTCTCAAACAATTTTTTTTTTACTTCAGGGTGCACTTGTAGAATAACTAAAACTCTGGGCGGACATTAAATTTTAATAAGAAAAACTTAGTCTTGAAATTTGACAATAGTCAAATAGGAAGTCTCCTGAAATAAGCATTTATTTTTCAGACATTATATTGTATGTTTAAGTCTGCTTGTGTGAAACTCCCGCTTGAGGTACTTTGGCAAAGAAGAAAATTACCTTAAATGGTTGTCATTATTGGTTTTCCCCAAAGAAGATTAACGGTACAGTTATCATTTAACGGGATTTATCAAGCATCTGCTTTTTTTTTATAAAGGCCAATAATTACTGATTTAAATCCCTTGGGGAAGGCAAAAGAGAAAGGATTATCCACTCCTTAAATAATAAGGAATTTAGCATCCAGTTTAAAATACCAAATGATAAAGACTTTACTTAGAAATAGAAGCTATGTGCTTGGTGTCTGTAGCTTTTAAAAAGATTTTTTAATATAAAAATAATTCACAAATTACTCTTCTGTTAACTTGGAGCGCCCCTGGCTACGTTTCAAGGCGCACTAGTGTGCCCGGGAGCACCAGTTGAGAAACGCTGATATAGACAGTCAAGTAAATCAGCACATGTCATAAAGGATAATTAAGAAGGCATTTTCTCGTGACGTTGCTTGTGAGCGAAAACGTCACTGAGTGGCTTCCCTATCATGGCCTTGTGTTCATTTTAGTGAATACCTAAATAGCATTCATTGAAACAATATGTCACACATAGCGAAAAACAGCAATAGATCATTTCTATTGACATGATTCCTTTTCTTTACTAAGAATTGCCATGAATTTTTGGAAAAGATAGCGAAATGGTTGCCTATTGCCTACTCTCAGTCAGTCAGTCAGTTATGTGCCATACACGCTTAGGCGATCATGATTCTTTCGATACATGACTCACGAGGCAGATTTTTTTCCCGTGGTAGGCCAGTTGCCATCCAAGGCTATAGAACCCGGTTTGTCCTGCTAGTTACCCATAGCTGGGGGAGAAGAAAAGGATTCATACCTATTAGCACGAAAGTGAATGTAATGGATTCGACTGGAATTCGAACTCGAATCTCCGATCCCTCAATCCGAAACGCTATCCCTTACTCCACCGTGTCTCCTCTACTATATATTTTAGAGTTTTCCTTCTCTTAGACAATATTTAGCAGCACAATTAAGAGAATAGTGCGAGACAGCGATTGAGAATCACTGTACTAGGTTGCTACATAAATTCGTTCGTCTTTTGCCATTTACTTTAATATTTATTGATAGTTCTGATGAATCATTCCAAAATGTCTTTCCGTTTCATTGTTTACGACTTCCAGCCAATGATCCCACTAACTGTTCAATACCTCGACGATAGAAATCACTAGGTTTTGACTGGAAAAATTCATCAAGCCACGCTTTAAGCTCCACAATGTTGTTGAGCGAAACACCCCTCAAATTGTTAGAAAGCGACCGAAAAAGGTGGTAATTCGAAGGAGCTAAATCAGACGAATATGGTGGGTGTGGCTGAATTTCCCAACCAAGCTCTTTCTTTGTATCCACGAGTAACCTGGTATCGAAGGAGTAAACTGGAGGCAATGGGGGAGCGCTGGATTTTGTTTCACTCGGTCAATGCGTATGGCATTCATGCGCCGTGTACGTGCACGACAGTAATATGAGAGCTTGCCATTTTCTGAGTCAAATCCCTAGTGGTTTGGCGCGGTTCTTCTTTAATCAGCGCGTGCAACTGGTTCTCATCAAAGTAAAACAGGTCAACCAGAACGCGGAGAGTCTGTGAGTTCGAACTTGAAACGGGAAAACCATTTCGGTGCCATTCTGTCGATAATGATGTCATCTCTGTACACAGCACAAAAGTTTCGAGCCGCTTCGGCAGCTTGATTAAATGCAAAGAGAATATGACGAACATGCACATTCTTGTCTACTTGGCATTCCATCTTAAAGAAGTGTCCTAATTTGAAATAAAATTTCAATAACCTTAGACAACAGTTTCACGAAATGACCAGAGTTACAAGGAAGCAAAAAATACTACGAAGAATTATTCTTCGAGATCATTTGCGGAACAACATAAGAAAACGAACGCATATATGCAACAATCTAATAGCTGTCTCCAGGCCCATTTCAGAAACGTTTGAATCAGCTGAAGAAGCCTGACGTTTTAAGTTACATACATCCCATTTATAATTTTAAATCTTGCCATAAACGTCAATTTACAATATTAATTAACAAATTTATGTGGGCTTGGAGTATTCTGGCTGAATAGACGATGCTTTAAAAATGAAGATGTAATATAATTTGCGGTTTATGCCAGAACCTATCAACACAAGATCAAATATAACATAAGATTAGCAAGAGGAGTAATAGCACTTTTAGTTTGAGACTCACTAGAACAGTACGGCAGGCACTTGGCACGCAAAGGAGATATTTCACATCAAGAGGCCTAATTTTATTCAAGGAAAGCATGTATTGGGTACAATATATATATATATATATATATATATATATATATATATATATATATATATATATATATATATATATATATATATATATATATATATATATATATATTGTCATCCACAGAGAGACTGTTTCGCTGTATCACAGCTCATCAGTGTGACAAGACGCCCGGTTGCCTCTAGCTAGGATCGAAACTCGGCTGAATTGGCGTCAGTCGGAGATTCTACCCCTAAGCCGTTGGCGCACGGCAGGGATGAAGGTGAATTTAAGTGTATTGATTTTTAGATAAACACACATACACACACATATATATATTTACACACACACACACACACACACACACACACACACACACACACACATATATATATATATATATATATATATATATATATATATATATATATATATAGAGAGAGAGAGAGAGAGAGAGAGAGAGAGAGAGAGAGAGAGGTTTTTAATAATCCGAGAGATTTTATCACTTAAACGTTATTTTTGGTGGATACTCATATTTGATTAGACGCTCCGTTTATTTATTAAACAGTATATTTATTTATTTTTGCTTTCGCTCAGTCGGTGTAATCCTTCGTGACCGAGTTGCTCTAAAGCACGTCTGATCTAACGGCAGTTCCTCCTGCCAGCGGGACGCAGGTTCGAATCCTGCCGGAGAGCGTATCTTTTCTTTAATAAGATTTCTCTAATGTTCAGGCTGGCAGACGTAAAATCAGCGAATTTATTAATCCAACATATTTTTATTACTTTAAACGTTATTTTTAGTGGATGCCCATATTTGTGCAGACGCTACGTTTATTTTAAATACCATTTTATTTCATCTACTGACCTGAACATTCCAGAAATCTTATTAAAGGAAATGCGCCATCGTAAATATATCGGATTAATAAATAAAATCCTTTAATTCTTGAGAAATTGCTTTGTTTACATTTCACATACAACATTTAGCAGATATGAGTTTCGGGAAATCCGAATGTCTAAACAGAACCTTGCTGGATTGGTAAGCTCTTCGTAGCCGAGTACTCAAAGCACGTCGGATCAACGGTTTCTCCTGCAAAAGGGGGCGCATGTTCGAAATCAGTCGTAGGGCGCATTTTTTAATAAGATTTCTCGAATATTTAAGCCGGTAGACGAAATAAAATGGTGTTTAAAATAAACGGAGCGTCTAATCAAATATGGGTATCCACTAAAAATAACGTTTAAAGTAATAAAAATATGTCTGGTTAGTAAATTGGCTGACTAGACGTTAACGATCACATGACCGGCTAATCACTGTGAAAACTAAGAAAACGAAGAGGAAGAAAAGTTAACCTAACTCTAAATTTTTAAATAAGAGAATATATATATATATATATATATATATATATATATATATATATATATATATATATATATATATATATGATTGAATAAGGGACAAATAGGAAATCTCTATATATTTGACATGTTTCACTATTTAACTTCATCAGAAATTTTGGAGTGAAGTGGTTCGGATTTATATTTCAGTTTTTAAATTCAATTCATTTTGATTGACTGTGTAAACGTAGAATTTAAAAACTGAAATATAACTCTGAATCATTCCACTCTCGAAATGAACTGGAACCTTGCTGAGAACCAGAAGAGTTCTACAGGCAGAGAATGGTATCGAATTCGGTGGTTCCCAACTTTTTTCTATGGGTTGCATTTTCAAAATGAAAATTTGCTGGCGCCTCACCAAAGGAAAATTCCGGTAAAAAGTCGCAAGCAGTCCTGTAAAGGGTTAAAGGGAGATAACCGCAAAATCGAAGTTAGAACATTATCATTGATAACTCTCTTCTTCAATTTGCGGACCCTAGTTAGTTCTTCATACTTGATATAATGCAAAAATACCACAATGATAAAATCGGTCAACAATTGTTTATAACAATTTATACTGGGACTCATGCATGCAATTACAACTAATCCATAATAATATTTTAAATTTTGAAATCATATATATTTTTGGCATATTAATTTTTTGAAACTGTTTCTAAATCTTTGATTGTCTTTCAATCATTCCAACTCATCTGCTATCCTCTTCCGCCGCACCTATGAGGCACGCCGCGTCGTTTGGATACCACTAGAATAAGAGATGGTTACTACTTCATCATATTTATGTGTTAATAATTTCTACCAAACCTACTATCTACGACTGTTACATTGGTATCACTCGCAACTGTTAAGCACCATCGTTGAAAATGGTACTACCCAGCTATGTGAATCTATCAACGCTACGCAGCTGTGTGTCGTCAGTGGTAATCCACGGCTGTAATATGCAGGCTGCATGAAGACATCTGTCTTCCCGAGATCAAACAACTTGCATTCCACAAAAAATTGTTGACAATTGTTTTGGTGTTCCAAATTATACAGATTAAAATTATAACGTACACATTATTTGAATATTCTTCCTTTTTCTTCCGCCCTTAATCCCAGAAGGAGTAGTTGGAGTGCCGACGTGCTGAGCTGTCCACCATTCTCCTCCATCTGTCCCGGTTGTGTGCTAAAACCTGGGTCTCCGCGAGTGGTTTCTAGGTGTGCCCTTCATGTCGGGTGTCTTGGGAGTTTTAACCTGGCGGAGTCTATCCCTCTCCAGTGATCACAACCTATGCCCTCCAACTAGAGAAAGCGAGGAGGGAAAGAGAGAGAAGCGTGTTTTATTATTGATACAAGAAGTCATTACAGCAAAACAAGGCTCAATTACTCTATTTAATAAATGCTTATCTTTGTTGATTTCGAATATCTGTTAACTTTATTTTAATACCGGAAACGTAAACAAAATCATTTTAAAGCTGTTAATGAATTTTTTAATCTGACATTGTTTCTTATTAATAAAAGTTTTTTTTACACAGGGAATTTGTGCCGGCCTAGAGAGCGAAAGTCTTATTTTAAAAATGAGTCTCTCGATAACAATTGAACCTCAATCCCCTTTTTTTACAGGTTCGATTCCTACCGAGAGTCACATTTTCTTGGTAGATAGATAGATAGATAGATAGATAGATAGATAGATAGATAGATAGAAATATTTAGGTTCAACTACACAGTTAGAAAGTGGGCGAAGAAAAGTATTTTTTAATTACTGAACGCAGAGTGCTGAACCATTCTCATTTCCTTCATATTCGATTTGTAATGAGGAGGTTTCATTTCGTCAACTTCTTCCCAAGAATTGTTACAAACTCCCGAGAGAATGCTTCACCGACCACTAAAATCTTAACCTCTTCAAGTCTAGGGTCAACCGTTAACTATCCTATATATCCTCGTATTCACTTCTCTACATCATCATCATCATCATTATCATCATCATCATCATTCCGTAACCGTATGTGGCTCTTGTCCTTATATTCGGTGAACAGTAGTGTTACAAAAAAAAAGATTCGTCCCCACCTTCCGTTCTAATATTTTTTTTCTTTTTCAAATGTTCGCTATTTTCGGTGTTCTGTTTAGATTCAGGATATTAAACCTGAAATTGCTCAGAAGTCTCAATGACCAGTCCTTTAAAAATTAAAGAAAGAGAACCGAGAGCTAATGCTTTATAGGAATTAAATTTTATCTTTATTTTTCAATCAATAAAATCCCATGAGAAGGTTTGTTTGATAAACAATAATTACTAGGGCAAATACTGCCAAAAAATATTTGCAAACGAAGTTGTAGACCTAACACGTGTTATTTTTTAACCATTTTGAAAATATCAATAATATCAACCTTCACCACTCCTGTAAATTCAAGAAAAAGATTTTCGCGAGCCAATGTGAAATTATTTTCTAGACAATGAAAACCAAAAAGTTCAAACATCTATGTGAAATTAGCTTTTGGATCTCCCTTATGGATATAAAAATAGCAGCATACTGCTTCTAGGGGTTCAAAACAATTTCGGAGACCAGTCCTACACACACACAAACATACGCACACAATAGAAGATGACAACTAGCAGTCGCCAACTAAGAACTTGTCTACGCACTGACAGAAACATTGGCGTGATCGTCATTAAGTAAGTCTATCCACACATTTCACATTGCGGTAAGAAGACTTAATTACTTGATAAAACAAACTTTACTGCAAGGAAAATTGTTATTGTATATTTCTGAAAAGAATATAGAAATGTTATTTCATCTGACGTTCTGCTTCTACTTTTTCGTCAGAGAATAACCTTTTTTATGTTTCATTTAAAAGATATGTTGTTCACTATTTATATTACTCGGACTATTGTCCTCATCTTTGTTGCCATATTTATCACAACGTTTCGGCCGTTGTACGCTCCGGCCTTTTTCAGGTGGTTGAAATGTCGAACTGAACCCTTCATTTCCACGCTGGGGTAGACTGTTCTAGTTCCACGTGCAATGTCTAATAGATGTCATTTATCAGTTATCTCCTGTTAATTCCCCTCTCCAAGTTCTCCACTGCCTTAACCAGGTATTGAACTCACACGTCCTGTCACAGAATCTAACTAACGCCTTTATCCACTGTGCCATGTGTCCTTAAGGACATCTGTATATGGATTTCTGGGACTTATAAACTTAATGTCTTCAGCAACCATTTTTACCAGTGCTCATATTGCAATTTTTGTTATTATCATTTAATGTTTTTTACCAGAGCTCATACTGCAATTTTCGTTGTTATTATTGCTTTTCCATGTCACTCCTTATTACTGATTCCCCTATTGTATTCATTTCTATGTTTGGTCGGCTCAGGAGATTTTTGTAGCCTAGCATATGTGCTGATTCTTTAAGTTTATGAATTTTCCTATGATGTTCTTGATGCACAACGGCCGAAACGTTGTGATAAATATGGCAACAAAGATGAGGACAATAGTCCGAATAATGTAAATAGTGTACATGATACTCTTATCTCAGAAATATAGACAGATATGTTGTTGTTAAATGTCTGGAATCCTGACACTCAGAGAGCAACAAAAATCTGGGTAGACGGATCCCAACAGTCTATCAAAAAATCTTGCAACTGTTGCTGACGGTTTCTGTTAGTAAATAATAAGTAAAACCCAATAAACTTCCTTTACTTTCGACATACTTTCCTTCAAATGTCTGCTAATTGATGGTTGTCACTTGTTTCCTGTCATTCTTTGCTTTTCTTTTTTTTTTCTTTGTGTACCCCAGCTTCTTTTATTCAATCCATCCTTCGCTTCTTCTTGTTTATCTCTTCTTCTTGTTTCCCTCTTCTTCAACATTCCTTTTCTTTTTTTCTTTTCTTTCTACAAACCCTTCTTTACTCGACATACTTCCTTCCGATTTCGTCCCAACACATACCTTTTGGGTGGACGAATATGCACACTTATAAAAACAATTTTAAGGTTGTCAGTGAAAGTAAAATTTCATATTACCAACTAAATATTTTTCTTAACTTTATACTTTTAATGTTTACTAAGCCTAGCAAAAACCGCAAGTGTGCAATACACAGTGAAACTCAAACTCTCGTGTAAGACTCAGTAAGTCAAGGCGCCCTAGCCACATATATTGTTAATGTTATTGCTGTTAATTTTCAGGACGTTTTGAAAACTATATTTCTCTTTATTTATTTGTAACTTTAATGTGAAGCGTGATTATCCACCTCACGTATCTAATTAATTTTCTTTCTGTAAACATTTTCTTAGCCTACTATATTTCTTTAAGTGTTTCTCTCTTCCTTCCAAAACCTACTCCTTTGCACATATTGTCTTTCTTCCTTTCTCTTCATTATTATCTTTGCTATTTGTTCATTCACCTTCTTTTCCTCACTTTTTTCTTTTACCCTTTCTTCTTCGTTCCGCTTTCTATATTTTTCATGCATCCATCAAACAAAACTTTAACTCTCTTATAATCGCTAAAGGAAAAAAAAATAATTGTTCCTTATTCCCTATTTCTCTTCCCTTTCTACTTCTTTCATTTTCTTTTTACTTATTTAATCTTTTCCCTTCATAATTCCTTTCTTCCCTTTTTTCCTTTTTCTCTTTTTTTTCTCCTCTTCCTTTCTTTCTCCATTTTAATCTCTCTTACCTTCCCGTTCTTTTCTTCCTCTTTCTTCCCTCCATTAGACATCCCCTTCTTTTTTGCAGACAACAATCTTAAGTTTTGTTTGTTCGCAGCCCAAGACAAACACAACCACTACCACCATCATTCACATTCGTTGCTATTATCACATAGTTTGAAAACACCCACGCATCGGTTTTCTTTTCCTTCACGTGACCAATATGAAAACGTTTAGCATTCCACGTCGTCTCATGAATAATGATGGCGGACGAAATAAGGGAGAACACGCCGATAGCAACACGCTCACTTAAAAATAATTGGATTGCGTTGATGTTCATGTATAAACAGACACTTCTCTCTTGCTAAAAATAACTCACCCCCCCCTTTTTTAACCACTGCTTTCTTTTACTCATTTTCCCGCCTTTTCATCTTTTCTCCATGTTTACTCCTTAAATCAAAAAGCAGGCCTCTGAGCCTGAAAGATAATTTATTTTATATATTTTATCAACTGGATTAATTCATCAATTTTTCAGTTATACAACTACATATTTTAGACGAACCCTAAACCTATAGGAGCCAGCTGTAGAAAACTGACCATGGGAAGATTGTAGCTGTTAATAAAAAATAATTAAAATTTGTTTGTGACGTCAACGAACACTCGTTGTCACTTTCGTAATGCTTGTTGTAGTAGAGACTTTGTAATCGCAGATACAACTATAGTAACGCCGTTGAACAATACTGGTGTCAGACAACACTCGCACTAATAGTACTTGCTCGATAATACTCGCTCGAAAAGTAACCACCGAATAGTAATCCGTGTAGTGATCAGTATAGAGAAATAGTATAGTGAATCGTATAGAGAATAACGATCTGTATAATAATAGAGGATAGAGGAGAAGAGTGATCAATTAGACGCCACGCTAATTCCCATATATACATTTCATTTACGATCACGTGATCTACTTAGTCAAAATGGGATCGCCTGTGTTTGCTCCCTGATGATATATATTCAAACTCCAGAGTCGGCAACGATACTTTATTTCTATATGACAAATTTTAAGATTAATATTAAAACTAATATAATCGATGTAGTTGTTTAAAATTACACAACTCCTCACGTGCATTATATGTAGTCGCATAAGTGAAAAGTGCCTTAATTTTATATATTTTTCTCTGCTGTTCTGGATAAATCATTAGACTTTCTTTCTTGCTTCTATAGAAATAGGATCAACGATTGGCAGAGAATGACAATAATTTAATATAATCATCATCATCATAAGTCCTGTGACCGGATGTGCTCATGGGGTCGCTAAGCACCTGACCAATTCTCTCCACATATCTGCCCTAGATCTGTTCATTCATGCGCAACGTATCTTGGGCAAAGATAAAACCACACCCGATGTCCTCAAACTTGAAGAGTCGCCTTGGTCACAGACACATGACCGTTGATTTCTTCATGGGAACTCTCCGCCCTGGCCATTGACTAGGAAGGAAATCCCCCTCAAGTGATGCCGTGTCATCACCGCAATGGCCGCATACATGGCCGTGGAGCCCAGTTTACTCCATTGTACTAGATGGCTTTTGAACCTACAGGGTTTTGATTTTTTTTTATCCTACTGGGTGCCTAAACACCCTCTCAGTCGCCGATGAACAGACCATGCGGCGGGTTACATGGTACCAGTAGCACTCGTAGAGTGACATAACTTAATATGACATTCTCTGAATGTAACCAGATATTTGTTGGACTAAGACCAACTTCAGTCCAAAACCAGATTCTTAGAACATATAAGGGGAGGTTAAGTAGTTCACGGCCCATTCAAAGTTTTGGCCAGATTTCAGGAAATAAGAAACAAGAAATAAGAAATGAACTCCGTATGAACTATCTTATATAACAAGGAATCTAACTATATAGTATTACAAGAGGCGAACGAACCTCTCTGAAGACAAAAAACAACTTCACCGTTCACAGATGTTAGAGTTTTTACTTAGGAAGGAGCTTCGGCTGTATAATAATGGTTAGTGTTCTAATCTTCCAAATTACTAATAATGAGTTTAGTGGTAGGTGAGGGCTTCATAATTGTCGCCTTCTATCAGTGTCGTTTAATAAACTTTCAGAGAACAAACAAGATAAAATATCTTTGCCCGAGGTGTTGAAAGGTTCTCGATTCGAATCACTTCCCAGAATCCATATTCTGTTTGGTCATTGAAATACTAAATTCCAGAAGCACTGAAGAGGACTCACAATAGTAATTGTTTAGGTGGAAGCCCGTCTAGATTAACTGTGTGTTCTCTAACAAAATTTGAACAAACTCAAAATAATTGAATTCAACACATACATGTATTAACAGTATAATGTTAACGATAATCTCTCTCTCTCTCTCTCTCTCTCTCTCTCTCTCTCTCTCAGTATATAGTGTATATATATATATATATATATATATATATATATATATATATATATATATATATGAAGAAATATAGTCTTAAAGTGTGCTATATTTATGGGATAAAGTGTTCAATATCAGAGATAGAGCGTGTGTAAATATAAAAGTGTACATGGAAGTCAGCACTTAGAGGCGACAGTCTGTTTCATGCTAGTGCAATCGTCAGAGTCGCCTGACGATTGCACTAGCATGAAACAAACTGTCGCCTCTAAGTGCTGACTTCCATGTCCACTTTTATATTTATATATATATATATATATATATATATATATATATATATATATATATATAATTAAGTAATGGTTTGACACTTAGCTGATTGATGTTACTTTCGTAGACGGACCCGTCTGTCCACTTTTCAGAGGGTATCAACAATTGATTACTTATATTCCTCGATTTTTCTTTTTTATGCACTTATCATTGGTGTAAGTTTTTTTTTTTCGTGTTGTTTATATTCGTGTGTGCGTTTGCGCGCGTGCATCCATGCGCTCGTCTCTGCGGATGTGCGTGATCGCGCGTGCGCCCCTCTGCGCGGATGTGTGTACATGTAGGATGTCGTGATTATTTGTCCTTTTCTTCGTTTTTTTTTCTCTAGTTTATATTCACTCCTTAGTTTTTTCTATTTTTCTCCTTTTCCTGTTTTCTTTCAATTGTAGCTAATTTTAGCTATTTATTTCCGTTTTTTCTCTAGGCATATTATCGCTTTTACTTTTTGAGCGTTCTAGTCTTGTCTTGATTTAAGAAAATTGCATTTCGTTTTTTACATAAATAATTAATATTAATGCTTAAATGATAAATATTTTTATATGTCTTCACTTGGCTATTATTTCGTTTTCTTATTTGGTTTGGTGGTATTTTAATTATTAATTGTAGGATTTTAAGTTTCTAATTAAAATTTTATTTATTATTGTTTGAATTTATGTGCATATTTATACGTATATGTATATGTATTTAGACGCTTGCACATGTGCACACAGACATGCATGAACGTATATAGATATACAAACGTAAGTATATATATATATGTGTGTGTGTGTGAGTGAGAGAGAGAGGGGGATATAAAAAGCAATTGAGATACAAAACCAACAAAGTAAGTTGATGTAATTTAAAATTTATTGAATGAAGAAAGTTTTGAGTGAAATGAATGTTTTTTAGATGTTTAAAAGGTCTGTATGTATATGCCGGAATAAGAGAGTAGGTTTACAATACATAGAGTGTGAGAGAGAGAATGAGAGGAAGGGACTCTGTTACACTTTCAACTGTGTCCTTGAACGTAACCTTGTCGGTAAAAGTGGATAGACGATTAGCGACAGTTACTTTGAATTCGCCGGTAACAAAGCAAATCCTTCCGAAGCGAGTGCGTCAACTGATTTTTCTGTTGCCGACTTTGCTTATATTTTTTCTAGAGACTCTGAGCTAAGGACTTTTGAAAAATAAAATAGAACAATCCGATTGGTCCATTATCATTCCTCTTTATCACGTGGTATAGTTCTCTACTACGTCCATATGGAACGGATTCAGTAAAACCGATTTGAAATTTACAAAATGGAAGGACGAGAGTAATTTTTTGTTTGATCATTTGTGAGTAGAACATACACTATATATATATTTTTTAAGAATTCTATATCCTTTCAGGACGTAGGCGATCATGGCTCTCCACAGATTCTATTTCTTTATTATCTGTGAACTGTCATGAATTCTTGGGAAAGATAGTGAAGTAGTTTCCCGTTTACTTCTTCACGGTTTTGAATACAGATGTGTCCTTCTCCTCGACTAACACAGATGAGAGATCAGTGTACTCTTCTATTTAACCCATAGTTGGGGAATTTTCCTATTTTTTAAATCAGTTCACCCCAAGGAAGGTGACTAAGACGTAAGAGGCTACAGGGAGTGAAAGTAAATTTTAAAAAAAACGAGAAACTCAATCCTAAACAGGAAACCAGGGATAAATCTATACTTCTGTTCAAAAGACCGGGGAGGAGTGTGAACCCGGCGAAAGACGAACCTCAATTGTGGCATCAAACAAGGCGGGAATTTGAACTCGTCTCGCTGATCCTATTTTCAGTGCCGATTACAGTTACGCTACCCTTATAATATTTATTACAAATGCAGAGAAAGAAAATTTACATGCGTTTGCATGTATATTGAATAAAGACCCAGTGATAATCTTGAATAACATTTTTGCTTGCCTGAAAGGGCAAACAAAATGAATACTTCAGGAAAAGATGTTTGTACACAGAATATATTCTCTGTCTGAATTTTCAAAATAAACAATTATCGTTATTATACAATAAATTATCCGAATCACTGTACTCATTTTGGTTGTTATGGTCGCAAAGTTTCAGCCGTTATACACTATCGCTTTCCTAAGGTTTCCTGTTGTATTCGATAACGTTCTCGGAATTTTGAAAATAGCCATCAGAGCTGTTTCGACTTTAAATCGGTGTGATTTCTCCTTTCCGAACATGGGCATCTGTTCAGGCCCATTTGTTTCTTCAGCACCCACAGAGCCAACCTGTGGTTTATACTGCAACTATTCTCAGCGGACCTTAGTTAATGTTAAAGTATGCGACTTGGGTCACATACGGTTTTAAATTCAGAGTTGTCCTTAACTTCTATTACTGGTTGCCGACCCGGTCCAGTCTATCCTATTATTTAATCCATAGCTGAGCGGAGAAGAGTTGGAGTCATACTTTTTCCAACGGTATTTATGCGGGAATTAATATAACGATCTCGACCCAAATTCGACCTCAGCTCGCCGATTTCTCACTAGCCTCGCATCCAAACCATTATTAAAAAAATCCTTTGTCCATACTAAGGGAGATAACTCATAGTCACTAAACTAGCTTATTATATGGAAGTGTGTTGTTTTCATACGCAATGGTACGTTTCTGAAATGTAAAGTCAGGTTCTACTTCATCCACTGATCGAGCCTCATCAAAGAAAATTTGAGTGAAGAAGCTAACATGAAAATTCACCATCTTGTTCGAAGTAATTGGGGGGGGGGGGGTCATCGTAATATATATATATATATATATATATATATATATATATATATATATATATAGTGCGATGGGTAAATTGTCGCCATTTTGAACTTTTAATATTACACATGTGTTGTTTGTTTTTTATTTTGTCGACTACACAGTATAATGGGGTCAGTTAGGCACCGTTTGTGAGAAAAAGAGCACCATGACACATTCACCTCCGCCAGAAATTTGGAAACAACATTTCCGGAAGTTCTAATACGAACATTGTTTGGTTGACAGTCAAGAGAGAGAATAGTTGGATGAGTCTAATGGTGATTACAAAGATAGGGCAACTCAGAAAACACACCCTGATCGTTCTGATAAGAAAGGAAGCCCAGAATTTGTTGGTGAGGTCCTCAGACTCAACATGGAGTACCTTGAGGAGTAGTGCTGTCATGTGCCAAGAGAGTGGCTGCTGTAAGGCCCTGTGTTTGGTAATGTATAAATGTGAATGTCGGTGTGTTACTGTATCATACTTTTTCAACTTTACTCCTAATGGCTGTAGAATCCGGAATCATGTTGACTCAGTGAGCAAAATTAAAAAATATTCCTGGCCAGATCTTGACCCAGAATCCTGAAATCTTTTGATTCCTAAGTTTTTGTTATAGCGATTTTTGCGGGGATTCCGCCATATTGGCTTGTATTGATAAAAACAATTAAAGGGACACAACTCCCTAACTTTCAAAAGCTCATGTTCAAATGAAAAAATTACAGTTCTCAAATTACAGTGTTTCAAAATAAAATTGTCCATGTTTTCAACTTTATTCCTAGAGGCTGTAGCCCAACATATGCTATTTGAGAATCAGGCTGTGACTCTGTGAGCAAATTTAAAACATTCCAGGATGAATCCTGAAATTTTGGATTCACAAGTTTTCATTGCTACAATTGTTTTCGCTGATTTTTATGTGATTTTTTGCAACAAATTTATTTGTAAAATAACAGTTTTTATAACTTGAAAATAAATTCGGAAATAATCAAAATTAATTGTGAAAACCATCAAAAGTCACCCCTGAAATAAAAATAATTGTTTATCCGGAAAGTAAGGACATATGTACATCAAATTGTCTTTAAATTAAGTGGCAGCAGAAGGATTATCTTTGGACTTTTAAAAGGTAAGCTTAAATACTAATGCAATACTTAAATATCACATCTACTCCTTTCTAGCTATTGTGATGAAATCCTAATCAAGAGCCCTCCACAGGAACTAAATTAAATGCCACCCGATAGGATGGCTTTTAAGCTAGT
This sequence comes from Acanthosepion esculentum, assembly GCA_964036315.1. Taxonomy (NCBI): domain Eukaryota; kingdom Metazoa; phylum Mollusca; class Cephalopoda; order Sepiida; family Sepiidae; genus Acanthosepion; species Acanthosepion esculentum. The sequence goes on from OZ038481.1 coordinate 56,253,034, forward strand.
ATATATATATATATATATATATATATATATATATATATATACACACAAATTTCATTAAAAATGACTGACAAGGTACTATGGTTAAGTTTTTTTATTTAATTTTTCATGTGTTCTTATAATTTTTTCTTTTCTGGACATAAATTATATAAAAATTATCCAAATGTTTTGTATGACTGAGCTCTTTCAGCTATACTTTTAACCATCATCAAGGATAAATTTTATTTTTACATTTAACTGAATGTATAGATTGTTTTATGTATGTATCTAGAGTTATAGGAATGTTTTATTTTCCAAATACGGTCAGCACATTGTGGCCGTGTTCATAGTTGATATCATGAGTGTTGGCTTTTTTTACTTTTTGATTAATAATGCTTCTATTGTTTTTAGCTTATTTTACATGTGGACGAGTCTATTATATTTGTATTATAAACAAGTATGTTACAGATATGGTTTGATAGGAGACCTACCAAACTATATCTGCAACATGTGTATTTGCACTCTACTGCTCTTCAGTGGGCACAACTCTTATTTCACTTATATTGGGTGTATTTGGCAACAATCTTTTATCTATACAAATTTGGTTGAAGGCCAAAGAAAGTTTTTTGTTATAGATTTTTAATTTATTTTTCAACAGTTTGAATCATTCTCTTGTTTACTGGGACACATTTTGATATAAATTGTCCAATGAAGTATTTTCAGATATCAAAGAATTTAGGGTTTTTAATGTTATATAGTTGGTTTCTTCTTTTTCAAATGAGTACATTTCCTTGTGTTAGGCAATAGTTTGTACCATCTATTTTTTTTATATTACTGATCTCTCTCTCCCTATATATATATATATATATATATATATCTACTATAAAAACCTCATTGTCAAAAATAATTCACCTGCAAGATCCAAATTACAGAGGACCAATATTATTTATGAATTTACATCTCCTTTAAGGAATTGTGTTCCTAATCACCCCAAATATGTAAAAAATTATATTGGATAGACTACAACATGCCTGACAAGAAGAGTCATGTTACATCTCTCTGACCATAGCTCAATTAGGTCGCATTTAAATACACATGGAAAAAAATGTTATTTTAAAAAGAATTAGTTTTGAAGAAACAAACTTGTTTAAATTAAGTTGTTTGTAAATTCTTTAAAATTGTCATTAAAAAATTACTTTTGCTGAAAATCTTCTATTTCCTCTCTTATAAACTCACTTTCAAAAATTATAAAAAGTATTTTGTCAAAATTGATTTTTTCAATGTGTTAACATCACAAATGTTGCCACAGTAAGATTACTTATGATTTAATCAATTGATTCATTTTCTACGCCTTATCAACCATTTGGAGGTTATTTTAAGCCAGAAAATATTTTTAGATTGTAAGAATTTTTTTTGGAGATAATAATGATTTAGTGTTTCAAGTCTTACTAATTAATTGGGGGTGAGAAGAGGTGGGTTCGTACCTTTCCTAAAGGTATTTATGCATAAGTGAATATAACAAACCCAAGTGGAATTGAAACTCCTCTCTGCAATTAACAATTCCGACCCATTATCCATTACACCACCCACACATCCAAACTCACAGTATTCCCAAGCGGTCACCCATCTAGGTACTGACCAGGATCGACGTTGCTTAACTTCGGTGATAATACAGGAAGCAGTTTTTCAACATATGGTTGTAAGCCTTATGACTTTTTTATTGCAAAACTGCAAGTGTCATTGAAAGAGCCCCATTCATTCCTTTGAAAAATAATTATCGCTTCGTAAATGTTAACTCAGAACGCTGATCCAACACGAGACTACAGTCCTCGTTTTAGTACCTACAGTTCTCACGAATATGCTAAATCAGTGACAACTATAAAATCGTTAAATTTTTGAGCGTTATAAACTTCAAAGGGAGGTAACAATGTTAGTAACAGGCTAAAGGGAGATAATCAAAATAATCTTTTTATTTTCTATTTTTTCTTTTAAATAACGAGTTAAAAGTGAAAAATGAGTTTATATGCTTAAGATTCAAACTGAAATTGTGTAGGTTACAATCTTTAGCACTTTTATAACAATGTCTTGAATTAGAAGCATTTGAAACTATCAGGTGCTGTAAGTAAACGAACATTTGTTGAATGACTCCGGATACTTGAAACAATCAATAATTTGTTTGATAAGCAGTCAGCAGCATTATAATTTTTTAAATTATTACTTACACACAAAGGTAATGTGACAGCTAAAAAGTAAAAAAAATCTCTTAACAAAATTCTCCTCTAAGAAGGCTTATAAATAATAATTTGTGTATTTGCTGCAGGTACTGATTAGATTCTCCATTGTCTTGGCTTTGAGATAAATGGGTGAGAATATTCAGTAATAATTCTCTATCTAATTTTCATCACATATCAGCTGTAAGAAAGGATGTCAATTTAATGAATAAGAAAGAGAAAAGAAAGCATAAACTATTTTTTTAAATATATAAAAATTTAGCCATATTTTGATGTTATCTATATATATATATATATATATATTGATGTTATCTTGGTATACATTTTGATGTCATCTAGGTATACAGGCATAAGAACTAGAAAAAGAAAACTATAAGTGGTATATTTTTAACAGGCAATACATTAAGCCAATATAATTTTAGAAAAACATTCTCAATGTCTAGTGGCATAATATGAGGTCAATCATCACATGATAAAGCAGGATGCTATGAAATCGATAACAAATCGGTAAATAAAAATAAGTAGTCTTTATTAAAAACAAAAATTAACAAAATGTGTGTTGGATTCTTGAAAATATTGTTTGTTTTTAATTTTTCATTAAACACAAAATGGCAGTTATGTAAGAGGTAGATGAAAATTTGTGAAGTGAATGAGTCATGTTAATTTGCTCCTGCCAAACACAAGGATGCTCTGTAGTAATGGTGATGAATTCAATGATGAGTTACAACATGACAATAGATGAAATATATTTAACAGATTTTCCAGAATATTCCTTTCATTTATGTTGCGTCTTTCATACATCGATGTATGTGTTCTTCTATCATAATCACTAAGTGTACACTTTCTCAAATTGTTCCCAACAATGCTCACTATTATCGTAACTGTAAAATTATTACAGTTTCCAGTTAAGGAAAGCTACATGTAAATAGCCATATTATTTCACTTCTACCATATTACTGCCCAAATCTGAAAAAGAAAAGTGACATTTTTTTTACATTTTTCAGATTATGTCAATTTTAACTCGAGTGAAGTAAGTGCTATCAATATGTGTTCATTTTTTTCTGTCAACATTAAATTGTAACAAAACAATATTATCTGGTACCAAATCATTGACATTTGCAAATGAGAAATTTCAAAACCAACAAAATCTCTGTTATGTAGATTTGCAAAAAAAAAAAAAAAAAAAAAAAATTCACTTACTTATCCAGAAATGGGATGATTACTGAGTAACTGAAGAGGAAGCCTATCAAGTGTTAAAGCACAAAGGCCAATCATATCCTGAACAATTAGAAAATTATCTTTTGATGTAGTTATTGAATATAAAATAAGTTTATTATATTGACAGTATACTCTTCCTAAAATAAACATTAACTCAGAACAAAATATCAGCCAGCCAATAAACGGATTGATGATGGCATCAGCTCAGATTGGCTGTTTAGAAGTCAGAGAGGTTTTACTTTGATAGTCAGCTTAGGTAAGAAAATAGTGTTTTTTCTAACATATATATTTACTTAATACTGGATAATGAATTATATGTAAAAAAACAAAAAAAAAAAGCACAAACTATATGTATACTGAATATTTTTACTTTTATTTTGAAAAGCTTCAGTCAGTTAATTGCCATATGTGATACGCGCTTTCGATTCATAACTGACTGGGCACCTAGTCTGACCTGCTATTCAATACATGGGTGGGGAGAAGAGATAGATTCGTACATTTTCCAAGTGTATTTGCGTGTAAGTGAATGTAATGAACATTACCGGAATTTAAACTTGGCTCTCTGATTTCTCATTTAAAGCCATTATCTATTACACCACCTGCACATCTCTTGATAAGCTTACAAAACTGAAAATCCACTGTTACTCATGTAAAAATCTTAACTTTCATCTTCTGTTTAGTCTGAGTTTACATCCTGAATTATCATTTCTCACCTATTAAAGTAAAAATTATTCATGATGATTTCCATTTAGCAGTTCATTGATCATTTTGTTTTGATCAATAGTACTTTATTTCTGTTTATGTAACATCTGCTTCCCCGTTACGTCTCCTCATTTGCTTCTCCAAAACTGCTACTTTCATTGTATGTCCTTTCATTTTGTGATTCATCGACATCATCATTGTCTTTTTTGGTTTCTTGCATCTGCTTCCACTTCTTGGCCATTGCCAGCAGTTTCAGATTGGGCTGAGCAGATTCCTCATCTGGAAAGATGTAATCAAAATATTCCTCCCAACCAGCATCCGACTGAAAAAAAAATTTTTTAAATAAATAAAAATAAAGCCATTATACATAACCAATAATATAAGATAATGTAGAAAGGAACTCGTTTTTTATTTCAAGAAAAACATATAATAAAGAATAGAAAATGAATTTATAACCTCAACCCTACCAGAAGGTTCAGTTATCTTCTAAATATTTTTTGTATTTTGGAATATAACCCCTTTAAAAAAAAAAATAAATAAATAATAATAATTCTTAAATAAATAAATTTAAAACATATATAAATTAGGTTGTCCCCCACATAGGCACTTGTCATAAAAGAAGTTCCAAGCCTAAAAATACTTTTTGATTTCTTTATTACCATAAGAGATAACTGAAATACAAACAAGACATTATAATAATGTCTACAAAACTGAATTCATTTTATTAAAAGATGAAAGAAATTAGTTTTGGATAAAAAAGCAAGAAATTTCCTTTTTTTTTTTTTGGTGGTGCAGAGGTGGGAGGCATAATACCAGAAATTAAACATTCCAACGCCCTAAGTTTAGAAATATTTTTCTCAATCTTTCAGTTATCTTTTTAACAAAAACTGCTTAAAAACTACAAAGAACAATCAATTACTTCATGAAAAAACTGCTTCTTATCAAATGTAAAAACTGTTTACTCTAGTCAGTTCAGCAAAAATGCAGATTATCTATATCTTAATTAAAAGTTTTGTGATTCTCCAACTTAAAACAATTAGCTTTTGCCGATGACCTGAATTTTCAAACTAATTTTTTTTTAAATCATATTTCTAGCATTTAGTATTTAAAAGAAATGATATTCACAAAGGCTATTATTTTTATTTTGTAAATAGCTACAAAATATTTACTTTTTCAGATCTATATTTAGACCAGGTATGGACAACCTTTTACAACTCATAGACCACATGAAATATTGCTCATTATGAATCAGACTAAATGACTAAAAGAAAATTTAACAAATACTGTATTTAATTATTGTATCTGGTTTAGTTTGACTATTCTAGGGTATGATAACAGAAAATTAATATCATCTGATGGAAGGGAAAAAATACAAGAACAAAAAATTCTAAGAAAAATTTGGAAAAGATTTATTTTTTTTATATATCAAAACAATTCTAGTCAAATCTATGACAAAGATGTGCATGTGCAGTCACATCAACATAAATATTATGATGTTCGGAAAGGATGAAACGCATCACACGAAAAACTTTTTCCACTTTGCCATAGATTTTCCTAAAATACAAAACATTGGCTGTCTATATTTCTGAGATGAGGTATTATAACTATTTACACTATTTACATTGTTCAGACTGTTGTCATCTTTAATGTCATATTCAAGCTCCAGCCTTCTTCAGGTGATATACATTGGAATTTCGAACCCTTTCACCAGAAAAAAGCTTGAGCGTATAATGGTTGAATTTGACAATAAAGATGAGGACAACAGTCTGAAAAATATAAATAGTGTCAATACAAAATATTGTATTTATTTATATTGCAAGAAAGAAAAAATTATTTAATAAGAAACTTGATGTCAGACATTTTTTACAAAATTTTCAATATCTGGAGATATTTAAGATGCTGCAACCTGTCAATTGTCTTTCATATGATTAGTTGTCAATCTTGTTCTTGTTTTAAATTTCATGGCTTTTCATTCAAGGAAAAAAAGTGTTCATATTTATAAGTACATGCTGTCTAACATGGTAGCATATCTACTAATGAATCCCATAGTTTGAAAGTAGGATTCTTTAATAAGAATTGAATAAAACCACAGTAGATATTCATCTTTAAATTTCTGCTGGTGAAGTTTATCATTTTGAAATTCAATTATTTCCAGCTCCTTTCAAGCTATATTTTCAACATGAATATTAAATGGATTTGCAAAATGGTGATAATCAGCTTCTCTAAATTTTAAGTGATTAAATCTAAAGTGCAGATCCTTTTTTCTTTCAGTCCTTTAACTTATCAGCATAAATACCACATTGTGGTGAAATTTAATGAAAAGGAAAATATTAACAGTTCTCAGTTGAAATTTGAAATTTCATTACAAAAGCTGACATGAAAACACATTAATCCATTAAATCCTATTTTTGAGATGGTGGCCATTAAGCTGTTATAGATAGAAAACTTTTATTAATACTAGATTTTTTTATAAACCTTTAAGTAATTTTGAATTTTTTTTTATCAACTTATAATACCAAATTTATTTTTTAACAATCTATAATTAATAGTAAATTTTAATTTTCCTAATTAATACCAGATTTTATAGTGGGCATCAATAGATTAATTGATTTCCTTACTAGAATTTTAAATTAAATTTAAATAAATACGTTCTATTTTGTTTCTTTGAATAAATAGGTTCTATTTTTTTTTTTTTTTAAATCATAAATCCAGTTATTATTCTTCAACTTGTAGACACATTTACTTTTAATTTGCAAGAGGCTGCATACTTATTCTCTGAGGCTTAAAAAATAATAAAGCATCTTCTCTTTGTTTAACTAACATACCTGATCACCATCATCCGGATCAAGTTCTTCTAAAAATTCTTTCTTTAAAGTGGTTACGATTAAGTGTTTCCTATTTTAAAAATAGGATGCTTGAAAGAATGTCTATTTTTTTAATTTTACCAACTTGGTATATAAATTCTGTTGATGAATTATGCAATAAAATGTTACAAAGTCACTCTCTACTAAATTTAAAAAAAAAATAATTCCGATTTTAATCCAACAAGAACACTTATTTTAAGGCCAACCACTGCAGGGGTTTCACCTGCTGAAAGACCGACAACCCTTTCAACTTTGTTATTCTTTCATTGTAGATATTGTTTTCTGCAAAAGTTTTTTCATTGTTTGAATACAAAGCATTACCAGAGTAACATTAAAGGTTTTATCAATACCGCATATAAAAACTAAGTTGATTTGAATTTACTACAATATTACTTTTGTTAATAGCCACTGATAATGTCCATTGACTTTTCTGCTAGTATGAGCTTGATATTGGCTGCAATTTCTAGTCTTGTTCTTTAAGACAAACTAATCATTTCAAACATCTAACTTTTCCAAGCATAAAAATTCAGCAACTGCCAGAAAACATTTTTCACAAATAGTTTTTAGAATGTTTTATCAACTTTGTCATGAACATAGTTTGCTTGCACAGCTGCTCCAACCTTTGTCAGCCTTTTAAAAAAGGAGGTAAGACTAATGATCCATTTCTTTAGCATTTCAATGCTAAGCTTTCTGATATCATCCTCGGATTTTTCCTACCAGTAATGTTTACTAATATAATGACACTTAACAGTGAATTCTTGAAATGTGGAGAAGGAGTCGAAACAAAGCACATTGGTCAGCTTTTCATTTCATCAAAGAAGTTATCATTTGTCCACTTATCCCTAATTTTTTTCATTTCTTCAAATAGCTTCTTTTTCTTTTTTAAAAAAAAAAAAAAAAAAAAGATAAAATTATTAAAATTTAAACACTTACAGCACTCTACACACTGACAATTTGAAAGTAAACTTCCCTAAAAATCATACAGTTGATAATGGCAGAGGTTATTTTTCCAACACATTTATAATGCAACAACTATTAATAAGTAAAAATCATATTAATAATTATTAAACCTTTTATTGTTGCATTGTTGCCTGGCTGTGCTGGCCCATAACAATTTCTTATGGGTGCTGCCATTTTGGTTTCAATTGTATAGACTGCAATACAGACTAAGCTAAAGAACACCTTCAACAATATAATGAAAACAGATCACAAAACAGGTTATATTGTATACTATATGTCTACACTGATTTGGAAATAACACTAAGCACTAGTTCATAACACAAACACTAAGGGCCAATATTTCAATGTCTTGAAAACATATATATGTTGAAAGAAGGCAATGTAAGTTTTATAAAGACATATAAATATGTCTACAGCGGTGGAAGTGATAATATCAATGATTTATATTTCATTGAATAAAAATAAAATAGAATTAAAAATACAATTATTCTAGAATTCAAAAGATCTCATCTTTTGATAACCAGCTACATCAAATCTTAATTGATAGAAAGCATGTGAGGATGGAATTAAAAAAAAAAAAAGAAAAGATTTTGATAAAACGTTATTATACTGGTATAATCATGAAAGTGTGCTATAGAGAAAACCAAAAACTGAGCATATGCAGTCCACAGGTTACCTATGAGAGATTTAAACCCTTCAAAGTTCTAAGATTACTTACGATTCAAAGAAGAGGACATAATTATTAACATAATTTGTATAAAGATGTTCCCATTAGACAGTTTGGGAAAAAAAGATTGAATTCTTTATTTTGATAAACTTACCCCATCCTCTGTATGGATCTTTCGTCTCTTTTTAATCTTCTGTGGCATTAACTTCATTACCATTCGTTCTGACGCCTCATCACCAATCTCTTTCTGTTAACAGAAATTAATATTTTTAGTTAAGTACTATAAACACAAAAAATTGTAACTAAAACTTATTATTTCACTTATTCAGCTCACCATAATTTCCAGGAGAGTTTTCAATTTTTATTTTAAGTTTACGTCCTTGCATAATAAAGTTTTTTTATAATACAACATCCTGTTTAGCTTCTGGGCTGACAGAAAAAAAAAACAAGTACTGTGGTAATCCTAGCCAAAACCAGTCATGTGACAAGCCTACCCTTAAGTCCAGAATAAGGGGGTAGGTTAAAAAGAATTTTCCAGCCTACTAAAATTAATTTGTTTCTGGCATAACGAACGAGGAAGTGGAGGTTGAAAAATGTGGAAAATAAAATAAATGGGGGGGGGGGGGTTGCAATGACAATGGGGAGGTTGGAAATAAATAAAAATTCATTTAAATAACTGGGTAGACCTGTCTATCCCTAACACAATCATTAAAGGGTTATTTCTAGTTGCTATTGTTCCAAGCTAATGAAATATTCTCCACCAATAATTCTTGTCTTGATGTGGTGGTGGGGGCTTATGTATTCCAGCAACCAAAAGAGCTTGACTGGCAAAAGTATGTCTCCTGGCAAATCCAACCAAGCTGGGCAGTTCAGATCAGGGATAAAACTAAACAAGAAGCAATGGTATGCAGCATGATGGATGTGCCAATTTAATGGAGGAATAAATCTCAATCCACCCAGAACTGTCAGACTCAAGTCTAGAACCAACCATTATCTATCCTACATATCCTTATAATATTCACCTCTTACTCTCTCCTTGTACACACTTACAACAACCTCATTCAGTAACCCTCTACCTTGAGTGCTTCTTGGGTCTTGTATTGAATAAACAATAGTATAAAAAATTTTTTTTTAAATAACAATGGTGAATCATGTACAATGATGAAAATGCCAAAATTTCTAGGATCACAACAAAATGAATACCATCTATACCAAATAAGTAAAAAAGAAAGTAAAACAACTTGGCCAAATGAAATTACAAACTAACTGGGAGGACAAGGTGTTGCATGGCAAATACCTAAAATGAATGAAAGAAGCAGATGTGGACCAACAGCAAACACATCAGTGGCTGAGGAGCACTGGGTTGAAAGCTGAGACAGAAGGCCTAATTATTTCAGCTCGGGACCAAAGCCTCGTAACCGGATCCTATCACTGTCACATAATATGGAACTAACCTAAAAATGCAGGATCTGCGGAAAATATGATGAAACTGTCGACCATATTATTTCAGGATGTCTGGAACTAGCAGAAAATGAATATACCCACAGACATAACAAGGTAGCGTCATATAGGCACTGGAAGATACGCAAGAAGAACAAAATCAAAACCACTGAGAGATGGTATGAGCACAAACCAGATACCATTACCCAAAATAATGATGTAACTATCCTTTGAGACATGCCAATTCAAATTGACAGGGAAATAAAAGCCAACAGATCTGATATTAACATAAAAGTCAAGGAAGTGTATGCTTATTGACATAGCAGTTTAACATCTGAGAGAAACACCTCCATGAAAATTATTGAGAAATTGTCCAAATACAAGGACCTGGAGATTGAGATTAACAGAATGTGGGGAATGAAGACTGAGACTGTACCAATAGTAATCAGAGCTCTGGGCATCGTGAGAAAATGAATGAACAATTTTACTAACAGTGTCCCAAAGTAACATCAATGTACAAGTTACCCAGAAGATCATCCAACATCCCATATACTAAGAAAAGTGCTACCAATTAAATGACAAGACTCCTATAGGGACTAAGGACCATAGTTTGGACCCAGCTCCACAGGATACAAAGCAGGAAACATAACATACACAAATGATAAAAATAAATAAATAAATAAAATATTCAAATAATAAATAACAAAACAATGTCAGATTTACCACTGAAAAATTTGTTATGGCTTAAAGTCAGTCAAATTTCAAGCAAGCTCGACCCAAAGATGATAAAATATATTAGAAATAAACCGGATTTTATTATTTCCCATTGTTAATTCAGTACATTGTTAGCAAATAAGAGAAATACATATAGAATATCATTTTCATTTTCAAATTACATAATTTCTGATCAACTAACAATCGAGGTTGTCATTTTTAATGGACAAATTTTATTCTATTTATTAGTCATATTAGTCTATTAGCATATTTTTACCACTGGTCAGTGATTATTGTTCAAGCACTGGTAAAAACTAAAATTTCAGAATACTGATTTTCAAATCAAATCCCTTCCCAATTGGAGAAAACTGACACAACACAATCTTTCTTGCATCCCTCTCTTGTTCGACCCTGTAGTAAGCTAAATTCCTCCAGGCTAACATAATGTTTCCTCCTCCTTAAGTGTCAGGTCTCTCAGGATGTAGGCTATCAAGGATTTTTTACAGCTTCCTTTTCTTTAATATCTGTAATCTGTGCATTGCCACAACTGCTCTTGAAAAAGACAGTGGAGTGGTTTCCTTTCACCTTCTTCAAGGTCTTGAATTCAGAATTGTCCTTCTCCTAGATTGGTTACCAGCCAAGGTTAGAGTGTTCAGTCTACCCAGCTATTTAACCATAGATGGGGAGTGTCATATGTCATGTGTAAAATAATAGAAATAAATGTATCAAACTTTTCAGCAGTGATTTCTCTTTAGCAGTGGATAAAGTAAATTAGTTTTGAAGAGGATTATGTCAAAAACTACCTGCCTAAACACACCTACGCATGGCCAGCTTTCATAGCCAATCAACATGTACTGCCCAAATGAGCATACAAATACATATTTTTTTCTTACCTCAAAGTCTAACCAAGATTCTAGAAGCATGAGACGTTCTTCTTTTTCTTCGGCAGACTTCATGGCTCTGTTGGCTTCTCTGTAGATGTTGTGAGCATTGACAATGTTATCATCAGTGGGAATAGACATCTCAAAATGCGCAAAACTGATCCACACCTGTTATGAAATAAGAAAAAATAGAAATCAGAAAATCTTAACTCACCACCTCTCCACAGGAAGGTTGAGAAAGTACTTACCCACTACCCACCAGGAACATTGAGAAAGCACTTAACAGCCACTCCCAGGAAAGTTGAGAAAATACTTAACACTCCCACATTGAGAAAGTACTTACACTCCCCTGCCCACTGGGAATGTTGAGAAAGTACCTAACACCCACCCCCAGGAAGATTGAGAAAGTACTCAACACCTACCCCCAGCAAAGTTGGAAACATACTTAACACCCACCAAGGTTGAAAACATATTTAACACCCCCCCAACAAGGTTGGAAACATACTTAATGCCCACCCCCCACCAAGGTTGGAAACAACTCCCACCCCCAGCAAGGGTAGAATCATACTTAACACCCCCCCCACACACACCAAGGTTGGAAACATACTTAACGCCCACCCCCAGCAAGGTTGGAAACATACTTAACACCCACCCTCCACCAAGGTTGGAAACAACTCTCACCCCCAGCAAGGGTGGAATCATACTTAACACAACCCTCCCACCCCCCACCAAGGTTGGAAACATATTTAATGCCCACCCCCAACAAGGTTGGGAATGCAGTTAACCCACCCAATAAAGTTGAGAATATACTCCCTGCCTCCACCAGGAAGGTTGAGAAATTACTCAATCCCCACTTGAACATCGTGCTCTCTGGGGCATCAACTCAAATAGTATAACCATCAAGAACTATTTGGTTAATAAGAGTTTCTAAAAGAGATGTGCTTGCAATCATAATCGATTATAACAGGAAAAAAGAATTATTTAAGAATGAAGAATTTGCCTACCTTAACATGTTGTGTTCTCTGTAACAAACGTCTGTATAAATTCCGAGTACGAGCATACTCCTCTTGCTCAAATTCATAGTCTATGTAAGATTTCCATAACACTTCAGGCATATCCAGTTTAGGTTGATTTATGGCCAATTCATAGATACCTCGAGCTCGTTCTTTATCTCCAAGAATGGCTTCTAACTCTGCATACTAAAACAAAAGAGATTCACATCTAAATCAAAATCTATGGCTAATTAGAGTTCTTCAAAACATAAATGGTATTCATTGTAAAATATAAATAAATACTTGGTCATGATATCTTTAAAATGATAATGCATATTTACAGAAAACCAAATTAATCCCAGAATGAAATGCAAAAGCACATAAAATAGAAGTAACACCAAAAAATATGTGTGTAGAGTTTGGGGAAGCAAAAATTGCTGCAATCCACTGCCCCGAATGATGTGAAACCAAATGAAGAACAAAATGTATATTTCTTCTTCTTCTATGTGCCATGTCCCTACTGGATGTGAAGAATCATGGCTTTCCACAACTTCCTATCCCTTGTAGTACTTAGTAAGACTTATCTTTTGCTATCCCTCCCACCTCTCATTCCGCCATCCATTCATGCACTCATCAGATAGATGGCCCACTACCTCCTCCTGTCACTTGTGCCTTCAATATATCCCTTCTTCCTCATTATATGTTCCAGAAATTTCAGCTGTCTGTCTTTTTAGCTTCCATTTTCCTAAAGTTTTCTTCATTGCTTACACACTCCAGCCATTGTTTTCTCAGTATGACTTTTGTAAAATATTTCTGTTGCCTCCTGTTTTCTCGTCATCTGTGAGGAAATTGTCCAGCATTCACTGCCATATAGGATGACTGATATTACATAGCAGTTCAGCACTCTTTTCTTTGTTTCTAATTAAATTTCCTGTTTCTTAGTACTTTGCTTAGCTTTTGGAAGGTATCTTTTGCTATTCCGAAGTGCATTCGAATTTCAGTGTCACATTTTCCATCCTGACAAAAAAAAAACCTTCCCAGATATATACTATCATCTATTAATGTACACCTTCTTTTCAAGAACATCATGAAAAATGTCTTCGCAAAAGCACAATCAGCAAAGAGTGTCAGACTTATTTCATGAACAAAATCAACCCTAAAAGTATCCCCTAATAGAGTTGGTATGTCTTTACACATTGTCTGCAATGTCCAAAACAATAAAAAAAAGTAATGTTCAGTGGTATCCAAAGGAAGCTAGGCAGGGTCAACATGAAGCAGAAATTGGGACTTCATTAGCATCATCAAGACCAAAATTGTAAATGATCCAACATATTATGTGCAAGATAGCTTCAAAGCTAAAAATGAACTCCCAGACCATCAGAACATCCATGTATGAAAAACTGAACTTTAAATCTTACATGAAAACATTTCTTCTTGGAGTCCATGAAAGCCAGGAGGCTGGGAAGTTGCAAGAATATGTTCAGATATTTCAAGGACCATGGATTCATGGATGAAATATTCTCTGATATGGAAATTTTCTAATGGATGCTGTTTTGAACTGTTGAAATGATAGGTATCTAGTGAAGTAAAAGACACCTCGAGGACCAAAAATCCAGCCTAGGACAGGATCTTGAGTGCTGTGGTCCCCAAATGAGAAAAGATGCTTTGATTCTGCTATTAGCATAGAGTACTGATGCCTAATATAAGATTATTATGAGATAGCATGTTTTACCATGGCAAACTACCCATGTGTGGACCCAAAATGGTTCTCCCACTCGCATAGTCAAGAGGATGCAGAAATTCTACAAAGATAACTTCTAGCCAGCAGATTTCTGGCACTCTTCCAGCTTGGTCCTGAACCTGCTAAATTACACCATGTAGGGTGTTTTGGAGCAAAACAACCCCCCACTCTAACATCAATACTCTCAAGACTTCCATGTAAGAGGAGGGTGCTAGTTTCACAGCTTTTCATGGTCACGTTAAGGCTGTAATTGAAAATCAGGAGTTTCTTCTATGTGCCATGTCCCTTAAGGACGTGGGCGATCATGGCTCTCTAAAACTTCCTATCCTTTGAAACTCAGTTTCTTACCTTACTGTTTGTGCCAGTCCCTATTCTGCCATCCATTTGCATAAGCTTATTAGGTAGGTTACTTGCTGTTTCCCTCTGTTTATCTTAGCTTCAATATGTCTTGTGAGAGTCAAATTCTCCAAGCCCTCTTTTCAACATTAAATAAATCATTTGATATCATCTATGTGCTATATTAATATCCCTTTGCACTAAGTTTTGATTCTTCTCACCTTGTAGATTATCAATATTGCATTAGCAAACAAGAAGTGTGGCTAACATTTCAATGTTTACTTACAGAACATAACTTTCTAAAGATTATATAAATAAACATTGCATACTTGGAAATCATGTAATTGTAGTATTTTAATTTTTCTAGTCTTAAAAATAAACTAATCCTAATATTTACCAAACACTGACTTGCAAATAATGACTAAACATTTCTGTCAAAACACAAAATCTGTTAAGAAATAAGAAATATATTGCAAGTAGAGGACAGGAAAGAAGTTTATATAAATCAAGGTAAAAAAAAAAGAAATTGACAAATAAAGAAAAAAACAAGATAATTGCTGAGCATCAAAATCAAGAAAAAAAAATTATGGTAAAATCTTTTTTATTTAAAAAATAAATAAATTGGAGAAAAATCTTTTTCATTTAATAAAAAAAAAATTGGGGAAAAAATTTTTTTATTTGAAAAAATTATAGAAAAATATTTTTATTTTACAAAATTAAATTATGGAAAAAATCTTTATTAAAAAAAATTAAGGAAAAGTCTTAAAATCTTTTCATTTAAAAAAAAAAAAATAATTGGGGAAATACCATTTTATTTTAAAAAAAATAAAAAACATTGGGGAGAAATCTTTTTTCATTTAAAAAAAATTAAAAAATCTTAATCTTTTTTTTTTTTTTTTTAAATTAAAAAAATTGGGGAAAAAATCTTTTTTATTTAAGGAAAAAAAAATCATTTTTAGATTAAAAATAAATAAAAAATCTTTATTTAAAAAAAGAAAAAATTGTGGTGAGTGTTACCTTCATCCAAGTTGTGCAATTCTCAGCTCCAAACTCTAGGAATTTTTCATACAGAACTCGACAACGATCAAATTCTCTCAGCTGAATTTCAAGATCTATATAGCCACGGAACAATTTGTTCTTAGGACACTTGCCAATAGAAACACCCTGAAACAATAAAGCACATTTTTACTGCTATGTGTCACTTTTGTATGTGGCTATGGTTGACTTACTAACGAATTACCGGATATAAAAAGAATCTCAAAACCTCAAATAGATCAGAAATATTTTTAAGAATACTGATTAAGGCAGGAAAGCATAACTAAATTGATTTTCTTTTCTCACATTTCATATATTTATTCGAGAAGGAATCACATAAAATCTTGGCAAATTTGATTTCACAACTTCTTGGATGCAATAATTTAATGTGGTCAATTAATTAAAATTAAGGCGTCGAAAAATTAATTCAGAAATTATCCATTTCGATGTTTCAGTCAGACGAAATGCCCAAGTCAGTGGTTAGGGGAGGGTGGAAGGTATTAACCTTATAAGGAAGAGGTTTTATAAAATTAAATCTGGATATTAACCTTATGACGTTAAATTGGGGTTATATGAAGAATGAAGTGTTAATTTGAAACTAAAAGAGGGCCGAAAAGGGAGTTTTATAAAAAATTATATATAAAAAAAGTTTAGGTTCCTACTTAAAAAATAATAAATTATACATAAAAAAATTAAAAATAGTTCATATTTAGATAATTTATATTAAATTTAAGTAAGAATATATTTTTATAAATTTTATATTAAAAGAATAAAAAATTAAAAATATAATAAGATAAAATAAATTATACATTTTTAACTTTAAAGATAAGTTAAATCAAGTCATATTAAAAAAAAAACATACAAAGTTAAATTTTAAAAAACCTAAAAAAAATGGTGTAAGTGATAAAAGGAAAGAATTCTTAGAACAGGGGACAATTATAAGATATAATTAATATGGTGAAAAAATGGAATTATAGAAATTAGAAATAGTTATATATTTGATATTTGAAGAGTTAAAGAATTAAAAAGTAAAATTTATATTATAGAAGTTTAAATTTATTTTATGTCAACATTCTAAAACTAATTCATACCTTTGATTTAATAGTTTGCTTTGATTATTGTATTTTATTATTCTAATTTTTTCTTCTAAACACAAGTTACTTATCATTAGGACTATGAGTGAAACCTATGATTTTCCAGTCTGTGGGTTCAGACCTTTCTCCTTCAATTCCCAAAACTTTTTTGAAAGAGCTGTCTGGTATTTTAATTTAAAGTTGGTAAAAGAATACCTATGGGTATAAATCTTTTTCCATTCACACGCGGAAATTCCAATGTAAACATTATAATTTAACACATTTTCTTTAACACATTTTAGTAGTTCTGCATTTGTCCTCAACTGGACAACTTTCTTTATCTCTACAATTGCAGGAGGGTTCCATACCAGGTTTGTTGTTTATCCCATAGAACTTACTTAAAACATTAAGAGAGTTGATAATTTTGTACATGTTATTGGTGCAGGTTTTCCTATTGAAGATCTCTTACTTAGAGTGTTGTTTTTGTTTTTGTGAAAATGTTTATTAACTTTAGAAAATACTGTCCAATATTAATATTTGACAGTGTGTAGAAAGGGGTTTGAACCATATAATTTTTCTTTTTCTATTTCTGTGCCTATATTTCACTTTAGATATTTCAGTGTTACTTATCGGGGATATATATTACATTTATAACCTTTGCATTTAGCATGAAACAGTCTGTCGCCTCTGAGTGTTGACTTCAATGTCTACTTATATATATATATATATATATATATATATATATATATATACATACATACATACATACATACATACATACACAAACACACTACTGTTATTATTATTCTTAAAAAAAGAAGGCATATTTCCACAAGAATAAAAGATAGCCTCTAATACCAACGAGCTATATTCAAATACAAGAATAAACAAATTCCATGACATATATAATTACCATTCACTCAAGATTTTGTGGTACCAATGTTTATACAAGGAAAAACAAAGTAAGAATAAACCAACCAATAGTTAAAATTAGACAAGAACTTAAAATGCTGGTAAAATTCACTATAGCTGTCACAATGCAATATATGACCTTCATGTCTTCTGATCATAACTGATTGGAAATGTTAACAGGTACATATTTTGTTGAATTAATATGGCCACAGTAAATATCCCATTAAGTATTGCAGATTCTAAGTTGCCTAGTTTTATCCAGTTAAACATGTCACGTAGTAGCTGACATACTTTGCATCTCTGGTCATGAACAGGAATAGTCGAGGAGCATCAGAGCCAGGTATTGAAAGGGTTGCATTTTTTTAAGTTTGAAAGACAGCCAAGGCAATTTGGAAGATTGCCCAGATACTTTTGAACAGCCTCAATTAGAGACCATCTAAATGAACTGTGTTACCCAAGTTGGAGGTATTTCTAATTGAGTTTCACCTGCAAGGTTATGCGCTGATTTTAGCAAAACCCGTCACCATATCACACATATTTGGCTGTGATGCATGTGTCTGATATATATTATCAGACTGGGTGCCATGATGAGTATATCAGGCTTTGGAGATTTGTACCCCAGTATCACTTAGTTGATGTGTTGCTATCTCACTTGATAATAATACTGTATAAAAAAAAAAATTTCTAATGCAGTTACCCAACATTGGGCAATTTGCAGTATAAATCAAACTTTAAGCTTTATTACTTCTGGGTGAATATCCAGTATACGGAAACATTGTGTGTTAGGAAAAATAAAAAAACAACTTACCAAAATTTTACGAGCTGCTTGTAGATTTTTCTGCCGGATTTCAAACTGTGCAAAAAGAAGCCAAATTTTGGCAAATGTAAATTTTTTATGAGGAATCACTTCAAGTGCAGCAGTGTAGATGGCCCTGACTCTTTCGGCATCACCACATTCAAGTTCCTCAAAAAGTGAATACATAATCCAAAGATAGATGTAACGGCGCCAATGACGCTTCTCCTGACAATAGGAAAAAAACGACAAACATCATTAAGGAATGACTACAATTTCTTTTAATGCTAAAATTCACTCAATACAAGGCTCGAGAGCTACTCAAGGTAGAAGGTTATTATTAAAATGGTATGATGAAGGGGGTGCATGATATGAATGAAAGAGGCAGTGGTAGGAAGTGATGAATATGAAGATAAGAAGGATAGGTAACAGTTGACTCTTGACTTGAAGATGTTAAGATCATAGTGTTCAGGGAAGAAGAATTGTTTTTTGGGTTTTTTTTTCATGAAGTGGCAATTCTTAAGAAAAAGCTGTCTCTGTGAAACTAGTTATATAATTAGAACTGTTAGTCCATCTTAACCTAAACAAGAAAAAATGTTGCATAACCACAATAAAATAAACAATAGTACTAAGTATGTTATGAACACACACATAGTGTAAAAGTGACTCAGAAAGAGAAATCAACAAGCCAAGTTTAAATTCTGGTCAAGTTCATTATGTTCACTTTCACGTACAAATACTTTTGGGAAAGATATAATTTTTTGTTTTTTTTTTACTAATGTTCACCCTATACAAGACCCAAGAGTCACTCAAGTTGCTGAAGGGGGTTGTCGTGTAAGAAGTAAGAAAAGTAGTTTATGAGGATATGTGGGAAAGATAAATAGTTAACTCTAGACTTGAAAAGGTTAAGAATTTAGTGATGGAGTGTTGTATCATCGAGGTGAATGATACACAGAATAGAATGAGTGCTTAATATATTTATTCAGCACCAGTATCTAGTGCTAATGGATACATACAAAAAACACAGAACAATAAGTTATAAAACAATTAACAAGACAACTTACAAGGAATAGAAGGGGGTCAAATGCTGTGTAGCCAAACAAAGTAAGATCAGTCCGAATATTAATCAGCTTAGTATCAACTTATTAATCAACTGTTGAAATCCTTAATCATACACTATTTAAGGCTATGAACCAGGCCATCTGGTAGAGTGCTGAAGGGGTGCTAGCTACTCTACAACATCAAGAAAGCATCCTCTCGGTAGTCTGTTCCACAAAGTAGCAGTTTGTGAGAAGAAACCATCCAAGTGGAACTTCTTTCTTACTAATGGAATACAAAGGTAATGGGAATGGTTCATCTCAGGTCTTAGTTGTGAAGATTAGAACTGGAGGAACTAAAGAATGTAGCTAATCATATTCCATCTCTTTTACCCTCAGCTATGGGTTAAATAACAGAGCAGACTGAGCTGTCATTTTTAGGTGTCAACTAGTATAGGAGAAGGAAAACTCTGAATTCAAGACCAGCTTGAAGAAGGATGGTCTCTGTCAGGATATCTTTCCCTAGCTGTTACTACAGTACATGTGATGCGTCTACAGCCACAATGGGTAGTGGGAATTGTGACATGATACCTCCCTTACCGTTATATTTTTACATGGGAATAAATATTTAATTTCTCTATGACAAATAAGTTCTTCAACCATATTTTTTATTTTTCATGACCTTAATCTTAAGTTTACATAGCCTATGACACCCACTGAGTCATAACCTATCTGCATTTGCTTGGTTAAAACCCATCCAGTAGTTTCTGAGCCTATACCAGACAAATACTGTCTCATTTATTTCTATAGATTTATCTATTTCAGTATTTTATAGTTGAGCTCTTCCATTTCAATTAAAAAGATGGGCCAAATATTTTTGTATAAAAAATATCATGGAACAGTCTATGACCTTCTGTTTGGTTGTTAGTTGTAGAAAATAGAATATTTATCTATTCAAATGAACTAAAAGAAACAGTCAAGCTAGGGAAGCGGTCTTCTTATTCCATCTTGTTCAAATAACAGAAAAGCTTTCTTTATTTCAAATCATCTGACCACTTCCAACATGGTTGCAGTGCTCCCACTCCATATACCTGAAGTTGCTGAATGCTTGAAAAACAGGGAACAAGAAGTTGCTTACTGGTAACCCTCTATATGGGTCCCATGGCCAGTTACATAATTACAAAATGTACTTAAATATCATGACTAGTTTACATGCTTTGTCATCTAGCATTCAACAATCCGTGTCACTGACATCTCGTTTGAAAATATCATCTTGTTATATAGGAATAAAGTGTTGCTGCTGACACTGGAATTTGAACACAGATCACCAGAGAACAAAAACAGGCAATCTAATTTTGAATAAGTAGATCACATGATGGTAAAGGAAATGTATATATGGGAATTAGCATGGCATCTAAGTGATTACTATTTGGATCACTTTTCAGTGGTTACTTATCGAGCAAGTATTATCAAGCAAGTACTATTAGTGCAAGTGTTATTCGAAGGTATCTGACACCAGTATTTTTCAACGGCATTACTATAATTTTATCTGCAATTACAAAGTCTCTACTACAACGAGCATTACGAAAATGATGAGTATTCACTGACATTACAAAAGTGGCAATGAGTGTTTGTTGACATCACAAAACATCTATAGATGTCAAGCAATGTCAGTGAATATATTACAATACTTATTGATATTATTATAAACTATAAATTTATATCTGAATAATATAGAAGATCTGATATACAAATCTATAATCAGGTTAATAGAATGACAAAATGAAATAAAAACCTCTTACATTATGCATTTTGTCCTTTAAAAGACCTTCTTCAGACTAATAGTGTTTTTAGTGATTATATATATGAGTCTTATATATATAAGGGGGATTGTAACTAGTATGTTATATTTCTTCCCCACTATCTAACTTCTTATTACTGTAAACAATATATTTTAGTGGATACACATATTTGGATAAAATCTTTAAAAATGTGCCCTCCGGTATTTTCTTTAAGATTCTCGAATACACAGGCTGATAAATGTAATTCACACATTTTAAAAAAAAATGACCAAACACATATATTCATTAAAGTATATTTAAAGTAAGAATACGCTCAGATTAAAAATAAAATCAATTTATTCTTGATAAGACTCCATCAATAAAACTATTATTAGTTTGATGAAGTTGTAATGGACCAGTGGGTAGATGGACCAATACTATTTATATTATTATACTTTCAACGTACAGGATTCAAGTAAACAACAAAAACTCCAAACTGTGAATCAACAAGTACATATTGAAATAACATGCAAAAACAAACATGCAATAAAATTGTATTCAATGTATAGATTAAGGGAAAAAAGTTGTTCCCCTTTATCTGTGTTTTGATTTGTAATTGATTGTCCAAAGAAAGTTCTCTTGAAAGAAGAATGTTCAGGAATCAATATTAGAACAAGGTCTGTTTGTTAGAATAGATAACACAAGAATACAATTGATCAAAAATGTGTTGTGTCATAGAATGGTTCGAAATCACAAAGTCCTGGTTGATTGAGCTTGGCTAAGTCACAGAGAGAAATGTGAGTTTGTATTACAAAATTCTGTGTCTGTGTGTGCATTTGAAATGTTATGAGTAAGATCGTGGATTTGCTTTGACAGGCAAAATTTACTAAAAGAGTTGCTTCTTTTAAAGAAAAGGATAGGCTCCCACAGAAGCGCAGGAAAAGTTAATCCTGCATTAAAAATATGTGATTGGTTAAAAATTAACCAATCACTACATTCGTACTAACAAAACAGGCAAGCAAGCTCAAAACAAAAGGATTCAAAGAAATGACTGCGATGGCTAAATTGTCCTATAGAAAGGTAGTATTGATTTATTAGCCAATCGCAAACGAATAAAATGTGGGCGTGGAAAAACATAGCAATCGCTACAAAGTCATTTCAAAGTACAAAATATAGGAGTTTTTTTCTATTTTCTGATTTGATTATCCAATTAAATAATATACTTCTAAATTAAGATTTAAAATCTATAAAATCAAAGGCAGATAAGTAGACAAAAATAATACTTATAAGATGACAACATATAAGCAGCTTATTGACAAACCTGAGATGGAGGAAGGTTGGCTATAGCTCTCTCATAAACTTCTCGTATTTGTTCTAAATCTCCATCAGCTTCTAATAATCGAAGGTAATCAAACCAAGCATCATAGTTCATTGGATTGGCTTTCACTTCCTAAAAATATTAAAAATTAAAAAAGAGATGATGACATGAATCATTAAATGAAATTTAAGGCAAAATGAAACTAACAAAAAAAGTTTAAAAAAAAAAAAAAACACCAGAAGAGAGATGAATCCGAAAAGATTGAAAGATGTTTCAATTTCCAATGTGATCATAATTCTCTAAAAATTAGACAGCTCTTTCATTCATGTTTCTAAATACTTATTTTACCTGAAGTTTAACAAGATCAAGTATTAAAATTAGTTATTAGAACAGCTTGCTACTGCCTTTCTTTTGACATTTTCATCTATTAAAAAAAATTTTAGGGAAAACTTATTTTCAATTGCAAAACTTTAATTTTTAGCAGTTTTTATACAATGAAAGTTAAATCTTTTATTTATAAATTTCATTTAACAAGAGAACTATTTAAATTTTATTGACATCACTCATTTACAATACATTTCTAAATTGATCAAAAACACATTTTCACTAATCTTTCTTAAGAAAACAAAAAAGTATCAAATTACTCCATGTTACATTCAGTTGAAATTCAACTGTCGTTAATTGCAGTCTATTTCTGCATATAAGGTGAATTTTTAAATAATGAAAATTGCTACCCAAAATAGAGGTTCATCTAATATAACAGTTACAAAAAGCTAACCTTAAATCCTGTGGTGTATCAATACTGGCCAGTGGGCTAATATGCTTGCACCATGAATCACAGCGTTTAACAAATGTCTCAGTATGGTAACTACCAATGTAAATATTTCTAGTTGAAACAATTCATATTATAATACTGTACTAAATTTATAAATGTAATAAAACAACTTTTACTTCTTGATTTCACATTAAAATCCAATATTTGAGCTGATTACTCAACAATTTGGAAAAGTTCCACTGAGCAACATACATAAGCAACAAGTAACATAAACAAATCTTTCATTCTTGATTTGTAGAGCTATGGGTGTGTTCACACCAGTCATTATTTTTCATAGTAGTATTAAATAATAACAATTTATGATAACATAGAATCTATCTTTCAAATTAAAATTAATTATCATAGTGGTGTTAATTAACAACATTTAGTATAACATGCAAACTTTTTTTCAATAACCTACATTATATGGTATATTTGTTTAGTGTTAAGCAACATTGAAGATGCCATAAAATCTTTATTTCTCATCACAGAATACAAAACATAAGACACTCACATACATAATTAAAACCTTTCAAAATTACTATGATCATCAACATAAATATTGTCTTTTACAGTTTCGCCATATGGGTCCCAGTCAGTCCTCTTATACTATGGATATTGGATAAAATCACAAAAAGTTAGATAGATTGTGGGTCTCATTTATAGGTCACCTTATATGTGGATATTCATGGTATAAGTTTTAAAATTTTAGTATCTTATAACTAAAGACAAATTATCATAATGCAGCAAAAACGATAAATGTTATAACAAATTTCATGTCTAGAATCATGTAAAGCCAAACTAAAAATTAAATTTTAAAAAGATTTTATGTAATATTTTTTGTATTATATTTTACCTCTTCATACTGGAACCTTCTTTTGCTAACAATCACATCTTCTATGGCTGTTCTATCTCCATAACGCTTTTCATGTTTGGTATAATTTTTGTAAATTTCTGTACACTTCTCTTTGGGTAAACCATCCAAAGCAAATTTGTAAATTGCACGAGCACGTTCATGCTGCAAAAAAAAAACATTTATTCTTCAAATTTTTTTAAAATATTAAATATTTCTGTTATGGAAAGATACCTTAAATTGTATCTTTCTAGGAAAAAGATAAAAAAATATCTATAAAAAGATAGAAATCCTGTTTGCATCAACTGTACTTAATAGCAAATACATATAGAGATTTATATAATAATACTAAATGTTTTAAATAAAGATTTTCCATCATTGAAGTTAATATTTTATACATCACTTTATAAACAAAGAAAAAGTACAATTATATCTTGTTGACATTTTTACAAATAATAATAAAAAGTCAATATTTTTCACTTCTTTTAAACTTGTTTCTTGTACAAAAGTAAGCCTACTGAAAAACAATACTCTTTATTTTTATAAAAGCAATCAATACTTTTAACTGATTTGTTCAATAATTAAAACCAAGCAAAATATTAAGGCATAATTGTAATTTTTTTTAACTAAAAGAAATTCAAACTAAAGAATTAAAACTTTTCATTAAATTTTCACACATTATTAAAAAGTAATCCACCTTAATTTCTAGAGTCAAATACAAAGGTTAAAAAAATCCCAACCCTTGAAAATCCACTTACCTCTCTTTGTACTTCTTCAAACTTGGCAAAAGCAATCAAAAGTGTTTCATCAATATTGTCTTGACCAAAAAACTCAACTGCACGTTCATATACCCGCCGTGCACTGTTAATATAATTGTTCCTTTCTTCAAAACGAGCATATTTTATCCAATTCTTCACTTCAGGGTGAATGTAAACAAGTAAATAAAGTTAAGGTACAGAAGTGGATACTTGGAGCAATCATAAAATTCCCATGATGCAACTTAGCAATTTGGGAAGAGAACACAAATTTGTATAATACAGAAATCAGAAATTTGTATAAAGCAGAAATTACATTATTTGATTTTAAATACTGGCTTCTTTATCTGTTTCTGAGATGAGGTATTATAACTATTTACTTTGTTCAGACTGTTGTCTTCATCTTTACTGTCACATTCACAACGTTTCAGCTGTTGTACCTTCCGGCCTTCTTCAGGTGATATTTGTGAAATTAACAAATGAGGTGAAAAATTGTAGAAGAACAAAATTTTTTAAAAAATTGTAATATGAAATCTGGTAAAAAAATTAACTGAGACAATAGGTTTATAAGTCCCCAAAATTCACTCACTAGTAGCCCAGTGGATATAAGTGTTGGTTGATTGATCCAAAAAAGTAACATGAAAAGTGAGTAAAATCCCTAGCCTCAGCAGAAAGAAGAAAAAACTTAGAGAGTTATCAAGGCGAATTAACAAAAGCTGAGACATCCAAAAAAGGGCACGGTACATGGATCAATTAGAACAATCTACTCCCATAGACTAAATAATGTTCGGTTCAAAATTCCAACAAATATCATCTGAAGACGGCCGGATTGTACAATGGTCCAAATGTTGTGAATGTGACAGTAAAGATGAGGACAACAGTCCCAACAATGTAAATAGTGTAAATATTGGCTTCTTTATTTCCTTTTTTATAAACAGTTGATAAAAAAAAATATTTTTAATTTTCAAAAACTTGAAAAAAAATTCAAAAAAAATCTTTAAAAAATCTTTCTCTTATGACAAGATAAAAAAAAATCACTTAGGTCACTTTTTACACTAACTGATAGTAACCATTTGTAATTAAGTTGAGTAGTTAATTAACAGGTTAGGAAATGACAGTACAGTTCTTCTCTACCATACGTGCTTACACAAGCTACTAGGTGTTAAGTAGTTTGGCAAATGCGTTGAACTTATATGGGTCAGCTGGGAAAATATCTTAAGAAGAAAAAAGAGAGAGAGAGAGAGTGAGAAAAGAAAATCCAAACTTGAAAATGGAGACACACTGGATAGATGGACCAGGTGTGAGATTACACTTACAATATTAACCCAGAAAATAAAGAAAATTATGTAGAAAAAAATGTGATAAACACTAGAATTTTTAGAAAACAAATTTTTTATAGTAATAGCAGTAAATAAAAAAAGGAATTATTAATTTCAAATTGTGCAAAACTTGTAGCTCCCAAGGTGAAAAAAAAAAAAAGGTTAAACATCAAAATTTTTTTTATCAAGGTTTCTCTTCTTTTTTTTTTTGGCAGAGGGTAGTGAAGATAAAACAAATGTCAACTCTGAAAGGTAATAGGTGTGAGTTTAGAAAAAAAAAAAACAACTAAGTGCCAAAGTGACTAAAAACTAAAAAGAATAACATTTAGCAAAAATGAAGAAAAAAGTTCTATCTATCTAATAATCCTCAAACATTTCTGACCACTTCTTTCTAACAATTTCTGTCATCCAGTACTTCCAGTATCATCTATGACTTGATTAATGAAGATTCTTGCTGGTCCAACTCTTGATCTTTTCTCATAATTTGGATCACATAGTATATGCTGAAGGCACATTTTGTTTGTTTCTCCAGCAATGGCTACTAAACCATACTTAACTTTCACAGATTGCATCCATAATTTTTGGTAGATTCCTATACAGTTCTTCATTGGACACATGTTGTTTCCAGCTAACATTAAGCACTCATCTCAACAGACAAGTGTACATATCATCTTGATTTAGTTTTCCAGTGACTTTATTCATGTCCAACTGCTTGAACGGTACATGAGAACTGTTTCTACTGTTGACCTAAAGAATTGCACTTTCAGACTTTTTTAAATTTTTTTTTTTACTTCCAGATGGTATTTATTTTTGGTAGTGCCAAATGTTAGCATTAGAAAAATAGCAAAGTTTAGTACACCAAATAAAACTGAAAAAGATTTTGGATTATCAAAGTTTTTGGAAGATGAAGAAAGCTATGTCTCAAAAAAGTCAGGAAAAAGAGCTAAACATTAAAAACCACTACTATGCTCTTCCTCAATGTAAACCTTACTTTTGCTTTAACACCACATTCACTTGAATCCCCTACAATATATATATATATAGATATATATATATATATATATATATACAAGAAAGATTATGTGGTGGATACTGGAAGTCAAGAACAGTTACACTCTTCTATTACATTGACCTTATTTGTTCAAATAATACTTTAAATCTGATATCTTGCACAAAAGTTGTTGATGGTTAAATACTAGTGTCAGTGTGTGACAACATTGGGCAAAGTTTGACTATATCTTATATTTAAAGATAAAAGTTTCTCTGTCACAAGAGAATCCTCAAATAAGCTGTGGGTAACAAGGTAATTTATGAAAGTTAATGCATTTCAGAATAGGGTAAGAAATATTACATTACCTATACGAGAGGTGCATCAAAAAAGAAACAGGACTGAAGTTACAAAAAATTTATATCAAATCCAAACTACAAGTTTTCCCCTTTAAAATTATCCCCCTCAGGCCTAACTTACTTTCCCATCCTTCTCTGCCATGCCTCCATGAACTCTTGGGATTCTCCACAGCTCCATCATCATGGCCATCTTGATGGTCTCTACATCCAAAAAAACATGTCCTCTTGAGCTTGGGGAAAGGAAAAAATCACATGGAGCCAGGTTTGGTGAGTAGGGAGGTTGCTCTGACACAGCAATGTTCTTCTCAGTAAGAAACTGCCAGATGTTAAGGCCATTATGTGCCAGTACACTGTCATAGTGAAGCAACCAAGAGTTGTTCTGTCACAACTCTCATGCACTGAACAAAGAAAATGCTGTAGGATCTCTTTGCAAACATGCTGGTTGATCATCTGGTCCTGTGGCAAGAACTGTATGTGGACGATGCCCCTCACATCAAAGAACACAATCAACAGGAGTTTGACTTTGGACTTTAACTGTCTTGATTTCTTCAGCCTCGGCAACTCCAGACTCTTCCACTGAAGGCTCCAGTGCTTGGTCTCTGAGTCATACTCAAAGATCCACAATTCATCACTAGCAAGTCTGGTTTGCTTTCAAGACCCTCTAGGATGTCCTGACCCACCTGCATGCACTGCTCCTTCTGGTCATCATTCAGCAGCTTCAGCTCCATCTTCAAACAGATCTTCCACATGCCCAAATTTTTTATGATAATCTTCCACTCTGCCATGATTCACTTGTTGCCAAACAGCTAACAATCACTACACATGAAATTTGTGTTCTCTTCCCAAATTGCTAAGTTGCATCATGGGAATTTTATGATTGCTCCAAGTATCCACTTCTCACATGCTCATCATTGGCATCAGTCCTGCTCGTTGAAAGCCTTCCATTTCTGGGCTAGTCTTCCACATCTTTGCATCCCTGTTTGAACTTCTTGTACTATTTGAAAACCCAGGAGAGCAACATTGTCTCATCTTTGTACACTTGCTGCAAATATTCCAAGTGCTTCTGGCAGAGTTTTCCCCGACTGAACCAGAAACTTCAGGTTGGCTCATTGCACTGCGCCCATTGGTTGATGGCCTAAAATTGAGGAGCTGCTAATAAAAGTATGTGAAAAAACATACAATCACTGTAGAGAGCCGAAATCACAGTTATATACTTCCAGGTCATTACGTCACACAGTGACACAACTCCTTAATCTCTATTCTACTCGTAGCTTACACAGCACACTACATCCTGTTACTTTTCTGACACAACTCATAACAGTAAGAAAAAGTTTTCATTTTGATCTAGGCTCGTTCTAAATTGTCTAGCAACTTCTGCAAACCTTTTCGGAAACGTTTCAGAAATTTTGCACAGACTTTTTATTTCTGATTGTCAACAAAAAAAAAGTAAAACCAGATAGATATGACAAAGAAACATAGGCCAATATCTCTCCTAAAATTGGCTGAAGCTTCCGATAGAAGAATTGCAATGAAAATTATGGCAAAGGAATCAAACAGAAATTGTTTCTAAATCTTCTGTAATTTTTTTGGTAAGTTCAACAGATATTCTTTTAGCTACTTTGAATCTGTGTGATAAATGCTAAATGTAAATCATTCTGTCTGATTCTGATAAATACAAAAAAAAAAATTCAAAACTGAAGAAACTATTTTTAAGACTCCATTAAACTAATTAAAACATAAAACCAGTGAAAAAAAAGGATATATCGTTCATAAATGGCTCTTGCTCTGTCCAGTTCTTTGTATCGTAGCTCAAAATTAATGTATGAGTGCCAGGCTTGTTCTTCAGGTTGCCATTCCATCCATCGCTCAAAAACTTGACGAGCTCCTGAAACCAGTCAATACAAAAGATTATAATTTTACAGCTTAAACATCTTAAACTAACTTTACAATCATTCATTTCAAAGCATGCTTGTAAGGATCCCAGAGTCCAAATTTTTCATAAATGTGTTTGTATAGATTTAGTTCTTTATAGACACATGGGTTTCAATTTATGTTCAATCTGAAAAGCTTAACTTACATTGAGAAACCATACAATTAACTGCTCTCTGTTAATCATCTGAAAGAGCCCTTTCTGCCATCCATCAGCATGGCTACGGCTAACATCCAGGAGAGTGATCTGTTGCACCTTCTCAGGCTAATGTTCTCTATTGACAGGATGTGAAAAGATTATATTGAATCATTTGCGAGGTCTGCTGCTAGGAAAGTTGGTTCACTTTGTCATGCGAGACAATTTCATTTCTCGCCAGAATTTATCTTACACATTTATATGTCTACTATTAGTCCATGCTTTGAATATCACTGCCACATATGGTCTAGTGCTCCTGCTATATATTTAGAGATTCCTGATAAATTACCAAGTAAGAATCTGCAGTTCTGTTGTCCTGACCTGGCAACTCAGTTTCAGTAACATTCCCACTGCCATAAAGTAGCTCCCCTGTATCTTTTCTATAAATATTTTCATCGTAATTGTTCTAATGAACTTTCCTCTATGGTACCTAGACTTTATGAATTTAAGTGCAGTACTAGATTAGCAATGAGTCCTACAGTTTAATTGGTTAATGCAACCATAAGTTCTTTGCTAACAGTTTCTTTTCTCGCACTTCTCACCTGTGAAACTCTCTTCTATCTTCTTTCTTTCCAGCCCACTTTGATCTTCAAAAATTTAAATGCAATGTCAATTATTATCTACTGTCTTCTTGATTTCTCTTCTTTCATTGTTCCCACTCCTTAATAATGTTTTTCTTTTTCTTTCATGCTCAGTAACATCTGTGTCCTGATTGGGGTGAAATGATTTTTTATTTTCTTAAATAGTGAAATTAATAACTGGCCTAGATTGAGAAGCCTTGCTAAAGAAAGATTGTGTCTCTGAAAGGATTTTGACTAAATGGAAAATATCATATTTGGGAGGGAGAGGCTTCTTGGTCAAACCAAAAAATTTCAACTTCCTCCAATATAAATTTAGAAATAGATATTCTTTAAAAGACCAAAACAAATCTCAAATTTTATTTAAATCTATTTTTATGTTTACACAAATACTTCAATTTTGTTGCAACATTTAGCTATTATACAAATCTGATTGTGGTATGATGAAAAATCTCACTCTCTTGGATCCACCAGAGCAACTTTTCAATCATTATGTTACAGATTTGAATCATTTTATAGATTTGTACTTTTTCCAAGGGTTTTGCACATATGTGAATGTAACAAACCTGACTGAAATCCAAACTTGGCTCTCCTGTAAACATACACTGCAACCCTCACCTAAGCTTTCCACTAACTGGCCAATAAGTACACCATGTTGCATTTCAATCCTCAAGCTTATCAGTGTGCACCAAAACCTGGGAAAGGGCCTGCTGCACGTTCACATTATAACGAGATGAAAAACAAATGCGACATTGTGGAATAAGAATGTGAACTCTGTTTCTCATATTATATGCAGGGTTTTATTAGTCTAACAATTCAGCTCTCCCCTCTACCAACTCCTCGCCCATCTACTCATCCCAATGTGGTAGCTGGCAATATGAATGGATGCCACATGAACCACACAATAGACAAATCCATCTCCCACCAAGAGTGGACCAGGAGAAATACCAAGCATGATTGTTAATACAGATCCATGCCTAGATGTACTCTATTTCTGGTTATGTTGCCACTTAATCTCAAAAAAAAAAAAAAAAAAAAAAAAAAAAACAACATATATACTCCTATACTTCCCATTCCCCTTCAGTCAAAGTAGATGTCACTTAGAAGACCAAACTTTAAAAGGAATCTGCTGGTCCACCAAACAGAAACACTTAAGATTGAGATAAAACCACCTGCATGGGTATACATGGTACACACACCGATTTCTCATTCCAAACTACTATCACATATCACCCATACACCCAGAAAGAAAATAATGGGAGTTACTAGCTCCACATGGATCTTATAGCATCAATTCTTTGATATATGTCTACATTCATTACAGCAGTTTCCCTTTGAAGAATGTGGTGTCTAATAATTAAAGATGCCTTCAAAAAATAGGCAAGACAACTTTGAAAGATGTGAAGCAAATTTTTTTAAAATCTATTTAATGATAACTAAACAGAATTGAACAGTTATGCAAAAAAATCCAACAAACCAGCAACATTCCCCAACATCTCTTCCATATAGGTATACTTGTACCAAAACTGATTGGCTCGAGGCAAGATAGAAACAGCTCGGTCCCATATATTACGAGCATGATTGATTTGTCGGTTTCTGTGGAAAGAAAAGTGAAAAATATAAAACTTAGAATATAAGATTTTGCAGGACGTTTGGCATTACATGGAATATTTTTCTAATACTGAAAATGTATATTAAAATCAGCAAGTAATAAATGTAATGAACAAGTGTGTCCTTTTGTTGATTCTGAATATGTAAAAAGGCAGTGAAAATTACTTTATAAAAATTATTACATATGAATCACATTTTGCAATATGAACTTATATTTGTTCATGTAAGCTTATGACCATATTATTTTTAATATACCAGTTCTTGTCTAATCACAAAGTTAAGCAGCTTTAGGCTAGATCAATACTTAGATGGGAGACTGCTTGAGAATACCAAGTTTCATAAGCTTAAATTGGATGGATGGAACTTGTCAGTCTGTAAAAGCAGTTCATCTAAGAGAAGGAAAGCTTCAATTTCAAACCACCATTGCCTTGCAGCCATACCCAATCATGAGAAAAGCTTTGGGAGTAAACCGTGTGGATAAATCAAGAGTTGGGCTCCCTAAAGACGGTTCATGGCTGTATTCAGCAACATCCTGGCAACTCCTGCAATTGCACTGGAACCATGAATATTGGCACTTGCCTTTATATTGGACCATTTCAACAACATAGAGAGTGGGGACCTACTGCATGGATCAAAGTGTCTATCCTCCCTATATCTACCTACTCAGGTAGATATATGTGCACTGGAGAGACAAGAAGCAGCAATCTCCCAACAACAGATGCTACCCCAGAAACATCATCCCGTGCACAAGTCCCTAGTCTTCCAACACTGACAGATGACTATATATGTATTTATTTATGTGTATATTAAAAAAAGATTTTTTAAATGCACCTATGACATCCAGTTTAGTGCCACAACCCAAATATTAATTCTATAAATCGAAAATGCAAGAAAACAAGGTTCTGATCTGCTTTGAATGTATCTAACCATTCTGAATATCTTAAAACAAGTTGCATAGCAGCACTGAACTAATTTGGCAACCAATCAGAGGAGACTTTACTGTACATGCATAAACAGACACTCTCTCATGGAGTTACACAGTTAACAATGAGACACTACTGAATGAGCTTGTGTACTCTGTGACAATCATATTCACAGCAAATATACATAAAGATTTGCTTGAAACTTGAACATTATCAGCAGAATCTATTTGAATATTTAGGAAAGATTTGGTGATGATTCAGTCAAACCAAGATACAATTTTGGTACCAATGATTGAAACATGGCTTGGACTCCATTGAAAACGGTCCACAATCTGGAACTTCAACAAGCAGAATGCACAAAAATGTTGAATGAATAGAGACAACAATCAAAGGAAATCAGCAATTGATGCTACAAGAACTAGAAGACCTGGTAATTCCACAGACTGTCCAGAAAAGATTCAGCCATTTTGTGTATCTTGACGACCTAATTCTTCATGAATGATGCAGGGATTTGGGGCAAATATTGCATCCCCTACAGCCCATATTTGATTCCCTGAGACTTCTGGCTTTTCTCAAAACTGAAATCTTTGTTGAAAGGGAGGAGATAAAAGGGAACATGAGGATGGCAATCCTGAAAGAAAACTTTGCAGACTATTTCAAAATTCAAAGGGATACTAAGATAAGTGTGAAAATTATCGAGGGGAATTCTTTGAAGAGAACTAAGCTGCCATTTCCCTAGCTCCGCTATTTTTTTTGTTAATATGAAATGGCTGGATCATTTCCTGACAGACCTCATATGCTAAAACATGTTAAACACTTTTATGGATTCTTTCTATTTAAAATATTTGGGTACGTACCCTATACCAACTTTCCTCATCTAATGATGGCAAAAAGAAAACAAATCTTTTTTGACAACTCCAAAGTAAATTCAGTAGCTTTGACAATTGAAAGAAATGAATGAATGTTATTACTTTGCATGAAAATGTATCAACACTCTCTTTTACTTCTTTTGCTCCTATTGTCTTTTTTTTTTTTTTTAAAGTCAGAAAACAAGCAAGTCTGAATATAACAGACTGATTCATTCATTCTCTACAGCTCATCAAGCCTTTGCAGGTTATTTAAAGAGATAAAATATTTTTAGATTGTAAGAGTGTTTTTTTTATATAATAGTGGTTTAGTGATACAAGTTACCTCCAAGCTTACAGCACCTGATATTCCCAAGCAGTCACCTGTCTAGCTACTGACCAGGCTTGATATTAATTAACTTTGGTGATTGTATGGGAACTGGTGTTTTAAGATGTTTTGGACATAAGCTCTAACAGTAACAGAATAGTGAAATCTAACAAATCAAGATTTATAAACTGAAAATAATTTTTTTTTTAAGTTATAATCTGCAAAATAGTATATTGCACTTCAAAGAGGCACACACCAAAGAATTTGTACATTTTAAGACATTTTATGGAAATTAAAACAATATATTTTGGCAATGTTTAACCTTCATATCCACAAAAAAAAATGTGCCAAAAGGATGGTTATTCCCTTGACACCACTATTACTGTATATACTTTTGACTCCCTCAGCAATGTTTATTTACAAGGTTATAAAAAAATATGCGAACCAAGTACAATGCAATATTTATTATTTATCATCTTATAAAGAAATATATTTGAAAAGAAATCATTTTATTCCAAAATTTATAAATAATTACAAAATTATCAAAATATGTAAACCAACTACAATGTGATATTTGTTATATACCATTTTATAAATAACTATGAAAACAAGTTTTTTATTCATAATTTTATAAAAAATATCAATGAATTATTTTTGTTAATTCTCAAGAATAAAGAAAATGTATAAATCCACTTTCATATGTTTGGGTTTTATTAAAATTATAATCATCACTTTTTAAAAAAATAAATATTGCCGAGGGAGGAAAAATGTATACACTAAACACAGTGTTAAGAGAATAACCATCCTTTTAACACACCATTCTTTTACAGGCACATAGATTAAATATTGCCTATATTTCTTTGTTATATAACATTTTTACTTTTGTCTTCTTGATTTTCATTCTAAACCTTTCATTTTTGTATTTTTTTCTTTAGTAGTCTTTTTTCACACAAATCTATTTAATTCACTCATGTGCTTACCCACATGTTCAAGTCCCTATGTAATTTATATTATTTGAAACTATCAAAGAACAGGATATTTGACAGTGTTGTAAAAAAGATTTTAATGCTTGGTCAAATTTTTAAGTAAAGATGTATAATTTGCTCTAAAATTTAAAAAATGCATTTATGTTTTGCAATAAAGCTTAGCACATATAAAAGTTAAATATCAACTTACTTCATTTCCATTTCAGCATATTTGAGCCAAACTGTGATATTTCGATGGTTGACATCAAGGGCTCTCTCCCATACTGATCGAGCTCTTTTAAAGAAAAAAAATAATAAATAAAAGGAACATATTAAATTGAACAGTAAAATATAGTACAAAATTAAATCTCAATAAATCAATGAAAAAAATAACATCAAAATACTGCAAACATACAACATGACCCTCGTTCAAGCTTTCCACCAACCAGCCAATGATTACCCCATGTTGCATAGAAAACTGGGAAAGGACTTGTTGCATGCTCACAAGGTAACGAGATGAAAGACAAATGCCACATCAAATAAATAAAAATGCAAACCCGTTTTACCATATTATTTGTAGATGTTTTATTAAGGGTCTGCTCACCTGGGTGGTTAGATAGGTGACATTTTAGACAACTTCTAAGTCAATTAGTTCTTCCCCCTACCAACACCATCAACAGATCCCAAAGTGTGGTTGATAATACAAACTGGTATCATCAGAACCATGTGATGGACAAGTCTGTCTTTCCAATCCCAAGCATGTCTGTTCATGTAGACCAGCACCCAGAAATAATGTCCAGTTTGTTGTTGCATGGTCTCCAAGAGATCCTCATTTTCTTCACTTCCCCATTCCCCTTCGGTCAAAGTGGACACTGCTTAGAAGGCTGGACTTCAAACAGAATCATCTGCTGGCTATAAAACAGAAACACTCAAGACCGAAATAAAACCACCTCTTCCCTTTCTACGTTAACATCCATAGTAACACAAAACAAACGGTGAGAGCAACAACTGATATGTGTGTATGTGAGTGCATATTTTCATTTTTGGAAATTTATGTATAAGTGAAATGTAGATACAAGTTTTTTATAAGCAACTTCAGATTTTGACCTGTACTCAGCTTGCTTAATTTTTCCACAAGAATTAGTACTCAAATTGCTTAAAAGGTTGCTTAAGTCTTTTATGCTTGGGCTTAGTAAATAGAAAAGAAAGACATTTCAATGTAACTAAATTAGTAGAATTGGTAAAATTTTTGAACACAGTATAAAATAACTTATTTAGTAACTCTTTTTGTTTAATTTTACATTTTTCTTTTTTCGTTCTTTTTACAAGCTGCTTAAGTCACACTGACATTGATAGTGGGGTTGCTTAGGATTTTGTCAAATCTGAGTACAGTTGCTTATAAATACGTTACTTATAAAATGAAATTGTATTATTCCTTAATGATTGTAGAATGATCTGGGATTTGTGATAAAAAGAAACAAATGACATGAAAGAAATACTAGTAAACAAGAAAACAATAATTAACAATGCTTTATCTAAGAAACTTAAAAACTATTACATCTATTATGACAAGTGTAAAAATATAAACCAAAAAGATGATGACATAGGGAATTTGGAGAAATAAAGAATATAGCCAAT
Organism: Acanthosepion esculentum; assembly: GCA_964036315.1. Lineage (NCBI taxonomy): Eukaryota > Metazoa > Mollusca > Cephalopoda > Sepiida > Sepiidae > Acanthosepion > Acanthosepion esculentum. The sequence goes on from OZ038481.1 coordinate 56,289,806, forward strand.
ATGGCTAAAACTGAATGACATCCTTGTAGTTAAATTGTTAAGGCAGACTAATGGAAAGACAAATACCCAGAGATAAGAGATGTGTATTCAAAGATTGCCAGAGACTTGTTCTTTAGTTGTTTTTTTAATCTATACTGTTCACATAAAAATTCTAGAAGGATGATCTAGGAGTTGTAAGAAAAAAAAAGACAACAGAATGAAGATTAAAGAGATACAAGCCAAAAGTGAATAACATCAAGTGGATGTTTGCACTTGCATACAGAGATCACATAAATTTTGTTAACACGAATATCAGCAGAAGAAAGTTAAGATGAATGACTAACCTTTGAATTTCCTTTTGTGTTTCTTCCCATTGAGCATATTTTATCCAGTTTGACATAACAGTTCGGTTCTTACGGATATTGTCTTCAAATGCCTAAAGAAAATAGCAAAATAAAACTGAAACAACAAACAATGGTGAAAGTCAGGTTGGTAATCAAGTTTCTGAATATTTTGTTCAACCAATAAAATTTTCTCAGAAGAAACACAAAACAATTGTTCATTACTGTTATTGTCTATTGCTTTCTGTTAATGTAGATGCAAATCATAGATTCCTTTGAAATAGAAAAACATAAATTTTTAACTGCCATTTTAGAAGCTGCAATCATTCAGGAAATTCAGCAGAAAAGTTTGTATTTGGAGAGCATCATCAAGCGGGACAGATGTAGCAGAACTCCCCAAACAAATTGCAACAGTTTTCCATGAGTAATCCATGTGTAATATTTGATTCACTCAAGGAAATACCAGAAGTTTGAATTTAATTTAATGTCCATCAGGAACCTTTGATTTCAGAAGAGTTGATCTGTGGTGACTTCAGCTTAGACTGGGTTCCTCTTAAGAGATACCAAAGTAAGCTTTGTACTCAGTATCACCTCAGTATATCAAAAAACCTAGATGCTCCAAAGGTTGATCTAGAAAGTGGGCTCATAGCCATCAAATGCAGTATCAAAGGATGTTTGTGACTGCATGACAAAAAAACAGGAAGTGAACCTAGCTGAACTTAGGATATACATCCAAAAAACAACTGGATAGGAAGTTATATAAATGTTTGAACCACAAAGAGGAAAGTAGTTTCTAATAACCTCATGAGAAGATCAAACATTCAAAAAAAAGTCCCCCAAACCACATACCTTCCACAACCACCATTAAATTGACAGAGTCCAGAAGTAAATAAATAATTGTTCTATATATGAAAAACTTAATCACATATTCTTTTCAGGTGTTACTAACATTACACATGCAACGTGTAGTCTGAGATCATCATGAAACTGAGAAATTCTACACAATTGTGAGCATTTCTTGCCAACTGAATCTTCCATATATTACAAATGTTTGCCATACAACATGATAGTGATAATCTTGTTTCAATTAAGCATTCTCCAACAAAAGATATCTCACTAACAACAAAGTATAACCTTTTTTTCTGCTGGAACTCAAGCTTAGGCATGGCTATGGTAGCAATATCCTTGTTTGCCCATCAGGTTAGCACACAGGTATGCAACTTTTCATCACTGTGATTTGGTCCAGCTATGTATGCACATATTTCAGAAAAAAATATCAAAGACATGCATATATTAACATCAGTTGTCAAATTTAGAGAAATTTTTAATTGCAGTCAAATGATTTAAAATGGTAAGGTAATTTCAGTTAAAATGTTGTGTTTTTTTCTGCTGGTCAATTGTGGATTCATTTCTACAATTTGGTAAAATGATTGTTTCTTCCAAGACTTGTCTAATTTTTAGAATTCATCATGTTGGAATTTACTAAACCACTCAAATTGTTTTTCCAGGTCATTCTCCAAACATCTACCTCAATAGATCCATTTAACTTACAATCATGCAGAAGATACATTCTCAATTGAGAAACAAAATTTCGTTCTTGCATTGTGAATACTTTCATGCAAGTAAAACTGCCAAATATGGAAGTCAAAGTTAATTCCAAATTATATCCTAAATCCAAAAGGTTTGCAAACATTATACATCTGAAATTTCTATAACATTTGCTGTTTGCAAACTTTCTTATCAACCTAGAAATTACAAATTAATATATATTTTTTCCTTTTCTAATGATAACTATCACATCTAATAACACAATGAATGTTTCTTATCTCTCATAAATTTATGATTCTGATTTTACCATATCATTTAAGCATTAAATCAGATTCGCATGGAATTAATTCTGCTACTGTTTCAGTTAACTTTAAAATAGCTTGCATAATGAGGAAATAATTGTTTAGTGGTTAACTATCATAGAGACAGTTTCAAGGGATAATAACAACAGGCTATCACTGTAATAATTTTACATTTTATAAATGGGGCTGCATAATTTTCACATTTATTAGTATACACTATCTAATTACACATTTGCAAAATACACATAAAAATGATTTACGCATCCGGCTCAGCTTTTCCTCGCTCTTATTCAGGAAACTCAAGCAAACATAAATTATACACAAAGTTTTGTTCAAATTAGTCCTGAGAAAGAAGAAACATGAAGATACATGCATTCTCTCTTGTACTGTAGCTATTTGTTGGATTAGCCTTACAAGGCCACATATACTTATTGGTACCTATCAAATACCAACACCACTGTCAATAGCTTCTGTGACTAACATGCTATCTCCTGCACTACAGCAAGTCTTTTAATTAACAAATAACACTGCCAAGAGTAGACTTTCTACTAACAAAATATTATAAACTAAGTACTTTTTATGGTATTGGACAGAGAGAAAAGGGAATTAAAAATCTTTATCCACATTTTTGTTTTATTTATTTTTTTAAATATTTTAATCAGCAATCTCTCTGATCCACTTTAAGTCACCTGATATGAAAATACAAAGTAAGAGTGATAAAAAATCAAAAGTGAATAAAAGTATACCAATTAAAATGATGAATGAAAAAGATCAATAAAAAAAATGAACAATAATCTGGCAATGATGATTGTAGATTTTATAATATCTGAAAATAAAATAACTCACCTTTCTCTTCTTAAGTCTGTAATCAGCCAATTCCTCAGGATCGGAGATTTTCTGTTTAGGAGGCTGCAAAATATTTACATAAAACAATGTTAGTAACAAAGATTATAAAATTACATATTACTTTATGGCAGAGAAAAACTAAAAAAAGGAATAAAGATATACATCTAAAATATTAAAACTAAAATCTGGATGCAAACAGGGATCTCTAATTTCTAAAATATACAAGGTTGCATTTCTACCATATTACAGAGTCATTTTGAATTATTGCTAAATGCATTTACAAACTTTTTAATCTTAATGAAGATAATATTCTGAAAGACCCCTGCTGCAAATTGCAAGAATCCTTTATACAGTTTAATCAAGCTTGTTGAAAATTTACATTTCAAGGTAATAATTTTTCTAAAAAACTGTAATTATGCATAATATAAAAATTAATTACTTAATTGCAAAGTAATTTCAATTAGATAAAGGTTATCGCTGATTGCTAAATACAGTGCTTGATAACTTGACGATAGAGCCACATATAGTGTAATATTAAGTTTTTTAAATCTTGTTCAAAAAACTTTTAAGTGACCAATGATTAGTTCTTCTGTAGCACAGATGATTATATTGCATAGTCGATTTTACAGTGAAACTTTTAGTTATGTATATTCTTGTCATGTTTTTAACAAGATCTAAAAAATATAATATTATACCAAAACTATAATTATGTATGTGGGCCCCAAGATAGCTTTTTTTCCTTTGGTCCTGTAGACTCCACTGAGGAGTATGGGATTGCAGCTCTTAAGAACACTCTCAACAACACATTGCTACTGTGGTTTCTATAGCAAGGTTTTTTTATAAGATGAAGTTGTTAGCCCCATGCCAAAGTGGTTTTGTACCTGATTTTTGCTTATACTATTTGGTGTTTCCAAGTGGTCCCCAGATGGGGGGACCACTTAAGAACACCAGGTACTATTCACTGGACTCAACACTGTTTAACTTCAGAGATCAGGTGGTCAAACAAGAACTGGTGTTTCAGAATGATTTGACCGTAAGCCACCCGACCCCAAACTACCTATACAAATTTTCTTGATCAGAGCTTAGTACAAAGTTAAGTGACACTTTAATTAGAACATTGTCTAATCAGTTCAAAATAGATATTCCCCAAAAGATCCAAAATATTTCCTAAAATCTCAAATTTAAGCACAGCTCCACTTTAAGATATCCACTACTGAAAATGTAGCAATTCAAGATGAAACTTACCGGTGGCACCAATTCCAATTCTCGTTCTTTCGCTTCTCGAAGCAGTTGCTCAGCAGTGATCTGCACTGGAGCAGGCATTTTGTTCTTAACCTGTAATGACAAGACAAAAAAAAAAAAAATGAAAACTAACATGATACCCAGCATTGCATGAGGAAAAATAACTTCAAATATAAATAAATATTTCTTAACAAATGAAAAATAGATACATTATGGTTTGGCTTCACAAAACAAAAATCAAGAGGGAGTTTGCACACGTCACTTGCAGGAAAATATATTATTTACTATTAAATAATCTAGAATAAAAAATATATTATTTACTATTAAATAATCTAGAATAAAAAATATATTATTAAAAAAAGAATAAAAAATAGTAAAATATTAAATCACCTATTTATCATTTTTGTTTTAGTCTTTAAATACTAGTCATCAGTAAATTGGTAAAACTAAAGCATATAAAATAAAATCAGTGAAATTTTCTGTCCTGTAGTGTATATACAATGTGTCTACAAAAGAGAAGTGGTTAGTAACTTAATCAAACAAGTTATTACATGTAAATTAGAATTGTGAATTTACTGGTTACTCTACAATTACAACCTTGAACCAAACTCAACTAAAATTAGTTTATATGCACATAGCATCTGACCTTGCTTTAAAAGCTCAATGAAGAAATAAGTGATTTTTAACTGCCAATACTTCAAAAACCAAGCCAATATCATTTCATCACCGCTATTCAGACTTCAAATTTTCTCCTGTCACGATGAACAGCTTCATTCTCAATGAGGCTCTATGCTTTGAACATTTGTTAGGTCTCAAGTAGAACTCATATATACAATTCACTGCTAAAGATACTGGGAAATGATCAGCACGTTCTATCGCTCCAGGAAGTACCAAACTCCTACTTCCATGCTATATCATTACAAGAGTGAGATTAAATGAAATATGGAGTATTGCTGCCATAACTGAGCAAAATAGTTTACCTGATCTTGCAGGGGGAGACTTATTTTCCACTCTGCCATCTCTTTCCCATAGATGCAATTTTGCAAGCCTGTCATTACTGCTATTTCCATGGCAAATGTTCTGTAGTTCTACCAGCTCAGATCTTTATAGCTAGGATACATCATGCCACTTCTATCAAGTCCAATCACCCTCATTTCCCCCATGTTTCAAATGTAAGAATAAAGTTCCACTCCGTTAGTTTTTTAAACCCCCACCCACCGCCAAGAACTGCCATTTTGTGAAACAGAATCCTGTGTGGGTATTTTCTTCAAGTCAATCATTTCTTTCCTTATCATTACAATCTTTATTTCTTAGCACCTTCTCTTCCATTCATATCACACACCTCATTTATCATTACCTTTTTTACTGTACCCCTCTATCTTAAGTGGCTCCCAAGCATTATATTAAGTGATCTTTAGTATTTAAAAAACTTCTGTTGCACTTTTTTCCTCAGATTAAAAATTAAAATTAAACAGTATCAAGTGTGCATTTACATTCATATTTTCACCAAAATAAAGTAAAATTATTACTTTTTTGCAAGCAGTTCTTAAAGATTATGTATGCACCAGAAATAAAGGACTGTGTAAACTTCAGAGACATTTCTAAGATTTCCCTAACACTGTGCAAAGATAGCATTCAGAACACTTGCCTCAGCCTAATAACTGTTACTTTCTGTCCACTCTTAACTTTTTCTTTTAGCCCTTTTCAAGTTGGTGTACACAACTAAAGTCACAAAACAACATGCTGCCAGATCCATATAAACAATCAAATCTTTAGTGTCAGGTCAAATAATACACAGGGCCAACTTACCACGATAACACATGGAAAGGCTCGTTATCATTCAAAACTTTTTTCTTATAATATTATGTATGCAATCAGCAGAACACAACAAAGTAGGTTTAACTATTTGCATTGCACATACATCTTTTAGTCTTTAGTGCATTACACATGCAGATTCATTAGCTTACAAGTTATAGCACTAAATAGAAATCAACTTATTCCAAACATATTCCAAAGTGTACATCTTTTTTAAAACTCATATACAAAATGTGACAATTTAATTCCCAGAATGGCTCTGTGAAAGTAAAGTTTGCTTACTTGGTCATTATTTCCTGCTGTTACCTTCAAAGTACTCCATCTATGAAGCTATGTACTTCATGGGACGATGCTAACATTGCAGGAAACATTCTTGGAACATATTTTCCAGACTTTACAAATTTAAACGTACTACTGGTTTGGCAGCTAGGTCTCATCACTTTACAGTTGAAATGGCTAGATGTAACCATAATCACTATGCTAACAATTTCTTCTCTTGCAATTCTCATTTGTAGAACTCTCTTCCAGCCTCTTGCTTTCCAGTCAACTTTGATCTTCAATAATTTAAATGCAATGTCAATCATTATCTTCTGCCGTTTTAATTCTTGTTCTTTTATTTTTTTTTTCTTTCCTTAATGTTTTTCTTTTTCTCATATTCTTTCACACTCAGTAACCTCCTTAAGTCTTAGTGACTTTATTACCTTGCTTGGAGTGAAATGATTAAAAAAAATGACAGCAAACCTTTGAACTTTCAGGGCATTTTCAATTTTGATGAATAAAGTGGATAACCCATTTTTGTAAGGGATTTCTCAACCAGAAATTCACAAACTCCTAACATCATTTTTCTCATTCCCAGATGTTTTGTTAATCTACCACACTGTTTCCCTATTGATATTCAGTCCTTCTGCTGTCATTTGAATGCTGAAATTGTCAACTTGAATGCACCAAAGTATATACACATTTGCATGTTGTGTTTTTGCATCACCATGCACATCATTCTTGCTTTTCCTTGAACTGTGCCATTCAAAAACACTCAATATCTTCAGAGCATGTTCCCTATAAGCCACTTTTAATATGGCCTACAGTTCACAAGCATTTTTACCAATCTTCACACAATACTTAATGTTAATCTGCTACTCCAGATTCCTTTCACTTATTCTCCACCAGCATTATAACATGAGCACATACAACTTCCTCTACTGCTCAGTTGGTCAGCCTATCAAGAAAGTGGAAGTTGGAACAGACATGCTCAGGTACAAATGTTTGCCTGACTTATTAACTACACAACACACTGCAGTCATTCTGGGAATTATAAAATGTGGTAGATATTTTGCTATAATGTTTCCTGACTGATCATTGACTATATACAAAATATGTTACTTTTATTTGATAATGATAAATTGTTGAAAGCTCTGTGGTAATTAACAAACATGTTAATGGTTTCTGTCTAAATTCCTGGGACAAAAAGTTATCATTATTTACACTATTTACATGCAGACTATTGTCCTCATCTTTGTTGTTGCTATCAGAATGTTTTGGCCAGATTGACATACACCTGACAAAGGCTTGAGGGCATCTCCAGCCTTTGTCAGGTGTATGTCAATCTAGGTAACCAACAGGAATTCCAAACTGAATCCTTTATTTAATCTACAGAGGTATACCATTCTTGTTACATATTCGAACACATTCCAATAAATTCCTTTGATAGGAAGAAAATACTAGTGTTACTTGTACCATAGTCAAATTATGCGACAGTTCAGAGTTATGAACAATACACTACTATTGCTATTACTACAATATACTACTATTGTTATTACAAAACTTTGATAGATTAATTTTGTTAAAAAAATATGTAGCTAAAGGTGTATGCAGTGAGTGTGATTTTACACCGCCACCAAAAGTGGTTGTTTGCCTGGAAGAAGTTGTTATCTCATTGAGAAACAAAAGTAGGTAAGCAGGATGATTAAGTTGCTGAGCATCTGTCAGACAAAGTTGGAAGCACATTATGTGGAAAAACTTTAATTAACAAGATGAAAAATTTGCAATTTTTAAAAATCTTAAATAGATTGTGTATATCAATTATACAATCTGCATACTTGAAGATTTATCAGGAACTTGTCATAAGTTCTTATCAATGTAAGAATTTGTACTAAATTGGCAGCAAGTTCACATCATTTTACAGTAGAAATGGCTAGATGCAACCATAAATTCTACGCTAACAGTTTGATCTTAAAAAATTTAAATGCAATGCCAATCGTGATATTCTGTCTTCTAAATTCCTGTTCTTTTATTGTTTTCTCTCCTTAATAATGTTTTTTTTTCTCATATTTTCTAACACTCAGTAACCCCTTGCATCTTAGTGGCTTTATTACTTTGTTAGGGAGGTGAAATGATAAGAAAAATAAATGATCTTGGTGTGTAGCTTAACATGTAACTTTTGAGAAGTGACATACAATCAGTTGCAGGAAAATGTCCAATGTTGTGCACATTCTTATTACTGATATTGAAAAAGGTAGTTCTATTGTCACAATTTGTTGTTTATTGTTGCCGACTACAGTAAAGAATGTATTGTCTTATAACTTTGTCATGTCTTTTGTACACTGGCTGTAAACAATAATTGAACATGGGACCTTGAATAAGTGCATGAGTACAAGCTGGAAGAGAATGTGGCAAATCCTTAATATGTTTTCTTGTTAGGAATCAACTGACACTTTAAAATGTAATTAATCTACAAAAATTACAGGTTCAATATCCTTAGTTTTGTTACTGTCTTCTATACGCCATGTCCCTTCAGGACATTAGTGATTATAGCTCCCCACAACTTCCTGTCCTTTGTAGCACTTCATAAATTTTGTCTTTTTGTTATCTTTCATAAACTCTGTTCTGTCATCCATTTACTCAAGCTTGATAGGTAGGTTATGCATTGTTTTCCTTTGTCCCTCTTGCCTTCAATCTATCCTGTGAGTGTCAAATTTTCCAAGCCCTCTTTCCTTATCATATACGCTAGAAATTTCAACTATCTCTTCCTGATGTTAAGTATATGTGTCCTTTTCGGTTTCCATTTTCTCTAAAACTTCATTGTTGCTCACATGTTCAGTCCATAGTATTCTCAGCATCCTTCTGTAGAATCACATTTCTGTTGCTTCAAGTCTCCATCTTCATCCATGTGAGGAGAGTGTCCAACATTCACTGCCAGTTCAGTACTCTTTTCTTTGTTTCTAGCAAAATTTTTCTGTTTTTTAATACTTTGCATAGCTTTTGGAAGGCATTTATCACTATCACAATGAACCTTTGGTTTTCAATGTCAAACTTTCCATCCTCTGCTGAAACACTTCCCAGATATTTAAATAGTTGTACTTGCTTGATTTTGGTATCTCCAATTTGTAATTTGCATGTTGGGCTGTCCATTTTGCTAACAACTGTGCATTATATCTTCTTGCAATTGACATTTAGTCCTTTCTTCTCACTTTCCTTCACTACCTTCTGTTGAAGTTCCTATAGTTTCCTTTCTGCATCGGTGTCATTTGCATATCTTTTGTTATGATTGTGGCCACAAATAATGACTTCTGGTAGAACTTCTAATTCTCTCAGAATCACCTCACTGCATAGGTTGAATAAGTCCAGTGAAAATATACATCCTTGGCTTACACCCCTTTCTATTTCAGTATATTTACTGAATTCATTTTCTATCCGTATGCAGGCAGTTTGCTGCCAGTATAGGTTCTGGATTATTCTAATACCCTTCCCAAATATGTAGTAGTTACCTAGCAGTTCCAACAGTTCTTTGTGATGTACTTTATCAAATGCTTTTGCATAATCTATAAAACACTTTTGCATTTGTATTGATCTTTCTGATATCATTCTGAGCATTTCTGTTTGCAAAAATCAACACACAGCCTCCAAAAATTAACTGCTTCCTTAAGGCACTAATTGAATCTGTAGTGCCCAACTACTAATTGAAGATTAACTTGTCTCAAGCTTCATCATGTGATTAAATTTGTTCTGAGTTAGTGTCTGCTTGTACAATGCAAGATGACTATTATCATGCTGGATTTTGGTCCTCTTAAAATTTGGATTTGCCATAGTCAGAAATTCTTGCAAAAGTTGAGAAAATTCTGAACTCTGATCTGTGGTTGATACTTTTGGTTTAAATTTAAAACTGTTTGAAAACAACCTTTAGAGTTAAAAGCTTATTTCAGGCTCCTGTATCTTAATGTTTGGTTGCTTCATTTTCTATGGCTTATCAACCCTTTGCAGGTTATTTAATACCAGAAAATATATTTAGAGAGTAAGAATTTTTTTTGGATAATAAGTGTTACTAATTAAACCATAACTGGGGGTAGAAGAGCTGGATTCATACTTTTCACCCGGTTATTTGTGTGTAATTGAACCCAACTGGAATTGTAACTCAGCTCTCCAATTAACAAATCTATTACTCTTGCCTGGTCATAGGCCTGTTGTAATGTTATGGTGCTGTTTTTGAATATTCTTTGTCCGATATCTGTGGATCCCATTTATGAAGGCATCTTATATCAATTCAGCTCGATATAGTTCTGCTGATACCAAAGAAAATGAACAGTCCTAACTTAATTTTATTAAGGCTTGATAAAATCCATCAATGGACTCTGAGAATAGTTGATGCCTTGTAGCCAGTGTCTAGAGATTATTTCATTTTTCTTTTTAATGTAGATCCTGTCCTGTATTGTTGAAGCCTCTTCATAGGAAGATGCACCCATGAACTTGTGCTAAGACATATTTGGTTAGTGTAGTTTATTAGAACTTTGGTCACACACTATATACTCAAGAAGTTTATGAAAGTTATTCTTCAGTGACAATATTCCAGTTCAGTGTCAGATGAGTTGGGGTCAATAGTAAGTTTCTCTGGACAGAGTAAATTAGCCACTATCAAAATTATTAACAATGTAGTTGAATTTTTTGATACAATACCAATTTGCTTAAGCTTATCAGCAGAGTTCTCCTGAATATATGTGTTCAGGACAGATCCATTAATGGGGGAGATGGATCATAACACAGCATAGAGGCTGAAGTTATTAAAAAATGGACTCCTTCAATAAGATTGAAATGCTTATTTATTGTTAGATTATTGGAGGTCACCAAAAAATAGTGATAGTTAAATACAGGGCAAGATTATGACTTTTTGGGGCCCATCTCACTAATGAAACTATACCCCCTTCATATGGAGTCACCCTAACTCACTCACACCCGTCTTGAATGTATTTTACTAAAATCAAACGTTACCTAATTGAATACAATGACACAAACTAAAAACATTCATTTCCTTTCTTCTTTGCTTCCTGCAAAGTTGAATTAGTCGCAAACTGTCACAGATACTAATGAAGAACAAGGATCACTTTGCAAGATGTATAGGCAGTTGTCACAGCATTACACCAAGCTACCTCACATATATGGTCTCCCTAAAGACGGTATTCCACTCAACCGATTGTTAGTTTCCAAGGCTCTGTGTGCCACCCTCTGAATCACTTCCTTGTAGATATAATTGACCCATTGATCAAAAACTCACCTTCATATGTCCAAAACTCTGCCCACTTCGTGGAAATAATCCAAGATGCCCCCATTCTATCCAACCAGATGGTGAGCTTGGACATGGTGAGTTTCTTCACCAAGGTACCCATGAAGGAGGCACTCTCAGTAATCAGAGACAGATTGGCCTCTGACTCATCCCTAGAAGAACAGACCAGTATTCCAATAGATAATCTGATGGAGATGTTGACTTTCTGTACACAAACAACACACTTCGGAATGGGATCACACATATATCGACAGAATGAGGGCTTAGCAATGGGCTCGCCATTATCACCAGCAATGGCGAATATATACATGGAATACTTTGAGGAAATGGCATTAGAATCTATATCTCTAAAGTCAACTCTATGGTTAAGGTACGTATATGACACCTTCATACTCTGGCCACACCAGGAAGATGTTCAGGTTCTACTGGACCATGTGAACTCAATAAGACATTCGATACAGTTCATGATGGAGAAAGATAGTAACAGCACACTCCCATTCCTGGATGTTCTAATATCTCGAACAGAGCATCGGTTCAAGACATCCGTATACCATAAACCGGCATTCACCAGACAGTACCTCAATTACAACTCCCACCATCCATATAGTGTAAAGAAAGGGATCGTCCGCTGGTTACAACACCAAGCAAAAGTCATAAGTGGCAATCCAGAGACATTAGATAAAGAATTGGTCAGTATAAGTAGTACCCTACAACGTAACAACTATCCTGGGTACATGGCAGCAGCTCCAATAAACTGAGATAGGCGGGTAGAAGAGGACAACAACACTCAGAAAACAGTCTGCCTGCCTTATGTGAGGGGATTATCAGTGAAAATACAAAGGATCTGCAGTCTATATAATATCAGGATAACCTTCAAAAGCTGGACGACACTTCGCAGATATCTCTCCCAAGTAAGACCCTCCATAGAGGAGAACATGACTAAAGACTGTGTGTATGCCATCCTGTGCAGCTGTGGAAAGAAATATAAAGGGGAGACAGGCCGCCCACTTAAGGTAAGGCTTCAAGAACACCAGAAAGCTGTAACACGAGGGGAAGTGGAAAAATCAGGTGTGGCTGACCACATATGGAGAGAAAAGGGAGATCACTGCCCTCTGTGGGATCAGGTTGAAATGATAGACATTGGAAAATTCGTAAACTTAAAGAATCAGCACATATGCTAGGCCACAAAAATTTCCTGAGCCAACCAAGCATAGAAACGAATATAATATGGGAACCAGTAATAAGGAGTGCCAGAGAAAAGCAATAATAACAACAAAAATTGCAATATGAGCTTTGGTAAAAAAAACATGCGATATGAGCACTGGTAAAATGGTTGCTGAAAACATTAGGTTTATCAAGAAATTCATACACAGATGTCCTCAAGGACACGTTAGACCCAGTGACAGTGTGAGTTCAATACCTAAGGCGGTGGAGAACTTGGAGAAGGGAGATAACTGATATCCATTAGAGAGACATGGCACGTGAAACTAGAACAGTGTCTACCCCAGCGAGCGAAATAGGGTTCAGTTCGACATTCCAGCCGCCTGAAGAAGGCCGGAATGTATGTGATAAATATGGCAACAAAGATGATAATAGTATGATGATAATGTAAATTCAGAAGTTATAACATCTAGATTCTAGAGAATTCAATTTAAAATCATTGTTTATAAAAGCGTCAGGGGCTATAGGTTGCAGCCTACTAGCCGTAAAGTAAACGGATGATCCGGCATCAGATTAAAAAAAAATGTTATTTAAAGAACAGATGAGATTATCAAGCGGCTTATTGAAAAATGACATCTCAAGAAAGTGGAATTATCTCATTGATGAAAACGAAAACGTTTATATTTGGTTGTTGATCGTTTAAGTTCTGTCACGATAGGACCTAAGTACATTACTTGGCGCGAATTTTTAATAAATTTTAGTAGTTCCATGGTTTTTAATTTTATGTACGAAAAAATGGTGGAAAAATACTTTGTCACAACATAACCAATATGATCCATTGTGTACTTTTTTGCGCAAAGAAACTTTCAAGTCTTTTAAATACGTGATGAACGTCACATTACAATTTAATTGTTAGTTATTTGGATCAATAAATTAACTTTTTGCTTCATCTTTGGTGGATGATGGGAACATTTGGTCGCAAGATATTATTACCGATTTTGTTTTTTTTTTAACTTATGTCGAGGTCTCATGAGGTTTACCATAATTTCTAGGTTTAAAACAAAAGAACAGTTTTCACTTTTTATTAAAGTTTTATTTATTTTTTATTTTTTTTAAACAAGCTCTTCTCCTAACCCAACAGCAACGCCCTAAGCTTCATACACACAAGAAAAAAATAAAAGTTGTAAAACGAATACAGACTGGTTAGACGGGGACAAACTCCTCAAACTGAAACGTAATAAGCTTTTCAAAGGGTCATTTAACAGTATTTCAAAATGAGCACAAGACTTAAGATAAATTATATTACTAATTTATTTGTTTTTGTAAAATAAATATATATCAACTCTGACTGATCAACAAAAGATCGTATGACTTTTTCTTTTTAAATCTAAGAAAAAAAAATTCATCCTTAACTAATTCACAAAATTTAAAATTTCAAGTAACATTATTTCAGCAAAAATATATCTTCCTTATATATAATACATTAAAAGAGGTTTCAGTTTAATACTATATTGTTAAAATCATTTTTGTTTGCGTTTTTCAGTCCTTCTTGTCAGCACATGTGGAGAAACATTCAAAATAGTCGCCATTTACTTTCGACTAGTTATGTCAGAATATTTACAAATCCATTGAGAAACTTACTAAGTTAAAAAATAATAATAATGGTAAATTTCCCATTATTCTATTAAGTATTTAGTAAATAAACATATCACATTTCCCGATAGCAACTATTTAAAACAAAGTAAATACATCCAAACAATCGAATTCTCCAGTGGTTAAATTTAAAGACGTAAACAGTCGATCGAATCAGTGTCAGCTGAGGACGGCTTATACGTTATAGTGTTGAAAATGTTTTTTAAAAAATTAAATATTTCAGACTTACCTTTGCCACTTTGGGCATTTTGGTCTTTCCTCCAGGTGTAACTTCAGCCATATTTTCGGTACTTTGTGAACAAAAACAATCCAAGCAGCAAACTAAAAGTACAGTTACGAAGACTGCTCGCCCTTGTTTTCTCTGAATAATAATGAAATTAACAATAGGTTATGTTTAGCTACGGATGTTCATAAGTGCCAAGAGTCACTTCAAATTTTACGGTTCCACTTTGTAGGAATTACAGTTTATTTTGACGTCAGGAAAAGATGTTTTCTGTTTCGAAGGGAAGTTTCTGCTCATCCAGAAGTTAAAACAACGTTTTTAATCATGAGTTCTAAATGTACTTAAGTCTTTGTGTGTGTGTTTAACAGAAAATTTTTATTTAAAAAAAAATGTTATTTATTTTGTATGCTCCTATGTGTGTTAATTGTGCATGAAAGAGATAAAATTACTAGGCATGTGCCATGACAGTCAATATAATGAAAATTTCAGTTTGATCATTTCATACAGTGTAACCCGGATATAAGAGAAACCCGGATATATAAGAGAATTTCACTGGTCCCAAATTAGAGCCTGTGTTAATGTATATATAATAGACCAAACCCTGATATAAGAGGAACCCGGATATAAGATACTTCTCCGGTCCTGACAACTCTCTTATATCCGGGTTACACTGTATATAAAAAGAAGATCACAATAAAAAAAAAATAAATCTTTTACATTTTCTGACCAATATGCACACTTGTAGCAAGAATTGGGAAAAAAGATTATTCAAATAAATCCTGCAACAGAAAACCAGGATGAGGAGTAATAACAATATTAGCACACAGGAGACACAGGCAGAGAATCATAAAAGGCCAAAAGGATTTTATAAAAAAACATGTTACAGGTTATCCTGGACATACACAATGTGTTGTTATAAAACATTGATTTCAACATTAAAAAAATTGTCTGTTTGAAGAAAGTTGAAATAAAAATACTGTACAAACATGTATTTTTAAATCTTACTCACTCAAAATATTTTTTAAATCATATTCACTTGAAAATATTTCTTAAATATAGCAAAAAATATTTTTTTAAATATTTAAAATATTATTTGTTTAAAGAAAGCTGAAATATAAATAAGCACACACACAATAACAGAGAGGTGGAAAGAAATTTAAATTATTATGTGCCCAACAGTTGACATACACACGATTCACAGACTTTTAATATTATATAGATTGATTGATTCATTTTTATGGTTTATCAACTCTTTGCAAGTTATTTAAAGCCAGAAAATATTTTTAGATTGTAAGAATTTTGTTTTTTTTTAGCTAATAATGGTTTAGTGATATAAGTCTTAGCATGAATCCCAAGATGCTAACCCACTTTCATACTATGCTGCAGACAAGATAGGACATAAGACTCAGTGCTCCAAGGATACATGCATTGCTTAGACAAGATACCTCACTCACTCTTTCACTCAATAACAGTGTAAGTTCTACTATATCTACTATTTCTTCCTTTTTACAGAGACTATCATAAAAACATTCCTTAAATTTACACTTTCATCCAAGAACTACCCTTGAGCATTCTCTATGCTAAAAGTTTGCAATTATAACATAAACCACATTCTTAATTCTTCCAGGTATCTCACACTACCAAGTGATTTCCCCACCCACATTGTGTTTAAGTCTTTGAGCTGAGGAAGTCTTCGGCAAAGCTAGTGAAATATGCCCAGCAATGAAAGTGATAAGCAATTCTCAGGACAGATAACCAACTCTTGCTTGTAAAAACAATAACATAAAATTTATTTTTTGATGGATAGAGTTTAACACTCACCAGTTCTATTGGGGTATATACCTAATCTTTTTTAATACAAGAATTCACCAAGAGCACTGCTCAAAGTAGA
Organism: Acanthosepion esculentum; assembly: GCA_964036315.1. NCBI lineage: Eukaryota > Metazoa > Mollusca > Cephalopoda > Sepiida > Sepiidae > Acanthosepion > Acanthosepion esculentum. Next base: position 56,306,358 of record OZ038481.1, read on the forward strand.
GAGTTGCTGGTAAGATAATAATGATGAATAAAGTATGTGATATGAATGAAGGAGGTAAGTATGAAGTGACAATCATGAGGATAATAAAGATAGATAACAATTGCCCCTTGACTTGAAGAGATTAAGATTATAGTGTTCAGGGAAGCATCCACTGAGTAGATATTGACATTATTCACAACATATTGCAAAAGTACCAGCAATACCCTAGACTGGAGACTGGTAGTGCAACAAATCAATCTCTGGCATGCAGACAAAGTTGGTTACCAAAACCTGACCTCCTCTCCTCCACTCAATTGTAATTTTGCAAACCCAAGCTTCCTGGGCCAGGGAAATTACTTCAGTTGACCAACTCTTCACAGGTAGTATTTTGCAAGAGTTGGTGAAGTGGGTAGTAAAAAGGGATAGTGATTTCATCTTCACTTCTCTATCAAGTCGATTGCAACAACTCCCTGACTGCCATCTCAAGTACTTAAACTCAGGACTGCTACAACTGCCATCCCATCACAACTGCCTCAAAGGTCAGAATCTACCTGGTTCTATTCAGGTATTGCAGTATGACTAATGATAACAGTAATATTAGCAATTTCTCTATAAGACACACCTCAACACACACTTGCCTTATTTTTCTACAAGCTATTTCAGAATTCAGTGTCCATGGGGAATGACAAGTTTGATCTGAGATTAATCCCTGAATTTGATGGGGTTGCTTTATTGTTGAATGATTCAAAAAGACCAAACTGGTCTGCAATCTATGCAGCATGAAGAACATTGCTAGTGTTCTGCTGTTCCAACTCATGGAAGCTGCATTTACTGTGTTACAGCAACCAAACAAGGAAGAAAGAAAAGATGTAGGCCATATTAGGGGCACCCTGTATGCTGCCTTTGCCATAGATCCATTTGCGGCATATGACCAGTTCATAACTAGACACTTGAATTTGAATGAATCTGTAGATGTCTACTTGGCAAACTGCTGCAGACTGTTAACCTTGGACTGTGGATTTGAGTGTGCATTTGTTGTAGAGTTGCCTGAGTGCATCAGGCAGCTGCTTTGTGTTTCCTTTCAAATGGATGCACTGGACATCAACCAACTGTTAAAGTGAGTCAGAGCCACTGGGAAGGATGCTGTGCCAGCAGTGGGATCAATTGTGGCAGCCGCAAAGCCTGAGCAAAAAAGTACAGATTCAACTTCCACCAACGATCTGGAGAGTGATATTGTCTGCCACAGATGTAGCGGTGATAATCACTTAGCTAGAAATTGTTTGAGTCAATGAGCTGGACAAAGTGTGAGCCTGTGCAGGGTTGTATGTTGCTATTGCTGTGACAAACTGAATCATGTATCATGAAACTGCCCGGGAATAAATTGGGGGAACAAACATTAGTGCTAGTCTCATTCCCATCCAGATGCCTGTAGTCAACATATTGGTTAATAGGGAATGGTGTTCAGCTCTCATTAACTCTGGCTGCTCTCAGTCAATTGTTAGTACAGAATGATGCCAGGAAACATGTGGATATGAGGATGATCAGTTGCAGAATGCTTGCATACTATAGTTTTGGAACTATTAATATCTTCCCAGATGATGGCAATTTAGCCAAGATTGACAAACTTTTCAGGTTTGACTTGCTTGCTGAGATCAATTTCATAACAGCATTGGGTGGCATCAAGCTTGTCTTTTCATATCAAAGGCCATAGTAAGGAGTTGTGTGCAGTGCACAACAATAGACCCCGTGCCAGTTCATGGGTAAAAGTGACCTGTACTTGACACTGGCTCAGCATGGGTATCATGCACTACTGCTGCTATCATTACTTGACATATTTTTCTATGTGGTAGCCATTACACTGCCAAAACTCATTGAGTATCATGTGTCAGCTGGGGTCAGTGTTCTGTGAAAGGGGACCACCTCTTGGGCTACTTACAGACAATGACACCAACTTCCACAGCTAGGATTTCCAGGGCCTTGCCAAAAGATGAGGCATGCATTTGTCATTTAAATGTGTGCATATCCCAGCAGGAAATGAAATAATGGAGAGTGTCACAGAAGTGTCAAGAGGATTGCAGTCATGATAAAATATTCTGTCCAAGAGGCTACTCACTGGTACAATGTCAACCCCAAAGATGATACCTCGGCACTAGTCTATAGATACGAGGTTCAGCTTTAAGGGATTGATTCAGTGCCTCCAATTATTTCCCCAACAACTTCCAGAAAGGAACAAATTACTGGAATTGTTAGTCTGCAGTCAGACTTGGTGGACAGAATGCCATGCCACGTCAGTAACCTCTTTCCATCCATGAGCTCATGATCGTCAACAAGCAGTCAGGATGATATGTCCAAAAGTGATGAGGAAATACTCATAAGCATGGATTGACCAGATGATCCCACGGAGGATGAATCACATGGGGATGAGGTGGAGGAACATGAACCAGTTCCACTTTGAGGACACACTTAACAGAAGAGACCTTCTCAACACGTTTCTTATTGCTCCAATAAACATGAGGCATGTAAGTACTTCAGAGACACAGACTGAAGATTGTATTGAACTGTTCATTACTTCAATTTCATTTCTTTCTTTATCCTTCTGTAACATATCTTGTTGATACATTTATTAATTGTTGCTTGTTTGAATTCTATGTTGTGTGCCCTTTTATTGTTACCAGTACTTACATGAGTCTGCCAAAAATTGTTTGTGGGACAAGTGTACCAGGAGGCATAAAATACTTTCCATTCCTGCAACACTGTGTGGGGATTACCCACATCTTACCTGCTAGTTGGCGTTCTATTTAGGACTATAAAAAGAACCTGCATGAACCTCCTCTCTCTCTCTCTCTGTTTTGCTCTGTAATGTAACAATATGAAGCTTGTCTCTGCTGAGGTAAATTTCTTTCCCCTGGCAAACCAACTAGTGAATTTCAAACAAACAACATTGACATGGGGGGGACGCACGCATGCACACACACACACACACACACACACACACACACACACACACACACACACACACACACACACACACTACAGCTAAGTACATAAATGTTTCCTTTCCTTTTTTTATTTCAAGCTATCAATACACATGTAAGTAAGAAAATTTCTTTCACTTCTTTTGTTTTCTTTATATAAATATATGTATCAAATACCTCCAAATGTTGAAATTCATTTCTTTTAAAAATCTTGAAATTTGTTTCTTTTTAATGGGCCTGCTAGGCAAGAAGAAATATTCCCAGTTTGAATTTTACCATTATAGTCATCAATATATCTGTGATATAGTAACACCATAATGCATGAATGTAACAAAATATCCGAAATAAAGGAATGACAAGCATGAATTATTCTCAAAGAAGGTTTTATATATTTATATATACATACTTATTACAAATTTATCCAACACAAAGAAATTATAACATATGCCTACAACAAGCAGTGTGAAAGGAGTGAAAAGAGAGAGTGTCTTACTTGTAATATTCTCCAGCAGCTGGGGAGGGTCTTTTATGTTTCTGATGAGACGATGTGGGTTCCTCTGTTCACCATACCACTATGGACTTGTTATGTCCATCCACTCTGTGGACTGCATAACAACTGTTCCTGGGTTCTCTATCAACTGATGTCATTCACTAGCCATCTCATGACTTCATCTCAACCAAAGGGAGATAACTAACCTTTGCATCCCTAGATTTTGAAAATGTTGAATTAGTTTCTTTTAAAAATTTTGAATTCATTTTATCCAAACAAGTTGTAACTCCTCCTGCTAAAATTATTGTCTGGTTACAAACTGGTGAGCAATGGCAACTTTGTTCATTATCATCCTGGAACACCTCATTTGCTACAACTATATAAATAAGTACATAGATCTGCGCACAGATTAAACTATAACTGGACTAAGAAACACACATTGGAGAATATAAATTTTCTCATCATATACAAAATAATATTTCTACTCAAAATATAAGATGTGGTCAAATGTACTAGTTTCTTTATTTTAGAAGTTCTACAATATCTTTGTCAATATTAATGTATGCTAAGATGTATTAGAAAATTCCTATGATTTCCCTGGCATTAAACCAAAATTCTCTGATTTTTCTTAAAAAAGTGATTTCTGTTTACTGATAATTCCTCAATTCCCTGTTTTATGGATTGGCTGTGACCCCTGTATAAGTTCATAATAGCACTTAGTAACGTTAATATTGAATAAGTTGTAATGAATCTGTTGAACTTTATAAGGAAAAAAATATTGAAATCATAGCCAAAACTAGCACTTTCTTTACTCAAATCCATGATTAATGTGAAATGGATCTTCCAGTATTTCCTCGAAGTCGATTTATACTTTTAATTTCTGATTTTTGTAAATTTTAATAAATCCTTCACTGAAAAATTCATGTAGGTTAGAAAGTGACAATATAGATTTTTTGTGCTGTAGTGTTACCATACATTCAGGTGATTGAATCGTCAGCAGTAACGGTCAAGTTCCGGCGGCGTGACTTCCGGTTTGACGCCATGGCAGACGTCTTGGGAATGTGAATTTTAACGCAGCTTGAGTATTTTATCAGCCTCCCTCCTTTATTTGAAACCATGAGCAACATACAAATAGAAAAACTCTTTAACTTGCATAGGTAGGTTTCAGACGACCAATTGTCGTAATTTGATTTTTTTTTTACTATATAAAATTTGAAACCTGTAAAAAGGAGATAGAAAAAAAAAACATCACGTCAAAATAATCTTGTCTTTTCTTTAATACGAAAATATGAAGCGCAGATGATTGTTATTGTTTCTCGTTTTTTTTTTAATAGCTTTTTTATTAAACAATAATGATCGACATAAAGAGCTCTATTGCTTTTCTATTTTTAAAGTATTATTCTTCAGTCTTTATAACGCGATAACTTTTCTACTTGCGTTATCTATTTTTTGAATTGTTGATGTTTATTTTTATTTATTTTCCAGCTTTATAGATTCTATTTATTCGAGTCTCCTTTGCTTCCTAGGATAATTATTTTACCGTTGATTTCAATTCTTTCTTTTCGTATTATGAAAATTTTGTATACATTATAGCTAGAAAATTATTTTAATTATTCTATTTATTTTTATTACTATTCAAACATTCTAAATAGTAAAGTTTACGCAACAAACAAGGACTAAAAAACTGACAATTTCTTTATCTTGTCTGCCTTGTTTCTAAAAATAACTCCCGCCTCTAACCATGATTTTTTGTTTTTAAATATATTTTAAAAGTAAAACATATAAATTACTGGGTATTATGTCAAGACATTTGGAAGCGTATGATTAATAAGTTAATTTTTTAAATTTTAGTAAGTTACGTTTATTTCTTACTTAGTTTCAAATACACGAATACAAACTTCCTTAAAATTAAAAATCAGCTGAAAATTTAATTTCAAACATAAAGATTTAAAATTTTTTTTTCGTTTATTGCGAACAGTAAAACTGCTGCAGTATTTTTTATATAAAATAAAAGCAGTAGTAGTAATAAATTCTTAAGAACCGAAAACAACTCCGAAAATTATTCGAAGGTACATTTTTTGCCTTCATCATCAGCCAACACAAGAATTAAAACATGAATGTATCTTATTTCAAACAAACACATATCCATAAATAAATATAGCATTCTCATACTAAGACGTAAAAATGCTGCTATTTATTTTCTATATTTATTTGTTTTACATTCTAACCGGCATTTTTTGAGAGCACTAATTCTTTAAGATTCTGCTTACAATGGTATTCTGAATCCTATCCCATATCACTTTTCCAAGAATGTTTCTCCCTCGGCCCAGAATATGACTTCCAAAGATTTCGACTAGAGAAAAAAAATGATGTGCCTCATCAAATCAAATGTGAGCTGAAACTAACCATTCTTTGTAATTACTAATTTTCAAGTTTAAAGGGCACTTGTTTTTAGTATCAAAATATTGAAGACAATGGGCCGACAGGGCATTGTTTTTAAAACTAAAAGTTTAAATTTTACGTACACAATGAGCTTGAAAAATGTTTAATGCATCACACGTATGAGAAAGTGCTTATTATTGTTTATTAATAATTTCATTAGCTCCCCCCCCCCAGTTTCCCTAATTTTACATTTAAGAAGGTCATTAACAACTAGTTGCAGCAATTAAACATTTCGGTGGGAGCACTGTATATTCACATTTAAACCACATAATGTTTTACTTTTATTATTTGAACATTAAGAACTGTCCGAGCATGACTAAATTCGAACATCTGAAATATGCTATTTATTTTCTTTCTTTTTGTGTACTTAGTACTGTGGTGTATCGTTACGGTTCACGTAACAAACCTTTTTCTTTTTTGTCCTAGTTTAGAACCTCGCAGTCTCTTTTTTATTAATTTTTAATCTTAATGTGGTAAAAAAATAAATTGAAATTAAGATGAAAAGAAATACCAGTTACAAAGTATTATTGTGACAATGTTTCATCTAAAAATAAATGAAAAAATTTAGAATTTTTTTTAAAAAACAAGTTACCGTTTTGAAAAAAAATAACTTAAAGACTTGACATGTGAAGATGAGAATATATCTAAAAAAAAATGCTAATGAATGGCATCGTTTTGCAAGATTTTATATTTTTTTTAAAATTTAGGCTATGTGAACATGATTATATAGATTATTATTTGAAAAAGTTTCCCTACAGTATCAACTGTAATTTTATTTACTACAAAGTTTCATTTAAAAAATTAAAATAATATAGAATTTTATTTTTAAAAGCAATAAGTAAGTGTCAAAATTTTAAATAAAATATAAAATGTATAATTTTCGCATATAAATTTGAGATTAACTTTGTCACATTTTGGAATAGAGATGATTCTTTCGCCTATTTTATTTTTAGCAGAATCAAAGTTTGAATTTGATTCCAATGCTGTTAGAGACTTACTTGTGCTTAAAATTCTTTAATAATGCTAGGGCCAGGGATATAAACATCTATCTTTTTTGTGTATATTATACGATGTAAGTTTATTTTACTTTTGGAAGTTTGTTTTCATAGTTCATTATTTGGTGATTGGTCTATTATGAAAATAAACAATTTTTATCAAATCCTCTATTCTTCATCAACTTCTATTTTCTTTCTTTCTTTTTTTTTAATTTTACATTCTGTAATTCTGCAATAACAAGACAAAAATTGATATTTTAGTTTAGGTTACTTATAGCAAAAAAAATTAATTTTTAGTCTAAATTCTTCAGGGAAAATTAAATTCATTTATTTATTTTTTATTTTCACAGCATAAACTTTTTTAGGTTTCAATTATATTTGAGATGTTATGAAATTAGAATAGGTAACAAAAAATCCGCTTTTTTTTAAAGTACTTTTTCTTAAATAACATCAGGAATCGATAAATTCAAATTCATTAAGTGAATTTTAAACTCTTAAAATTCAAGAGAATATTTGGCAGCAAACATTTTCCATTTGGGTTTTCTACATTTTCAGTTGCAACTGGAAACAAGTTTCAACAACAAATAACTCTTTTCCTATAATGGAATTATTAAAATTTTATATCAGATTTTCCCATTTGATTTTCCCTTTATTGATATAAATTGTATGAATATTGATTAAAAAAAAACTTTCTGTGTGATTTGATAGTTTCATCCAATGGGCGTTAATTTTACTAGTATGTGGTCATTCCTAAAAAGCATTGGATAAATATACAAATGAATGCCTGTTATTTTCTATAGTGAACAATCCGAGCTGTACAGCATTTATTTTTTTTAGTAGAATTACTTTTTAACTTAAATTTTGTTTACTTGTCAACATCTCAATGTTCCGTTTTATTGATATTGGTTTGTTTGACAATAGTATTATTATCACATATCATGTTAGTGCTTTTCTAGGACAAATTGGTTGCATAAAATATGATTTTGCTTTGGTGCCTAGCAGAGTTCCAGACTAACTTTTTTTTTTTCAACATCATCCCAAACACGTTATAAAGAACAACTTGTCCCGAAAATATTTAAACCATCCTGAAATTTGAATTATATTTTTAACTTTATCATTTAGGATTGTTAGCATAATAAAAAATTTTTTAAATAAATAAATACAAATAAGTTAAGTTTTACTGTAATTTTTATAAAAATTACAACATTATTTAAGCATTTCAGTTAGATTACTTTTAAATTTTACACAGAAATGTTTGATTAGTTAATTTTCATGCAGGGGGACTTATTCAGCATATTCCCAGTTTTTAAAACCTTTATAAAAAATTTCATTTTCTTTGTAATTTTTCATGTTTGTCATTTTAAAATTCTCTTTTCTTGAACTTTCAATTTAGCTTATAAGCAGAAAACCTAAATGTTCGCTAATGGTTAATTGAAATTTTTTAACCAAAAATTGATAGAAAAAAAAAAGTTCTTACAATTAGATCATAGTATTTTAACATTTTAGAGACAAATATCTAAATTTAAGTCCTTCAACCTTCATTCTCAAGTTTTATTCACCAGTTTAAAAAGAAGTGCTTCAGTTTTGTTTGTGTGCTCAATTTATTAAAGCCCACCACTATTGGTAAGAAGTAAGATTTTTTTTTAAAGAAATTAGTTGTTTCTAGAATAAATATAATAGAATTTTAATTAACTTTGTATTGTCCCAGCACCACTCCCTCAAAAAGTCCCTGACCAACCATCCCAAATGAATGTTTATTATCTCCAGTTAATTTTGAGCACTCATAGCCAGCATCTGAAAATTTTAAATAAATTGGGTATTTGAGAAATTTTCATGTTTAATTTGTAGCCATAATTATATTTCTATTTGTGATTAATATATTCACAATGTGACATGACTGCTCTTTCTCTTATTATTATAAGAAAATGTTGAATTTCAGTATTTAAAGTCAAATTGTAGATTTTATTATAATTAGCATAAGCTACATTTTTATTTTATTTGTACAGTATTTTTAATGCATCATATGAAAATTCCTTTTGCTTACCCCCCCCCCCCAATGTTTAATATTATTTTTAACATGATCTTAAAGTTGTTTACCTACATGCAAATGTGAGCCACAATCCAAATAAAATGGACATTGGTATAATTAGAACCTTTTCAATCCCCCCCCCCCAGCTTTTCTTTATTTTCAATAACTCTTATTCTAAAATTGCCATGAGCTTTACTGAATAAAAATAATATATCTTTTTCAATATTTTAATGGTTTGGAATATAGTTTCACAAATAAAAGAAAACTTTGATTTTAAAGGCTATGAATATATGTCAGTTTAGAAATTATTTGTTTATTAATGCTATATCTAATTAATTTTATCCAGCAAAAATTAATATAGATGAATGAGCAGGGTACAATAAAGTTTTCATTTTCAACTGATTTACAATCTCATTTTGCAAAATGAGGTAGATATTGTCAGGCAGTAAAATGTCACTGTTTCTATTCTTAAAACTGCTATTTTAAGCTTGTCTACATATCTGTTTATTATATGGCCACTTTGAGGGAAGCTATGATGTATTGGGTTGGTTAAAATGTTTGTTTTATCATTAGGTGGCATTACAGGTATGTTTTTTTTTAACTTTATTTAAAAGATTGCTTTTTTGTGACAGCAGTTATATCAGTTTGTATTTCTTTTTTAAATCTTGACAAAATTAGCATATTCAAATTTATTGATTCTAACATTGAAGATTAAAGATAAATAAGCAGCATTTTTGGCTTGATATTTTTTCCTTTCATCAGATGCTTTTTAAAAAGATTTAAGCATTTGTCAACTGGGATATTGGTATGAAGGGATTTAACATCTAAATTTGCTATCAGTTTCTTAGTCATTTATTCCCCTTAATTTTTCAACTGAGTTGTCTGAATTTTTAATATGTAATAAGCTGACTGCTCTGGGGAGAGGGGGATAAAATTGATAAAATTTTTGTTATGGCTTTCACTAGTTTGTGGGGAGTGCTACCAATATCTGATATAATGGGCCACATTGGAATGCTCACTTTGTGGGTTTTAGATAGACTATAACGTTTGGGTATTTTAGGGTGATATTATATTAGTTAATAGCATGAATTGTTTTCATTATTAATTAGTTTTCTAATCACTCTATTAAAGTTTTGTGTTTCAGTAATTATTTTGTGTTCATTTATTTTTTCCTATGTTTAACTTTTTTTCTGCGTATCTATTAAGGATTTGATGGCTAACCTTGTTTTACGCTAAAAACAATATTTATACTGCCTAATACTTATTAAAAAAATTCTGAATTTGTTTAAATAACTTCTACAATAGTTGATGTCAATAGTCTGCAAATGATTTTTTTTTCTTTCCTTTCATTAAGCTGCTCAGTGTAATATTTTGTATGATAGTAAGACTAAGTAGATTTACATCAATGGTACACTGGCAACACCCATGGTAACTAATGATCTCAGTTAAGCACATTTCACTTGATCATTATCAAATGAGAGTACAATAATAAAACTCTCTTGAAACCAATCTCATGTTAAGCTGAGGATTTATAATTACACTTTATCAATCTCCTTCCTTCAACCACAATTTACATACTGTTAATTTAAATGCTGTAACAGTTATTAGAATGCTGACCACAGGATAAGATTGTTTAACAAATTAGTGATAAAGTTATAATTTATGCGACGCATAAATACTGATGATTTTGCTACTTAATAAAAAAACCTACCAATATTGGAATTTCATGCCTGCAAAGAAAAAAACTGTCAAAAGGATGTTTGTTCCCTTGATACTGGTATTATGTTAACTACCTTCACTCCTTGGCAGTATTTGTTTTAAAAATCAATTATTAGAATTGTAATAAAACCTCAACATATGATGAAAGTGAATTTATACATTTTTTTTTTGTTCTTGCAAATTCACAACAAAAATATGAAACACTACTAGATTGTTTATTTACAAGAATAATTTTATATTTATGACATTCTAAAAATTAATACAGTTGTATTAAAACTATTGCAGTATTTATCATTTACCAATTTTTAAGAAAAAAATATGAAAACAATTTTTATTCATAAATATATAAACATTTATGAAATTATTAAAATATGTGAACCAACTATAAGGAAATCCTTATTATTTACCATTTTATAAAGTTTGAATCAATTGGCAGTTGATGTTTTGCCATCAATTCCAATAAACAATCTAATAGTGTTTACTATTTTTGTTGTAGATTCTAAAGAACAAAGAAAATGTATAAATTCACTTTCATACATGTAGGTTTTATTAAAATTCTAATCATCATTTTTTAAAATAATAAACATTGCCAAGGAGTCAAGGTAGTTGAAATAATAGTGGTGTCAAGGGAAAAACTGTTCTTTTGACACTCAGTTTTTTTTTGGGGGGGGGCAATCTTGGACCTTCATGCAAAAAAAAAAAAAAAAATCAAAATTTTGCATACTTAAATCCAGAAAATATTTTTAAATTGTAAGCATTTTGGGGGAAATAATAATGATTTACTGATACAAGTCCTACTAATTAACCCATAGCTAGGGGTGGGGAAAGAGGTGGATTCATTCTTTTCATTTAAAGATATTTGCATATAAATGAATATTCCAAACCCAACTGGAATTGGAACTTGACTCTCCAATTTCCAATTTTGAGCCATTATCCATAATACCAACCATGCATTCAAGCTTGTAGCACCTGGTAATCCCCAGCAACCATTCATCTAAGTATTGGCCAGGCTCAATATTGCTTGACTTTGATGGTTGTATGAGAACTGGTGATATGGCCACAAACCATCAACTATAGATCAATTTTTTTTGTATAAACTCTTGTGATAGTAAATATTTATAAAAGGATCATCCAATCATTTTAATTTGTTTGCCATCAAATCTGATGAGATTCACCTCCTCTTAAATTCTTTCAAATGCAGTTCCACCAATTCCCCCTTAATGTCCTGTGGTTAATATCTACTAATTTTGATTTTTCAGGCTATTTAACAAGATAAATATTTACATTTCATAATTATATAACACAGATCATAAAATGGGCAGTTAAAATTTATTGGGTGTAAAATCCTCATAATTATTGCTTACCAACAGTGGTATTTCATTTAGATTTATATAATCAATGTAATTTGTGACCTGTTTCTCTCAGGTGTATTTCATTAAATGCTATTCATATTTGTCTCTTAAAAGAATCACTTATGTTTTCTTTATAGAAGAGTGCATTTTTAAAATAAATGCATCATAAATATTTGTTTCATATTGAAACATGTAAATCAAATCCTTATATTTGAAAAGTAATGTACATCTCACAATAAAAGCTTGCTCTGTATTTTAAAATTACTTCTTTGTTTCTCTTTGTTTCTTTGATTAAGCTTTTTTTTTTCTTTTCTTTTTTTTAAGGTATAGAATGTATCTAACCTAAGTCAGGAAATATGGTTATATTAAGAATTCATAGCTATTATTGTAAATATTTTAAAATGGGTGAATATTAAAAAGTATCTTTAACTTTTGAAAATCACTTTGATCAGCTGTGTCAAAAAAAAAAAAATTTAATCCAAATTTATTTAGCTGCTTTGTAATGCTAGCATAGCAAGTAAAGTATTATGGTAAAGATACTATTATAAAGATACTTCATTTATATACACTGTGTGCTCTTGTGTAGATTATCGTACTTCTGAAGTATTTGTCAGTGCAAAAGGATAAAAGCTATATTTTACATGTTTTTGCTTTTTTTCATTAATGTGTACAGGCTTACAAGCAATATACTACATTAAATTTATGTATAATCATGAATTATGGCAAATGCAAAATCAGCACAAGATAGAAAGTTTTATTCAACATTTTCTTATACAGTAGAACTCACATAATCCAGACTTCAAAAATGAATCGACATTATGAACTACCTTTTGTATCCTAAACTCTAAAACTTAATAAAAATTTGAGGCTTGCCACATCAGCCTTTTCTTCTTCAAATCTGAACCGTACCCGTAATACTGAACATCTCAGATGTTCAGTTTAGAGGAGTTGTACTGTATTAAGCAATAAAAGCTATGACTATATTTTTGCATATCATTTTACCTTTGTAGGTTACCAACAATATTACATCAGTTTTTTCCTACCTTAAATGTACTTATTGGATTTTATACACTTGAAAAATTAGGAGATAATTTAAATAAGCAATTCTGAGTAACATTATTACCAGCTATCAATTACATTGAACAAAAGATAGGTAACTTTCTGCTATAAGTATTTTAGTGTTTATTCACCTCCATGATCATCATGGGTTTACTGGTTTAAGCAGTCCAACTCTTCAAGTTAACTTTGTCTTTTCTAGCTGTTCAATGTTATACCATTTTTTATTATGAACTCTTTTTTTTTTTTTTTTAATTAGCCCTCATGCTTTAAAAATCATTTGTTGTTATTTGTATGTTCCCTTTAATTATATCTATCTCTATCATACCAGTATAACATCTTTGTTTTAATTAAATATTGATTATTGACAAGGTTATTAACTGAAATAATCTTGCTCTCAATTCTTAACTATGGAAATTAATTTTATAATTTCTCTTGCATTCTCTTTTTTTTTTTCTTAGTTAATCTGGAATTTGATGAAAATTTGTTGCTAGTATTTGACACCATTTAGATGAAGAAACTAATTCATAAGTCTCATTAAAAGAATATTGGTTTTTGTATGTATAAAATAAGTGAAATCAGAATTTAATTTTGATTCTCTTCAAGTTCATTAATTCTTTTTCCTTTTTCTTTTTTTTTTTTTTTCTCTCCAAAAAAAAACACAGTGGAAGTTTTTAGATACATTAAGAAGTTCACAAGGGTTCTGTCAAAATGGAATATGAATTCTTACAATTATTAACAGTCAAAATTTTGTTTTGTCTCGCACCTCTCGCCTGTGGAGCCCCCTCCCCCTGTTTCCCTGATAGCTATAATCTCCAACTATTCAAATGTAATGTCAATCAAAGTCTCCAGATGCCCTGATCTATCCCATATCCTTTTCTTCATCCTTTCCTCTATCACTCCTATTTGCTCTAGCTCCAACTCTCTGTAACCCCTTGCATGCTAGTGGCTTCCCACCTTACTTGGGGTGAAACGCTTAAAAAAAATAAAATGTAAATTTTTAAATGATTTTAATATTTGAATTAATTTTTTTTAATTATAATAGATATAGGCTTGAATCTTAAACAGTTAAATGCAGCCAATACATATGCACATACCACAACTTTTTAAAAAAATGTTCTAAAATGGTTTGTTTACAATATGTAGTGTGTGGAGACTGACTTTTTTTTTTTAATCTTAAGCTGAATAATGACTTTGCTGTGAGTCTTGCAAGTTGTTAGCCTTATTAGGAAGACTGTCTGGCCTTTCTATTTTTAATTGAACAGTTAAGTTCTCTCTGCTCCTGCAAATTGTTATGTAATTTAATTTTTGTTTATTCACTTATTGTTTTCTTTGCTGTCTATCTGCATTTGTACTTATGCAGCACAATCATTACCATCCTGTACTTCTCCCTCTCTTTTTTACTCTCATTTGTACCAATTGTAAAATTTCTCTTGCTCAACAAAGGAATCCATTCTGAAATGAAATTGCCAACTCTTTTTACACAATTCAAACACATGGCTTCTGTAATAATTCATTTTTTATTACAGATTTTGAAGCTTCTATATTTTTAGGAATGCTTCATGATTAATAGTATCATTTAATATTTTTGTTATATACAGGGTGACTGAAAAGTAACTCCCCATTTAAAAATATTTATAATTTATTTATTAACTATAATTTTTACAAGAAATGGATATGAGAGGGAATTATTTAAAACATGAGGTTTTATTTAAAATTCAATATGGGCACCAGATTTTGTTACCAGCTTCTCAAGCTGCCCAGGAATTGCATCAACTCATTTCACCAAGAACTCTTGTGGTATGGAAGACATAACTTCTTGTATTCATTCTTCAAGTCCTACTAAAGTCTTGCTTTGATATAGTAAACTTGCTCCTTTAACCAATCCCAAAGAAAAAAGTCACAGCGTGTTGTCAGGACTGCTAGCTGGCCACTCATACATAAAATAGGGAGTTACTTTTCAATCACCCTGTAGATTATTTTAGGATCCTACTCAATTCATAGTAGTTATAAGTTAGTCAGCAAACCATTATATCATTTTTATTAACAATATGATCATTAATGATGAGCAAAATTTTATCATTGCTTCATGGAACACAGTGGAAGTTTTTAGACACATTAAGAAGAAATTCACAAAGGTTCTGTCAAAATGGAATATGAATTCTTACAATTATTAACAGTCAAAATTTCTTTTTGTTTCCTCTCATTAAGCTTGATAGTTTGGATAGAGAAGTCACAGTTCTGGTTATCTAGGCTATTAGATATTTTGTAAAATGAGAACTGATATTGATTTTATTAATGTAAGGAAAAACATTTTATTTGGATTGAAATGTTTTAGCCAGTGTGTGCAAAGTAAAGGCAATATAGCTGCATTTTGTTAAATTAAAACAGTTTTGATATTATTCACAAATAAAAATAGTTTGGTTCTTGTAAAATTCAATATTACTGATAATTCAAAGGCCTTTGTTAAGGTGTAGCATTGGGGATTGCTACACAAACTTGCCTGTTATGGTCCTCTCAGTTATCAAGTCCTTCCTATCAGGTAGATCTATGAAGGTTGTCAGTAATGGCCAGTCCTCTGAGATATATGAGGTCAATGCAAGCCTCAAGGCTCTCTCCTCAGTCATACTTTCTTATTTATATTAACAATCTGCTCAAGAACATTCTCAGATGAAACCATGATGTGTGTAACTCCAAATATCTTGATGATCAGTATTTAGTAACTGATCTCTTCTGTGACCTAACTCTCACAGCTCAATGGAGGAGAGAGTGGCTGGTATCATCTAATACCTCCAAAAGAAAACTAGTAGCATTTCATCACCACCAAGCAGACACCTAAACCTGCACCAATCCTGATGAATGGTCTTACCCTAAAAGAGACTCCTTGCCTTGAACGCCTACTGGGTCTAAAGCCCACTCCTGACACCAAATGTATTTCTGTGCCATTACAAAAGATGCTGGAAGAATGTTTGGTTCCAAATGTTTTCCTCCAGAAAATACCTAACTCCTGCTGTCATGCTCTATCTTTACAAGAGTCAGATCAGACCTAGAATGAAGTATTGCTGCCATATCTGGGCTGGTGCTGTTCAGTTCTTCTTGTCCAGCTTTAACAGCATTCAAAAGTGATTACAAAGCCTTGTAGGTGATTATTTGCCATCCTGCAACCTTTATCCCACAAATGAAACATTGTTATCCACTCATTACTCTATTGCTATTACTATGGCAAATGTTCACGCAAACTACCCTAATTCCCTTTGTGTTCCTTTAATAAGGAGTAAGTTTCATGCGGACAACTTCTTCCCCAGAACTGTTACTTTGTGGAACAACCGATATCTATGCTACACATCCTCGTAATGTGCACTTCTTAACCCCCACCTTACAATAATCTCACTCAGAAACTCTCTACTGTAAGTGGTCTTGGGCCTTGTATTGGGTGAACTTACATTATGTATCGCTGTGTGTGTGTGTGTGTGTGTGTGTGTGTGTATATATCTATATATATATATATAACCATAAATTTTGAGTTGTTGAATAAATTATAGAGCTATGATCATTTCAATTGTGGCCAATATTAGTGTAGCAAAGAATCAAGTAGCAATTTACATTTTCAACAAAAAAAAAAAAAAAACCTAAAATAACACAGCTGCATGTTACTTGTATTTTTTCTCAAGTGGTCTATTGAGAACAAACACCAGTATAAACAGTATGGTTGATTTGCACACATTAGCCTGCCACATATGCAAATCACTTCAACAAATAAACACTAATATCGAGTAGGCAAGTATTCAAATTTCAGTTTGGTACCATGCTGCAGTTACAGTGACACAAAAGAGTGAGGATTAGAAGCTACCAAACCCCCATTACAAGCCAAAAGTTATTTCAGTTAAAAATGATGACCAGTTCTAAAATGGTTGACTATTCACTGTAACAATTATTTTTTACTTAATTTCTTGCCAATATCATAATTTACATTGCACTAATTCTTTAGCATTTAATGTTTACACAGATGCACATTAAAAACTAATGAATGATAACTTGTTTTTAATGTTATTATTCACTAAGCTTAAGATTAGTTTGGGCCAAGAAGTACTTTTAGCATGATCTATACTATTTATGCATGCACACACATAGTGCTGAAAAGTTCTTAGCTTGACCCACTTCCCCATATTTGCTACGAAAATATATTTTATATATTTACTAATGCAAAAGTGCATGGTATTTGGTAACTTTTATATTGATAATGCACCAGGAAATAAAACAAACAAATGTACTTTCTCATATAGACACATATACATGCGATCAAATAGCTACCTCATCTAATAAAAAGTTTCAACAAAATCTAAAAGCAATAACATTTCTCAAATATTCCTTTATGTGTGTTTATCTCTGTCAAAAAAAAAGTATTTGCATGGAAGACTATTTTCTTTTTGTGATTAACTAGCTTTTATGCAGTTTATATTAACAAAAGCCACTTTGTGTTACATGATTGTATAAAACACAAGAAGCCTCTACTGCACTGATAGCATGTATAGGGAAGTTTCAATTTAATGTTGTAAGTAGCTGTGTGTCTGCCAGGGAGTCTCCTTGGTCAAAGATAAGCAGGAGACCAAAAGGAGTGCCAAAAAGTGGTTTGATTTCCTTAGTCTCTATTGAAGTTTACCAATTTTTCTCTACTGTTAATCATCAACTGGCTTCTTAGGATATTCACATGGGTTTTTTTTTCATTAACTTTTACATATAGGCTTACAATGATATTTTTAATTAGAACTAACGATTTTGTAAATTTGACAAAGCTAAAATAAATCTTTGGTAAATATTTTGTGCTGTAGATATTAAAAGTAATTTTCTTTCTATATTTAAAAAAAAAAAGTCTTATTTCCAAACAATGAAAAATAATAATCTAAAAGTATGTTTTAAGAGACAATTCTTTGAGCTTCGATTATAAAATTTTTATTCAATATTGCACAAGTTTTAAGTTTCATTATAAAAATTGTAGTTGTTAAATTTCTTACAGCAATTGCTTATAAAAAAAAAATATTGGCTTAAAAATATTACAGCAATCCATATTTTTGTATACTTGTTTTAAAATTTAGTTTCCAATGTGTAATTTTAAAATTTTGTCACAGTTTGCCTTTTTATAACATCTTTATTGAATAATGATTGAATTTGTAACGTTCTGTATGTCATACAAATAATTATTGCATCCATTCTTGTCTCACTTGTAATTTTTTGTTTTTCAGTAGCAAATATATATATATATATATATATAGAGAGAGAGAGAGATACCAGTTTTCTCAGTTAACAATTTTACCTCCAAATCAGATTGAGAAGTTACAATAGTTGTCTACATATATAAATATAACTTGGTGTTGCTACATTGTTTGTTCAAAACACTTCTCATTTCTTCTCTTGCATCACCACTACTTTATTCTTGAGTTTCTTTCCACTTTATTGACCTTAATTGGAATTGCCAACCACAAGAGATCTTTCTAGCAACACCAACCACCAGAATTCTTAATTTTTAACTTCTTAATACATCTGGTCATGAGAAAGGGTATAAACTCATCTACCTAACAAAAAAAAGCATTAAAATTACACCCCCTATCTTTTTTAGATTTAAGTAGCTTTATTTTTCTCTACTTTCATATTTTAAGTACACTTTTGAAACCTTTCAATTTTGGTATACTTTTTACATCTTTGAAAACATTTTTAAAGTATTTTCCTGTTGTGCCTTATGAATTAACACATATGAAAAGGCCATTGCTTTTGCTAGAAGTAAAGAGACTTTAAATTCTATAATAATTGATACAACTAAAGTGATTTTTTCTCTAGTTTCTACTATTATTTAATGTGCATAAAAAGCATATGATATTAAATAATAGTAGAAACTACAGAAAAAAAAGATGATTAACTTTTTCACTACTATACATAACTTTAAATAGAATTAGTAGCAGTTGCTGTATTCCTCTAATTAAAAATATTCACATTTTGTTAAGTAAGTTGGTAGGAGTCACTACTGATCTCTGTCATCGGTTTTAATTTTAAAAGTATTAATCTCCAAATTGTTTCTTGAAATTGAGATTTCTTGTTTTTCTTTGGCAATGTAGAGCTGGGAACAAGCAGCAGTGAAAGGTTAATGTACACAAAGATATTGAAGATGTATTTGCTGTAGGATGTCAGAAGTATTCTTTTCACTTGTTTCAATCTTATATATTCAATTATATACATATACACACACACACACACACAGTATTTATTATGGTTATTTAAATCATTAAATTTTAATAATTGTCTGTTTATAAGTGACTATTTTATGTCATGTTTTCTACAGATGAAACATTGGCTGCATTTCCAAATCATATATTCAGAGCCCCTGCTGCAAAACGAGAGAGGAGGATATGCAGAAATATCTCTACAAAAGTTTTTGGCCACCTGACCTGCCCCCCTCCCTACATGTAGTGAAAAGTCTTACATCAAATTCTGGCAATGTTTCATTGCTTGAAGTCATGACAAAAATTTCCAAAGAAACCAAAATGAAGATAATAAAGATGGCCAAGAATACGAGTTCACAAGCCATCAGTAAAGAACTCTGCATTTCAAGGAGCAAAGATCAGGGTCAGCCCAGATGGGGTCATCCCAAAAAGCTGCAGCATAGGATGGTGTACAGAAATTGATCAGAGCAGCAAAAGATCGGGCATAAAAAAATGATGGATGAGTGACATTTTTGTGTCTGTAGATACCACTAAGTGTATTCTTCAAAAACAGTCTGAAGGATAAAACAAAAAGCATTTAAAGGCAAGACTAAGTTGCTGAAAGAGGTATGAACTATGGGATGCAGATTCTTGCAATAAGGTAGCATTCAGTGATGAAAAAAAGATTGAGCTGCATTCTAATAAATGAGAATGTTTCTGAAGGCCTACAGAAAAGCAAAACAACTCATGTTATACAAGGAAAACAATGAAATTTGGGGGAAAGAGTTTGATGCTTTGAAGATATATAAAATGATGGTTCAAGAAAGTTGCTGAAGGATCAATTTGTGGCATGAATCTACAACTACCTGCTCCTTCAGATCTTGCAACACAATAGTCCAAGTGATGAAGGTGTCATTTTATTAAAAGATTAAACTCAAAGCCCTGACTTAAATATTGAGCAAATGTGGACGACTAAAAAGTTTGTCAGTGGAATCCATACAATTTTGAAGAATTGTAGGAAATCAGTCACAGAGAGAATGGCATCTTATTCCTGAGAAGTGGAGGATTTGTATGCATCCTTTCCCAGGCACAATGAAGCAATTGTTAAGCAATTATCCAGCTTGGTTTATGTGAAATGGCCATTTTTGTGGGTTATCTAGCATCTTCCTCTCTCATTTAGAAGTCCTGTTACAAATTGATATGAAAATGACTCCAGTAAAACTGATGTTCCATCTGCAGAAAACATTTGAAACATCCACTTACAAGCTAGTAATTACTAAACATTTACAATAGTTTAAAGTGACTGAAGACTTTTACACAGTTCTGTACATTTGTCTTTATCAGTGCTTGATTTGCCTATACACCAACTTATGGGAGGTAATTAACAAGTATATTCAAAAGGAATGGCAACAGTGCTGTGAGGATAAACCTACACAATAAACTCTTGCAATTCAGCCCGAACTAAGAGAATGGAAGTTGGATTTCAGAAAATCTTGAAAGGAAGTAGTAATACTGGCCCACTTACACATTGACCACACAAGAATAACCAACTCGTATTTACTAAACAAGGAAGATCAGCCAGTATGCCAAGCACGTGAAATGATATACACTATTAAACATATATTAGCAGGGTTCAGACATTGCTCTCTCAAGACAAAAATACTATGATATATAAATATGTATGAGCTTCTAAAAAAAAAACGAAATTAAATAACATAATATTATTTCTTAAAACAGTGGGCTTATACTAAAAAAATAAACCAAATAAGAATGTCAATCAAATTAATTTCTCTACAAACTGTATATCTGAAATGAATATATCAATGAAACTAGACTCTCTACAAACCCTCTTTACAAAAATACATCAATGAAATCTGATCTCCTACAAACTGATTTCTTACAAAGAATACATATTCTATTCATACAAATCTATTCTAAAAATCTTGTCAGCAAATAACCAATTGAGTTTGATATACTGTAAAACAAAATGAACGAAACCAAACCAATGCTTGATTTACTACTTAAAATTATAAAAGGTTTACTTGATGTTCAGTCCCTAACTCCAAATTTAACTTTAAATCCAATTTAACATTTCAATAAAAGAAAGTGTGCACACATTCTCTATTGTCAGAAAAAAAAAGATTGCACCTGTAAAATTTGTCTTTCAATGAAATGTATCTCGGTGATTCAAAGAACTTTATCATTAAGATACTGGAGTTGATTTTATAGGTAATGTCTCCGTCAAATATGAACAGATTGGTTCAAATAGATTCTTTTATTTAGTGGATAATAGCAAATAGTTACAAAAGCAATTGTAAATAAATCTGTGCAATAAAATTTAGCAATTAACTTACCTTGTTAACAAAAAATTAGGCCTACAATTTACTAATGGATTAAAGAGAGTAAAAGAAAATTACTCTGATGTTGCAGTGCAAAATCCTCTTACACACTGGGATCAATGCATTACATATTTTAATGTTTACGAAAATTGTGGTTAATTTAGTTTGCCAGTCATTTGCGATAACTGAAATTGATTAAGGTGCTTGCTTTCAAGCAACAGACCTCTTCCTTCTCTCGTTCTCATTTGTCACACCAACCAAAATTTTTCCCTCATCCCCCTTACAGACTCACTATTTATGCCTGGGTCAGGAGGACTAATATTTGCATACGAGACTCAATTCTCGTTTGCGTGAGACTTCTTATTTTATAAATTCAAACTGGTTTGAATTCTTAGTTTTTTTTTCATTGTACATCTGCACGCAAGATAGGAATTTCAGACTAATCCATTTTACATTTAATGGCAGTCACAACCTTTCAACAAAACCTGACATGCCAAGCAAATTTGCTTTGCAGTAGGTGAGTCTTCTCAAAAAATCCTCACAAAAATGTTAATAATCTATCAGCAAAATTAATGCCACATATAAAAAATCTGTTATTGTAGAAAAAGAAGTTCTATACACACTTGTATCTTTGATTAAATGAAAGACAATTTGAAAGAAAGTATTTGTAAGGTTATTAGTGTAGTAAAATATTTTTTCTACAAATCTAAAACTGACCCATATATTTTGTGAATTGAATTAAGTTTTTATAATATTTTTTTTCTTTTTTCTCTCTAAATACTGTTTTCTCTTAGCAGATTACCTGAAGGAATTGCATTAATTCCCATCATCCTCTACTTTCCTCTTGGATTTGTTCTTGCTGTTGTGCGATTCTTTATTGGATTACAAACACTTCTTATATCATGTATTTTGCCAAGGTTTTCACCTCTCCGAAGGTAAGTTTTGCAATTAATGTCTCTTAGATATTTACTCAGCTTTGTTTAATCTTGAACAGTCTAAGAAGGGATTAAAAAAAATGTTTGGTCATTTGGAAAATATTTGAGAAGTGGATAGGACAGAAAACTTTTCAGCTTCTAGTTTGGGTTTAAATGGATAAAGGAGGGTTGCAAGTAGATTGTTTACATGAATATATTATAAAGTTTGTAGTGATAAGTTCTGTGTGATTTAAATGAAAATTGGGTGGTAGGAAAAATAAATTTCTACTTGAATCTGTTCCCGCTGATAGCTAACATGGAAACTGGAACAACGCTTCGCTTGGGACTCTGTTTCCGACACACCATAAACAACAGTACTATCACTCTTTCTCTGGAACACAGGTATAAATCTTCACCAGTCTCAAAGAACAAAACTTCACTGAAACAAAAAGTCAGCTCTTTTTATCCTTCCTCAGTCTCGGGCAAGAAACAGATCTCTTGCTTGTGTTAGCCCTGTTCTCACTGGTAATGCATGCACTGTGTCACTTCAATATTGATTTGCCAAAGTTCACCTCGCAGGTCTATGATGTCTACAAACACATGTAAAGACAATTCTCTTGCTTCCGTAAGGTATGTCTCCACCACAAGTTCTCAGAAAGGAAAAAAGTTACATGACATTACAGTTTGAGAATAGTGTGTAAATAATCAATATGTTGGGAAAGGGGATCTACATGATGAAATACAACAGTAAAAATAAATGTATACAAATATGCCTACTTTAAACATATGTTCAAATAGTAATAGATTAAAGCAGACCAATACAGAGAGAAAAAGATTAGAAAGGTATATACCAGCAGTGGGGGGGGGGATTTAGGAGGATAAGAAAGTAGCGGCTTGCATGCCTGTGCTTTATTGTTCTGGTAATTACTACAGGGTTAAAAAGTAAGCAGTAATAAACGGTGACTAATCTAAAATGTATGTAAATTAAAAAGGGGACAAACAAAGGGAAAATAAAACAATGGAGGTTCCGTACTGTGGTAACAGAACAATGTTGATTTATTTCACCTGACCACAGTGTATTATTCCAAAATGTTGATATTTTCTCTTTATTCTCCTGTGCAAACTTTAAACAAACCTTTTGGTATTTCAGTTTGACTAACAGTTTCTTGCACTGTTGTTGGCCAAGTGAGCTGGTCTTGTTTAGAGTAATTTTTTTTTTTTTATCATAGAAACATTCACAGCACCCAAAATTTTTAATCTCATGAGCAACACCTGGCACTGACTTTCTTGGATGTTCATTGACTAATCTGATAAAATGAATAGACCATAATATCAGCTTGTATAATCAACCTATATGCCAACATTTCCACTTCTAGCAATTTTGTTCATGTAACTGTTCTGTTTATGGAAAGAAATAACACATTCCTTCAGATTGAAATAGAACTTTCCATATGGTACCATTACTGAACTAAATGTCTATACACTGAAAACTATATATTTATAAGAACTATTTTTAACATTCTCTAATATATATTTAAATCCATTTTTAGAAGAAAATATTAGTTTTAAAATATACTTATATAGAATACAAGTTATTTCATGAGTGTATACTCAGTTTTGGACAGCATATATATTTTCAGTAACAGAGTTTCAGTGCTGTAGAATTTGATCATAATGTTTTGATTGTGTACTGTTATACTAGAAATAATTTGGTTTAGACGAAAATTTTCTTTCTATAAAAAAAATGAGTGGTCACTACTATATTTTCACTTTGTGTAAAAAAACGAAGAAAAGAAAAATCACATCTGTTTTAATCTTATCAGCTTATTTGATGCATTATGTCATGCTTACTTAAGTACAATAAGCTTCTTGTCAAAAATGTCAAATATCTATCAGCTACTGGTTTTAGTTAATTTTATGTCATTGATTCTGAAATGTAATTAAATGAATTTAATAAGTGTTGATTTCTATTCTTGATTTGGAGTCTAATCTAGATTCTAGAAAGAATAGTTTTCATAGACTTGTAAGAAATGACAAAAGAACAGACTTCTTGTTTTCAAATCCTTGTTAACTTTTTTAAAAATCTCTTTGAGTAAAAAAATGAAAAAAAAAATATAAAGTCTATCATTATCATCCTGTAGATGTTTTTTACATACAAGGAGTTCTTTAAATCCCACCTGCATAAAAACATTAATATTAGCAAAAATTATAGAATCATCTTATTTAGTCTTCACCTAACTTTATTTTAATGTAAGCAAATAAATAAATTACAGCTATGACACAAAATATTTTATTTTTTTATAGTTAATTATCCTGGCTAAGACAAATAAAATTAATGGTATGTTTTTTTACAGATCATGTAAAGCAACAAATTATATCACTGGTTATTAAAATTATATCACCTTTAAGCCCACCCATCAACCACTTCTTCTGCTTAGAGAGAGATGGCTGGTAGGACGTAATGTAAACATATTACAACACTCTTTCAAATGAAACTCTGAATCATATCCAAGATATGTTCTCAATACTGAGCAAAGCTAATTCAGATTTTCATTTGAAAGTATTGGAATCTGTTTACGTTAATATATATATATATATATATATGTTGTAGGTATGCAAAAATATGTTTGTGCATTTACCCTAGGGAATGGGACACATGTACACCCTGTAACTCTTTTAAAAATTTAAGCAATTCTTAACATATTTTTTATGTATTACCTCCAATATGATCTATTATTAAGCAATATATCAGGTATAAACTATCACTTAAGCATAGAAAATAACAAAAATACCAAAAAATGGAAAATATATCATAAAAACACTATACTATGCAAAAAATACTGCTTCTTATTTCTTATCACATGGCCATATTAATCATTTCAGAAGCTTTAAAGCACAGGTTGTTTTTAATAATGAAGGGCTTAGGAAACAGGAACTGGCTGTAAACCCGAGTGAAACCATAGACTTATGCATTCACTATTTTCTCCACATACTTTATCCTCTTCCTGCAAATCATTAGCTTTGGCTTGGGTCATCTGTTAAATTTGTTTCCTTATAATTGATGATATTCTCAGGTAGAATTCCTCTCAATTATTTCTTTAAAATTCTTAGAAAAGATTGGGCTCACTCTTGACCCGACACCTTCTCTTTGAAATATGCACAGTATCAGCCTGCTTTATCTCAGAAACGTTTCAAAAATTACCTTAAATCCAAATTGTTGAAAGCATAGCTGTGATCAGCAAAAGTGGCCAGATGCTGGGCAATGAACAGTTCTTTGCCTGGAAGTAAGTCTGGTTTGCACCATACATTCAATGTGCACCTTGCTCCAGACACATGATCATGGACAGTACTGTGAGGTATGTGAAGAATTCTTGCAACCTACTTGCAGGGTCCTGCTTGTACATACTTGACTGCCACCTTCAAATCATTGGAGGAGTAACACCTCACTTTCTTGAGCTATGTTTTTCTCTTGTAATCTCATACCATCTGTACAAACATGCGCATTATCATAGTTTTTGTTTTGTCATATGCTATAGATTTAGAAATTAGACTAAAAGAAATCAAAATATTACTTTAAATATTATTTTAATCCTGTAAATAAAGAAATCAATGGGTGTGCATTTACCCTATGAAAAGTTGTGCCACTACAATCATGTGCCTTGATCTAACACCTTGTGATGTAATCATAATTTACATTAGGATATTCATAATTAATGAGTCTAAAAAAAGTATCCTAACAAAATTTATTCATAGATAGTTTACCCTTAGCATTTCTGACTTCACAATTCTTTTAAAGTGTTCTTTAATGCATCACTTTCCGTTTTCAAAACCCTAATGGCTATTTTAATTATGCATGCAATTATATTTTCGCCTGTATAAGTTATTCAGTTATTCTTTAAAGCATTCAAACTGTAAAAAGAAGAAACAGTTATTCAAAATATATTTTTGTGACACTTGAAATAATTTACTTGGGTGTGCATTTACCTCACTTTACATTACATGCATACACATTTATGTATGTATAAAATATTCAAAATAATTAAAAGATTTATACTTGAAGGAAAAGTAAGTTTTCCTCTTAGTTATAAATATTTAAAAAAAAAAAAAAATTTAATATCATGACTGAATTAGATGTATTAAGTTACTATATTTTAAAATCAGTTTTGTCATGTTTTAAATCTTTGCAAATATATGAATGTATTTTGGATTGTTCTTCATGTACAAGGTGACAAAAGGATAATGTTTATTTACTATAAATTATTTTTTATTTTCTCTAATAACATTTTCACTTTTTACTCAGTCTACTGGTTTATAAGAAATTGTGGTTGTTCAAGTACCAATCACTCTTTCAATCAATTGGCATGAATTTACATGATTTCTCATAAATTACTTGATAATCATCATTTACTATTAAAGCAGTATATGTAATATGTATGCATTTATAAATGCATATTAACTCTTCAGGCACAGATCTATGGTTTCTTTGGACTGGATGCCACACTTGTGTCATGATCTCATCATGTCTCTCAACTGATCAGATATCTTGTATAATAAGAGCCCTTATGTTTGAACAATTCTCTGGAGAAAATCCATAATGTAGCTTACAATTTTGTTTAAAATCAAAGTAGATTCCCATTAAGATCTCAACAAATACCAAGGCTGCAGTTTTATTGTTTTCCTGAAACCATTATTTTGTTTTTTCTTATTTCTCAGCTTCGTACTTCGAGTGATGTGTGCTGTGCTCGGATTTATTGTCATTGTGGATGAACATAAACGCAGAGATGAGAAAGCCAAAGTTATTGTCACTAACCATGTATCAGCTTTTGATCACTTTACCACAGCCCTGATATATCCTAATGTTTTGGTGAGTGAACAGTGTTATTTTATTTATGTCCAGTGAAGTCAATACTTGGAGTTCAAATGCAGGAGATAACTTTGAAGATTAATAAGAGAGAATTGAGACTGAAATAATTTGAATGCTTGTGTTGATGTTCCTGGAATGCAGTATGGAGCATATTGCTCTATCAAGTTGTTATCAGCTAATAGAAGAGAAGACTATAGCAAAATATGCTTTTATATTTTTATCAGTAAATTTGTCAGACAACAGAAAACATAAGATTAAGTTTCTTTCACATAATTAAAGACCTAAAGTGGGAGGAAAGAAAAACCTGTATCTGTTGTTGTTACTCTGGCTTAAAAGTAGTTAACTAAACAAATGTTCAGTATCTTTCCTATGCTGTGGTTCATAAAGGTTTTAGTACTATGATAAAAGAAACAGGATTGTATGTAGATATTTCAACCAATAATTCATTGTATAGATTTAAAAAATATATTGTTGAATTGGTTCAGATAATTTAACTTTGTTTACTTACAGCCCAGCATCTGTGAGCTATATCCTTTCTTGGAGTGGATCCTTGGATGGAGGGATTTTGGTTTCAAACAAAACAAGGAATCTTTTTTGAATAATATTAAAGGATTTTGTAGCAGTGAGTCAAGATACTTTTATCATTTTATTCTATCACTCAATGTCATACATTTTCTTCCTGACATGTGTATTGTGTTAGAAACAAAAGGTGCTTTCAGACTCAACATCGGTTTAAAAAGAGAAAAAAACAGAAGGAATATTTTCTATGGAAATATAATTAAGAATATATTCTTATTTGCATATTCTTTTGTAAAAACAAAAAAAAGCCCTTGATTCTCTCCTCAGTTTAAGAAGTAAACTAGAATCTCTCTTATCCATATTAAAAAATAACTTATTCCCTTCATATTTTGTATTTATGTCATAACCTATACTTGATATCACTGTTCCAGGAAGTTATTTTCTATATTGACTCTCCTATTAGTAATATAAAGAAAACATTTAAAGAAATTGATAGCTTTTAAGGCAGGTTAGTATTAGTGTGATTTATAGTTCCACTAGGTCAGTTATCTCTAAAATTTCATGCATAATACTTGGATATAAATCACATGCGAATTCAACTAGAAATCATCTACCTTTATACTTTGCCAATAAACAATTGGCAATTATCAGTGAGATTCTGGCTTGTCACTTGGAAGTTAATTATAAGAATGTGTTTTTTTTTTCCTTTTTAAAGCATTAAATGAATACTTTATGTTGTAGATTCCAATATTCCCTTATTGGTTCAACCTGAAGGTACTACTACTAGTGGCCGCTATGGTTTGCTCAAGTTCTGGTGAGTATGACTTGATTTTTTTGTTAATAATTATATTGACACTTTACAAATGGTAGCCCTTTTGAAATATTGAAGAGCTTATTTCAAATCTTTATAATGAGATTATTCAAGACTAAAAAATACAATTTTGTTTTGAGTTTGATCATTTATAAATGAATCAACTTGAAATTCATTTCAACTAACCCAGTAAATGGTAGAATGACACCACCATTTAATATTCATACCATAGTAGCCAGAATTTCATCATGAAAACAATTTTAGCCCACTAAATTACTGAACTGATTTGTTCAGTGTGTATATTCAGTGAAAATTGTAAAATAGCTACTAAATAATATTTAGCCAATACTTTTACAGAAATCGTAACTGAATTTCCCAATACTGATATCTTTTTTTCTAAGTGAACTGAGTGAAGCATAAGTACTGATTTTAGACTAAACTTTCATGCATAATTTTGATGTTTGCCAAAGAAAATCATGCACATTTTAACTGTAGAACTGAATTCAATAAAAAATTGTCAGCTATATGTAATGTAAGCCTGTGACTATCATAGACTACAAAAAAAATAAGATTTTCTCTATTTTGTAAAACTCTAGGACAGACTTTGGTTTTATACATACACAGTAAAGTGAGCCTCAATTGTAAAGCCAATTCATCCTCTTCCATTTTTTCTATTTCTTAAAAGTGAAAAAGTTGGCCACTTGATTAAACACTCACATGTTCACCTTCCATTTTGAAAAAAAACTATTTTTTTTTTGTTTTCAGTTAATTTAGAATTATCTATTTTTCATGTGATCCTCTCAAAAACGAATCCTTAAGCAATAAAATGGTTTATGCACTTTGATATTACTCCCACATTGTGAAATTCTATTGTGAAAAAGATTGTATCTTGACATATAAATGAAAATTAATATATTACTTGAAGATAAATATTAACATTTAACAATGCTCTCAAAATCAAGATACTTTATCAACTCTCCCACTGGTGATTGATTGTATTATGCCATATTAAATTCCTTGTCTTGCCAGAAGAATTTTCTTTGAGCACTAAAAAGCAGTTCAATTGTTCATCTTCTTAATACCAACAAAAATTGCTAAATATCTTGTTCTACAATTAAAGAATAATATTGTTAGTTCAAACCTTTTGTAAAGGATTTCTGCAAATTCCCCATTAAAGTTTTGAATTCTTAGAGAATTCACTATATTCCAATCTATGATTCAAGAATGTTTTAATTACATTAATCAAAATGTGTAGAAACTTTGATATGCAAACAATGAAGTTGTAAATATTATCTTAGTTTAATATACATAATTCTTTTTTTTCTACTGCAGCACTTGGCCATTTTCTCTTGATTTTCCATTGCAACCTGTAAGTAAACTACATTTTTTTGATTACATTTCTTTTGAAGCAAAAAATATCAGGTCAATGCAAGACCATTTATTTAATTAAAATAATTTAGAGATCATCAATAATAAGTCCTTTGAATTTCTGACTGTTTATCTGTTACTGTTTCCTACAATAGGAATGTACAAGAGAGCAGATATCAATTTCCTCTGTTCAAACATTAACCTTATTAATAAAGA
This sequence comes from Acanthosepion esculentum, assembly GCA_964036315.1. NCBI lineage: Eukaryota > Metazoa > Mollusca > Cephalopoda > Sepiida > Sepiidae > Acanthosepion > Acanthosepion esculentum. The sequence continues at coordinate 56,336,617 of OZ038481.1, forward strand.
TTTTGTCAAACTTGTATGTTCCAGTGCCACTAAAAGCTGCCTAAGTCTATAGAGTTTCAATGCCCAAGCACAGATTTAACATTTAACTACAAATATAAATTTTGATTTTCAACTATGAAAATATTTTTATTCCAATTTATGTACCTTCATGCACTTTTGATAAAAAAAAAAAATCACCCAAAACTTTATAAAAGTTAATTTTATCATCATAATCTTTGTACCATAAGTAAGAATATAAAAATTGTCTGTTTACCACATAGAACCAGAGATAATTGTATTTGAAAAGTTTTTTTCACTATAATAAAAAAAAAATGCTCGGGCAATACAATATAAATTTCAATGAATGGACACTGAATGATGCTAAAATTAAATTTAATGTTCAATCACATAAATATGTTAACATTTAATATCCATCCATGAAAATGTTTTATATGAACATTATAAGCTCAGGCTCTCTGGACACTAAAGGATGCTGAATCCCAGTGCCTTGGGCACAGGGCACAGGAAGACACAAAATCTCAGCTTCCAATGCCCAGACATTTGGGTTTCAACCAAGGTGATATTATAAAATTATAGTTATCACTTTGGATTCAGCATATTTTAGTATCTGGAAAGTATCTAGGTTTTTTGTATAATTTTAATGTTCAAGCAGCTTTTAATGTCAGGACATAAAAATTAAAGTAAAAGTAGTAATTGAATTTAAAACCAATACAAGAAAAGTGTGTAAAAAGCAACAAGGATAAAGACAGTAAGCAAAACCTGTTTGGAATCAACTTCTGAATTGACTGGTTCGTAATTATCTACCCTTGATGTGCATGGGTCTTTGATTTGGGTGTGTAAATTCTAATTCACACCTTCATTCAGACTTATTTTAATTGATTTATAGAAACTTTCTCTAATGTCCATTTGCAATGAGAAATAAATATTTAAATTGATGTAGTAGTTGATGCATTAGTATTAATTCATTTAATTACCAGGTCTCTGCTTTTATTAAATTCTTTAAAGTCCACTTTATGTGGCTGGGTGGAATTGGTTAAAATTTATATATGGCATAATTACAGAATCTTCCATTTATTTTTTATTTATATGTTTTAACAGAAACGAATATCACATTGAACTTAAATATAAAATTTTGTTGAGTTCACCTATATATGATTTGAATAATTAATTTAGAGATTACAGCTACATTTATCTAAAACTCTTTTACATGATTATTATATAAACACATTTTTATAATCTTAACAGAAAAAGATATTCTTTTTCTCCACATGGTGGTGGTTCATCCTACAGTGTATGTGATTCTCAACTTTGATTTTTAAATCTTTTTGTTATTCTTATTCAGATGACTTTCAATTGTTTTTTATAATAATTTCACTTATTACTTTTTCATTCCCAGATGACGTTGCATGTATCCAGACCTCAAATTTTTCAAATTGCTGTGGTGAGCTTTTTTTCTTGCATAAAAACTATATATATATATATATATATATATATATATATATATATATATATATACACTTATTCCCATTTATTTTAAAAGTTACAGTGTATCCTCTTGAATAGTCTACTAAACCAGGAAAATGAAATCTAATACTTTTTTATTTAACCACAATAAAAAAAAATTCTTGGTTCAAGATTTTGTAAATAGTTATATTTAAAAAGAATTTGGATTTTAAAACAAAAAAACACTTTAAAATTTTTATTATCCAGATTTCTCGAGTATTTATTTCAAGAAAATAGGGTCTTGTCATAAGAGTACTTATATAATATTGGAAAAATTATTTTTTCCTTCAGAAATTCAATATTACAATATTTTATACTCTCTTTTTTTCTTTTTTTTTTTTTTTTTTTTTGTTGCTAACTGAAAAAAAAATTGTCCTGAGAATACTGTATTTGTTTGACACTATTGTTACAAGGTGAGTGGTGTCCCAATTTATAAGAGGAGGGTAGATCCCGAGAGAGGCTTGATCCCAGGTAGTTACATTTCAATAGGCTTGGTTTGGTGGCATGGATCCAAGGAGAATAAAAGATCTCTCTACACTTATAAAGTGAAAAAGAACAAAGAAGGTTATTAGGTTTTATACATCAAGTTGGATTCAAAATTCTCAATAGATTGAACTTAAATTCAACTTGGTGAAATTCAGTAAGTATAACTAACAAATTTACCTGATACCCCAGACAGATGTGGAATCTGGCATGTCATTGATCCAAGGGGAAAAAGATTCCAGATTTAAAGTTGTTTTCTTAACTGTACCAACCACCGAAAATGAATTTGAGAATCTTGTTTTCATGAAAAGGATTTTCAGAAGTGAATGCACAAAGCCAGAAAATGTTTGTAGGGGACATTTTTTTTCTTAAGGTACTTGTGAAAAAAGTAAGCTTTGTAAAAATTAAATTAATAATTTAATTTTGCTTATCTGTCATCTTATCAAAACCAAGTCATAAAATCCACAAAAAGCAACTATTTTGACTTGTGAAGTAGTTGATCTGATTCAGAAAGAGAAAGACCCCAGTTAGTGTTTTGAGATGTTGATTTCCCCAATCACATGACCAGGCTATAGCAAAAAACATAGACTAATTATCTTTCTTTCTTGCATAGTATCAGTAGTAGAGCCACTAAAAAAGAACTCGGCTCAGTCCACTCTCCTCGCTGTGCCAATATTGGTGCATTATATTTGGATAATTTTTGATAAAAACTTTAAACAGCAGATATAAACAGGACTTCTAAAAACTTCAATTTCTCTCTGCTTTTAAATGTAATGTTGGTTTCAATTAAGCGAGTCACATGTTTAATAAAATTTAGCTGAGCTGAATTTGAAAAAAAAAAACTAGCCAAAAAAATCTAATCATATCTATAATATCTTTTTTAACTTATTTTAGCAGCTAAACTGTTTAAATGGGTTAGCATGAATGAACCAAACTGTTTCATTAGGCATTGGTCATTCACCTATTAGTCAACTTCAGTCAGGCAGTATCTGCTGCAAGTAGCCTTTTAGAGTATAAATACACTTATGTATCCCAAATTCTAATTTCTTAACAAATACAATGTGACTAAGCAGAAAGCCATAAAACCTGGATGCATTATGACATTATTTTATGTCAGAAGGTAATTGTCCACATTGTTACTTCATTCGTACTTCAAGGGTACACTCAATAAATTCTTCAAACATTTATGAGCTTTCAAGAATTACAGTAGTTCTGTGTTGTTAAACCTTTTAATATGAAAAAATACTGTATTTTATTTTTACGTTTTTTTAATAGGAAAATCATTTTATGATCAAATGATGGTTTACTGCCAAAAATGAAAGTATGCACCATTTGTTCATTCACATTAACCACTTAGTTGGGCTAAATTCCTATATACCACTTGTCCTAATAAAGCAGACTATTTTATTGAATCTGATTCAACTGTGTTGCTTACTAAAGTAATCTTCTTTCTCTTGCTAGTCAACTTTGAATAGCCGATGGTGGGAGGATCTGTTCTGGTGTTTGTTTGTTCCAGTCACTTGGTTCACTATAAGGTTAAGTATTGATTCCTTTTCCATAACATTGACTTAAAAAATATTGACATTTAAACTAACTTGCACTTCATTTCATTAAAAAGATTTTACTTTGTCTTAAAACACTGAATTAAATTGATCTTGTTTCCATAAATTAAAGACAGTATCACTTAATATACTCCAAAGTTAGACAATGAAATTTATGCATAGATTGATCAGGGCATTAGGAGACATGTTTCTTCTTTTCCACTGGTATGAAACAACAGGAACTATCATTGGCCATTTTCTGTATTTGCATTTTCCATATTATTAATTTCAGATGTTTACCAGTCATGGAAAAACCCAAATCTGTTTCCGCTGAAGAATTTTCTGAGGATGTGCGGCAAAAAGTTGCGGCTGACTTACAATTGATCACCACTGATTTCACTACAGCTGACAAAGCTGAACTACAAAAAAAGCATTTTCATAACAGATTTAACTGTAAGTCACTTTACACTTTATCCTTTTGTTAAATACATATTAAAAAGGAAAATTAATTTTACAGTTGCATGTGTATTGTTAATTAGCCAAGGATTAGATAAACAACTATAAAAAAACAAAAAAAAAAAACACAAAAAGTATAGGTTTAATGCAAGTACTATAATGGTAAATTTTACATCACCCAAATGAGCTCTTATATTATTGATATGTATGTTGAGAGAGAGAGAATCAATCATTACACTACCAGAAGTTGGCGTTTTACTCTTCTCTTTAGTTAAATACTTCAAAATTCCTATTGGTAATTTTAAATATATAAAAGCATTAAAAAAATTAGGTCTTGTTTTAATATAAAAGAAACACTACTGATCTTTTTGTGATTGTTTTGAACTAGAATATTGCTCATTCAAGGACAACAGAATGAATTTATAAAGTTTGTAAACATGATCATTTGATTTAAGAGACGGTTTTCATTAAAATGTTTAAATGTACATTTTATATGTACTTAGTTTAAATAAAATCTGAACTTCCATACCCACCTGAATGTTTACTACATCCAGTCAATAAAAAAAGTAGGTTTCTTAACATCATGTTTATTTATATCTATTTTACTGCATTATTGTACTTAATGACTTAGAAAATATTTTCTAAGTAATTATATCTGTATTTTAATCATTTCAAAAGTACTGCAAAGTATTTTTTTCTGAAATGTTTTGCTCAAATATATGCCTACATGGATGAAAATGTGTGATGCCTCGCCATAGTGTAATAGTTCATAATCCAAGCTTGTCTATCATTAGTACAGGTTGAGAATCTTTTATCTCAAATTCTTGGGACTGGAAGTACTTTGAGTTTTCAGATTTTTTAATACAGGTTGTATATAGCATCTATAAAATGGAGCAACTTGGGAATGGAAACCTAGCATAAGCACATTTTACATTTCATAACACTGCCTATGCATATGTCTTGAAGGTAGTTTTATGTAAAATTTAATCAATTTTGTGTACATACAGATACAGGTAATGACATTAGTTGTGTAATGTTCAGCCAGATTTTTAAGTAGTGAAATTAAGATTTCACGTAAAAATAATGTTTTGTACTTTCTGTACGTGTACAAAAAAAAAACGATCACTACTTACAAAAAATATATAAATGCAGGACTTTTCAACATTTTGAATATCATCTTTACTGAGCACAAAACACCTGGAAAGTAATCCACAAACAGTTCTTGCTGTGACGATTGCTTACAAAAAACTGGTGCTAATGTAGGCTACGTAGCTGGGCTTTCCGAAATTTTCTATTTATGGCAAGTTATGTCAGCACCTGAAATCCTTTAAGATTTTCAGATAGAGAACATTCAACTTGTATTGAGTTTGATTCTTACTGGGTGCTCCATATTTGTAGCCTCGTACCAAACCTAAGTAAATAATTGCATGGATGAAAATATCCCAGTTGTAAAATATGCAAATTATACAAATCCTTCTGTTTACTCCGTGTATAAAACCACATGCAAATCAGTTGCATGTAACAGCTTATTCCAAAGAAAATAATGGTTATGATTTTTCTGTCAGGTTTGAGCCGTCCCCAAGCATCTGCTGCTGAGCAAGAAGACAGCTTGCTTAAAGTTGATCCTGAAATGCAAAAAATGATCAGTCAAGTGAAAGATGTTCTCCCCAATGCCACTGTGAAAGATATTGCACAAGACCTTGGTATGTTGTTATACATATTATTGTCAATGTATTTGTTTTACTGCATCCTGATGGGCCATGATTTTGACGAGGATTAGTCTGGAGTTTATTCATTTTTTTTTTTTCCATGTACAAACATCAAACAACTATGACCTATACTGGCTATACATTTTCAATCTAATGTCAGCCATGATGGTTGCAGTAGTGGTTCAATAGAGCTGTAGTTATTTGCTTATATAATGGCCTTTTTTATCCCTAAATATTTCTACTACTTTCTTCCAAAATTAGCATGTAAATTGGAAAAGATTTTCCAATACCAATTACCCAGCAGATATGAATTGCTTTTCTTGAAATATAAAACCTAGCCTTAACTCTATTCAAGCATCAACTTGTTTTGAGTCATTGTGATAGTCAACATTGACTCTTAATTAATATTGTGTCTGTATATAGTAACTGCATTAGTTAATTGAAAATGCTTAATGGTAGTTTTCTTACTCAAATTCTGTGTTTATATAAAATGTGTTTTGTAATGTGTTGAAAAATAGAAAGTTATGAGTTATTTTCCTTTTCAACCCTGTGGTTTTCTTTAAGCTCAAACCAAAGATGTTGACAGAACAATTACAAATATTTTGGAAAAAGATGTAAAGAATGAAGCAGCCACCAGCCAGTCTGCTGACACTACATCCAGCAACCATACTTCACCAAATGCATCATCATCTTGTGTAAGTTTATTTGCTATTATTTTTGTTGCAGCATTCCAAAGATTAATTTTTAATTGATCCATTACTTTTATACAAGCCAAAGCATTTCTTAGCCTAATTCTGCCATATCATTTAGTTACAGGTACTCGGAACCTTCCTTGCATGGAAAAGCCTTGAATATTTTGTTTGAAACAAAAACTATTTAGCCGTTATTTAAGAGTTTGTTACCAAAAAAACATTTTTATTTATATCATTCACCTGAACAATAAAAGCGGTTGAAATTTTTAAAATATCTGTTGTGTGCATTAACCTTTCAAATCATTATGTATGTGACTTCATTTGCTGTACAAAAATTTTATCCTGTCACTGAAGGTGACTGATACCTGAACAATATTATGTTTGAATTTCATAGTTGTGTTGTCATATCCTGCTATGGCAACAGAAAACAACTTGAAGTGAAATTAACAATAAGGATAATGCAATTGAGAGGCCTTAAAAAAGTATGCGGTAATATTAATAATGAAGAGAGCTAAAGGTTAACCGACTTCAGAGTGTCAAAAGTTAAAAAAAGTTATTGCTGCAACTATTAATGCAGTTGTTTAATCAACTAATCAGGCACACCTACACTAATGTGCATGTGATATAATCTGTTTTCAAAGTCAATGACTTATCAAATATATGCATTACTTTTGTCTTGGCAAACATTAGGTGAGGTAGTACACAATGTCACTTTGAAGAGATATTCACACTATTCATCTAAATTGCAAACATATGCTTTTAAGTAATTAATCTTTTCTTTTGCATGTACATAGTCAATAATGACTATCTTAATTTACATTCTGCTAATTCTGGAAAGAGTTATCATAATGTGTAAAGAAAGCCGAAGCAATATAAATCCACATATTTCATGTAGATTTTAACATATCTCCTCATCACAAACACACTTGTTTCAACTTGAGTTACTGTTGAAAATTTATGAAACATTGCCAAAAATATTAATGTTCAGCATTTATAAAAATCATTCATTTTAATGGATTTAAAAATCTAAAAAAAATTATCAAAAGTACTTTAAAATTTCTTGGCCACTGAAAAGGATTTTTTCTGCTGCACAAGCTTTCAGAGGTAGTTGATATTTTCCCAAAATAGAACTGCTTTGTAATCATTATTTTTTCTTTTCGTTTCTAGGTGACACCTGACAATGTGTACAAAGCAAAGTCGTTTTCCAAGAGTGGTGAAGAACGGCAAAAGTCATTGGAAGAACGTAAGCAACAGATGCTGGCAACTGCTCGGCAAAGATATATTTCCAAACATAGCTTCAACTAATTTCTTTTAAGGAAGGCTTGATCTATTTTTTACAGTTTTTGGCTCTAATGTAAAGTGAATCCTCTAGTTTATTTTTCCTATTTTTTTCTCTCTCCTTAATTCTTGGCTTATATATTTTTTCTTCCTCTTTGGTACTCTTGAGTTATGATCATACTTTTTCCTTTTGCTCTCTCTTGTTCTTCTTCTCCTTTACAAATTGCCATATTTTCCTTGCTTGTGTTGCATTAAACCTTTGAAACTCCCACACACATACACTTAAGTTACTGTTTGAGGTTTATCACTACTGGCAAACTTCTGTCCATAAATTCTTGGCTGATTAGCTTTTATCATAGATCATTAACAAACACTAATTGAAATCAGTTTCATTTTGGGAGCAAGGAAATATAGTACTCTGTAAAGAGTTTACTGTGTTTGTCTCTTTGAAACCTTGCTAGCAATATTCTGTGTTTGTTTTACAGCAAAGAAGCAAAATATTTGATTTTTATATTCAATTTATTGAATAACAAATTATGTTTAATTCTCGGGGGAATGCGGATGTTTCAAGGACAATTTTGGAGTTCAAACTTCCTTTTTGTGTTAATTTAAAAAAAAATATCTCCAATATTTTTCTCTTTACTTGTAAAAGTTAGTGAACTTGGAGTGTAACAAAGTGTGTTCACTAATTTCAAAGGAGGCATTATTAGCATCTCATTTGTGTGCACACAACATATTCATCCTACTTCATTTTTTTTTTCTTTAAGGTAGGGAGTTTATTATTCTTATCCTTGTTCATAATACAATCAAGTGAGATGGTGCTGGTAATTTACCAAACTGTTTTCACCTATCAATAGCTGTTAATTCACTCACATCACATTGCCTGAGAATGTTGGAGGAAATGGAAGAAAGATGAGAATAATATATAAGAAAAAAAACAAACAAATATCAATGCCAATGATTATGTCTTATGTGAATGGGAGTGTGTATTTTCTTTTTGAATCCTGTCTCCTGATCCCCTCCAATTGTAGTGTCAAGCATGAAGGTCATATTTTAAAAATCTATTTCTACACTAAATATTAAAAAAAACCATTTGCAACCAAGATAATAGTTTCTTGATGGAAGTATTTTGCTCACATTTGAATAGAAAAAAAAATGAAGGTTTTGGTTTGTTTGTTATTTCTTTTCCTCCTTTCTTTATTCAAAAGAAAAATTAGTATTTTTACTAATGTTTTTTGGTTGACCTTTTTTTTTCTTTTGACATAGACTATTGATAAAAATTAAGATTCTCTTTAAAACAAAATTTTGGGAGGTGGTGAAGGAAGCAGAACTGAATAAATAAATAAAAAAATAAAATATATATATATATATATATATATATATATATATATATATATATAAAATTAAAAAAACAAAAAACAAACTTAAAGACAATTTTGTATGAGTTATTGAAAATATATTTCATTACATCTGATGTGTTGATCATGGGTCACCACAATTTAAGATGCATATGAAAGGAGATTCCAGTTGTCTGCTGGCTTGGATTTTGGTCAATGGATGGTTTCTGGCAATAAAATATTTTTACGGATAAAACAAATTTGTTTTCTTTTTATTTAAAAATTTTGTAATCATTTTATAGCTGGAATAATTGAATTTAATAAGGAAACTTTTTATTGTGATCATGTTATCAATCTTTCAATATAGATTTCAAACATTCTTGAAGATTTTGGAAGAAAGTTCAATGTTCAGATTCTTTTCTATTAAATTTATCAAAAGGAAATATTGTCAAAATTTTTAAAGTTACCTTTTAGAAGCATCAAAAGCATATTTTGAAGCCTTGACTGCTATTTAATTTGTCATATGGAAATAGAGACGGTAAGCTTTTTTCCGCTCATATTATATATAAATTTTTAAAAAAATATAGTAATATCTTTTTACAATTAATTCAATTGAAACATATCTTGTTTCTTTGTGTAGAATATATTTGATAGGCTTGCTTATTTTTTATTTTTTTTTTTCACATTGACAAAGCTTTTTTTGTAGATAAGCTTTTTTGTGCTAACTGCACAAAACTTTACCATGTAACAATGGTGAGGTATGTGTTAAAGAATGCAGGTTTCACACTCGACCCTAGTTGTATCTGCTCCTGCATCATTTGCTAAAAGGTTTGTCACTTCACCGGCCACTCTGCTTAGCTATGCTCACTGAACATATCAAAATAGTGAAGATTACTGAGAATCGTTTTTCTCAAATTCTTTTTTTTTAATGTGCGAAGTCTTATCAACGAAGATAATTTGACAAACATTCCAGATTTTTCAAATAAAATAGTTTTTTAAAATATCATCAAATTAAGAGATTATTATTTCTTTTTCTCTTCTTCAGACACAGTGATAATAGCTAGATTTTTGTTTTCTTTCCCCTTACCAATTTCAGCCATAAGATTTAAATATTCCATCCAGCCATACATACAAATGACTGCTGCTGTCTCTGCATGCATCTTGGACATTTTCAACATCAGCTGGAATCACAAGTTCTCCAGACTTCAGATCTGATAGAATCTTCATTTTGATTTCCCTTACATTGCAGGCAGCTTTCTTCTTTTCTACAGCACCAATGTTGGCATCTTCAAGAAAGTAAAATACAAGAATTCATTAATACAATGCAAAGGCAAATAAAATGCAATTAAAGTTTTATCCAGTGAACTAATCAGACTAATTTAAAGAAATAATTACAAGATGTGTATGAAAATATTTCCTTTCACACTACTTTAAAAATATTTTGTATATCACTTATTTAAACAAAACAAAATGACTGATCTTCTCTAATCTGAAACTTAGTTCTCTTGACCTAATCTTTTCAGATTATGTGTCCATCTTACCATTTCCAGATGTACATATACCCGAAAGGTTTTGAAAAGGAGTTAAATGTTTTTGAAATATATCATTTCTACAGTGTAAAATAATACAACCCCAAGCAGTATCAAAAAGTAAATTCACAGGATTGCAGGGCACCCATTCTATACAGTTTCACCCAAGTCTGTTTTGGACTTAGTTCTATGGATTTATTAATTCATTTTGTATGGTTTATCAACCCTTTGCAGGTTATTTAAAGCCAGAAAATATTTTTAGATTGTAAGAATTATTGTTTTTTTAAGATGATAATGTTTTAATTATAAGTTTTAACAATTAACCCATAGTTAGGGGGAGATTTCATACCTTTCCAAAGAAAGGTATTTATACATAAGTGAATAAACAAACCCAACGGGAATTGGAACTCAACTCAAATTAAAAATCCTGATCCATTACGCCATCTGCATATTCAAGCTTACAGCACCTAATATTCCTAAGCGGTCACCCATCTAGATACTGACCAGGCTCAATATTGCTTAACTTCAGTGATTGTACAGGAGCTGGTGTTTCAATGTGATGACTTTTTTTCTTTTTAAGGTAGCCTGAATAGGTATTTATATTATTTATGTCAGTAAGTAATCCACCTACCTTTTTTAAACTGAAATCTTGTCTACTATAAACACCTGATTTTTCCAATCCCTGTATACCTTGTTAGAATTAAGTTACCAGGAACCTAATTGCCCACTATGCCATGAAACAACAATAATAATAATAATGGATACTAACTATACTCATGTAAATTTTCTTGGTTTTCCTATTTGAATTTCCTGATGAGTCATAATTCATAAATTACTGATTGAATAATCTCTGTGCAAGTTCCATGACCATAAAATACTCATGTAAATTCCCCTATTGCATTGTTAAATATTTGAGGTTGACAATTTTAACAACATATTGTAATAGCAATCATAAGTATAAATACATATGATTATTTAAAGTAAGAGGGTACAACTGAAACAATTTGAAATTGTCAACACTTTAAATTTCATTTCACTTTTAGTGTGACGTGCTAACAAAAAAAACTGAATTATGATTATCTTAAAGACAAGTAAAACATTTTTCATAGAATAGTAAATTCAATAACATGTTTTTCAATAAAAAAAAAATGAAAATCTTTAATTTATATAAAAATACCCACCCCCATATATGATAACTCACTTACTTTATTATATTAATCTAGTACTAAATTCATATCTGAGTCAATTTTATTAACTAAAAAACATCAATAAAAATTGACTAGTTTAGAACCTATTTTAGTCTGTAATAATGTTAGTAAATCTGTCTTACATGTTTATAGAATCATGTAAGTGTATTTTTATAAAAGTATATCTTGTGTGTATTAGAAGACTGGACAATTAGCCATTATCATTTGATGTCTTAACACATTAAAACCTTTACAGAAGAATGATCTAATGGCTACATCATGAACAATTTGTGAATATATGGTGAATAAAACTGCTACAGTACCCAGTTAAGATTTTCTTCTTCATTAAATGTTAACAATGATAAAAATTATATAAACAATAGCAAGATAAAGAATTGTTTACTTATTGAAGCCATTTTCTCTGATACCAGTCTACGAAGAATCTGGTCGACTTGGTGTATACAGCTTGCAGAACACTGTCTTCGATTTCTTGCCTGCATTTCATATAAATCTGTATAATCTTGAAATGGGGGTGCTGGATGCTCCTGTGCTGTTTGCACTAAGGCAAAAATGGCATTTCTGTTGAAAAAAAAATAGCAATGAAAATAAATTCAGTGTTGTGACTGAATGGATTATCCAATACAGAAAAAGGAGAAATTTATTTTTTAACCCTGTCTTAGTAACACCAGATTTCCGAAAATGGATAGTCCCCCACCTCCAGTGTTTGCCTCCAAAGACAACTGAAGAGTAGTGGGAGGGAGCAAAAGAAACAATTATGAGTACTTTAAAAATTTGGGGGTAACAAAATGGCCCATGTGACTAACACAGGTTTAAGAAATTAAAATGACTAATTCTTCATTGATTTTTTTTTTTTTTTTTTTTTTTCCTGAAAAATATTGTTTCTCTCTCTGCATTTCTGTGAGTTCTCATTATATACACTATTGTCCTCCTCATTGTTGTTATCACAATATTTCGACCATTATGCTCTGCAGCCTTCATCTAATAAAGAAAGAAAGAGAAATGATAGCAAGTCTTAAAAAGCAGCAGCAACACTAATCAGCAGGTAAATTAAATTTTTTTTGAAGGCTCCAAGTTCATCACAGTGAATTGTCTTATGGGATAATAGCCTAGTGGATTAGAGCAGTAGCTTATGAATTTGGCAACATAGTAATTGTATGTTCAATCCCATGTCCAGGCAGTGTGTACTTGAACTCAGTGGAAATGGGGGAGCAATAACTGAGCAGTACTAAAAATAAGAACAAGATGAGATATCCCTAGACAAGAGCAGTGGAAGAACAAGAACAGTCTACCCCCCCATAGAGTAAATAAAGGCTTCAGTTCAGAATTTTCTGTAGGTTACCCAGATTGATATAAACCTGAAAGCCGTTGGACAAAATATTGGATTAAAAAAATTCTTAAAAAATGCCTTTGTTTAAATTTCTGGTATGAAAATAGTTATATATCGACTTTGAAATGTCCCAACAAGAGATGTACCCTTTTTAATGACACAAAAATCATTTCCCTGGTTGAAAAAGAGAATACAGGTTCAATTGTTGTTGGGAGAGTATATTTTCTTTCATTGGACTTGTCAATCTCTAGGCCGGTAGACATTAATAAGGGTTTAATAGAATCAAACACATGTACCTTTTAATTATAACAGTAATATGAAAACCTTATTTAAAATATGCCTTTCTCAAAATCAAAGGAAACATTGAAAATAAAAAATAGTAAAAAAATTTTGAAATCTGAAGGCAACGTTTTTCCTCTCTCTCATAGTATTCAAAATCTTTTTTCCACAGTGACTAAGCACAACTCTGCAATAAAAGTGGGATGGTGTCAACTAATTTTTTTTTTATTATTATAAGAAATTTTCATGATTAAAAAAAATTCCCAAAACATCTCTTTAAAAAAAAACAAACATTTTCATGAAAAACTGATCATTTATTAATTTCAACATCCTACTGCCATTGGCTAGAACTGCATGTATTTATTTGGAGCTGCTAAATATTTTCTAAATCCAAATTTTCTAAATTATATCATTTAAAATTTTCTATATAAATTGAGTAACATGAGACTTTCTTTTAAAGCCAGTGACAAACAAAAATCGCTCACTTGTATAGGGAATATTTCAGGATAGCATTTTGTATATGCGTCTTTTCCAGCCATTTAATCAGGTTAATTTTGGATGGTTAAATCCAACGTTAATCTTGTATAAAATAATTATCAAATTCTCTTATACAATTTAACACAAAGTTTTGAACTTTGATAGCTTTATACCTAAAATCTGATTAACTAGAACAAGCTAACATTGTTACATTTCATTAATAAACCTTAGACAACAATTAGGTGCAGTCACAAAATAAACGGATTTTATTTTTAATTTAAAAATATTTGCACTTTAAATATTTTAGAAGTGAAATCATCTGGGAAGTTTTTCTAAATCTGTTTATATATTCATGACTGAAAAAAAAACAAAAATGCGAACAGCTTTTTGTCTTTTAATGGAAATGTACACACCATCTTATCACTGTTACTATTTTGGAATGATGAGATGTACAGTGAGAGAATAGGTATTACTATATTCTTAACTACAGTCATGTCAAATCTTTTTTCCTTAAAATAAACTTTAACTCTTTTGTATCTTTTTTTTCTTTCATCTTAGCTTTCAATTGAAATTGGTTTGAAGATTATCAGTATAAAGCTTTTATCTTTAATAATAGAGGAGATAAATAAACAAAAACTTTCCCTAAGACTAGAAATTTTATATAAACTTTGTTGGTTACAGTCATTTAATGTTTTTTAAGTAGTAATAACAATGGTTTTAGAAATTTTTTATATTTTCTTACGAGGAACATTTGTTGGTTATCATTGGTTGAAACTGACACGTCTTCTGAAATTGGTAACATTCTTCTCAACCCTAACAATGCTATAGCTAGGAGGAAGATTGTCTTCTAATTATTACTACTGCTACTATTGAGAAAAATTTCCTATCACTTAATCTCCAATCCACTATGAAATTTGAAAATTCATTAATAATAATAATAATAATAATGAATTTTTATACAAATAATTTGTTTTTTGTTTTTTTTCAAGTATATTAATTATAAGCAGAAATTAAAAACCAGCATTGAATAAGTACATCAACATAAGCCCCCCCCCCTCCAAAAAAAAGCTAAATGTTAATTAGTATTGGTTAAAACACTTAATGCTTTGCTAATAAAACATGATAAAGAACAATTATAACAAGATCTTTGGGGATGAAAGTTAACTTATTTCAGCTCAGTGCTTGGGTGTTCATCCCTCTTAAAGTAATATGTAACCATTGGATTGAGAGGATTTTGGGGTCAAACATACATTTCTAATGTCTGTGACAATAAGTTTGACATGACCTACTATATGATCTTGAGTCATGTGTGGGGATTTCCCATTAAAACCATGAGTTGACAAAGGCAAAAACACGAGAAATATTTTTGAACATACCAAACAGACTATGACAGGTGGGATAACATATTTTATTCTCTTTTATCCCCCCCCCCACCAATTTTCTACATGATCCATTTCAAAGACCAAATTTTTTTGAAGAGCTTTTTAGTCAGTGTTAGAACTTTTCAGCTCCCCCTCATGTATATGTTATAATATTTTTCCAAGATTAGAAAATTGCAAATGGTAAACCCACCATTCAAAGATAAATGTTTTCTTCTATATTATCATAACATTTGCAACAATGCAAGTCTGGCCAGTTATGAATTTAAGACATTTTTAGTTTTGTGGTGATGTGTGTGTTTTTTTTTTTTTGTTTATTTTTTTTATTTGCTAATTAATTTTACAGCCTTCTTCACATACATAATCTATAGGGTTTTTTTTTTTGGCAGCCATCTTAAACAAGATGGTTGTACCTAATAAAAAATTTAAAAACAAAACCTGTGAACTCTTAACATGAATTAACCCAAACATTCTGGTAACACAATCATCAAAGAGGAAGAGTTCAATTGTCTGAAAAAAGTGTAAAATGTTAACTTCCCAAAATAGCAGACATGCAAATGTATCCAAATATGTCAGTATCAGAATTAATGTATCATGATTAATTTTCATTTAACAAAATAAATTTGATATTATTAAAATAATACATAAATATGCAAGAATGCTTACAAATCTTGAAGTGCATCTGATTCAATGGTCAGTGAATGCGTTTCCCAAGTTTTAGCATCTGGACAAGGAGGCTCAAGCTTGCTGGCCATAGTCTCAATAACTTGATCTGGGATTGGAGACAAACGATTTCGGTTCCTGGCAATGGCACCTTTGACATTTATTCTCAAGTAAATTTGACAAAATCCGCAGCCATCTTTGAAAAAGAAACAAAAATAAACAAATTTCTGGAGCTGAGATGTTTTAAGAGTAGATAAAAACAGATCAGGACTTCTTTCTGGCAAATAAAACATTCAAAATATTTTATTCCAAATTAAATCAATTGTACAATTCCCCTGCAAAACACTTTAATCACTTGAGATATTGTATAATTTAAACAGAAAATATATACTGCATTGCACCATTATTTTATTACTAGTTTTACTCCATCATATTAGCTTAAAACCATATGTTGAAACATTGGTTCTCCTACAATCACTGAATTGAAGCAACATTGAGCCTAGATGAGTGACCACTTGCGAATACCAGGTGCTGTAAGCTTAAATGTGCAGTTGGTGTAATGGATAACAGTTCAGAATTGAAAATCAGAGAGACCAGTTTTAATTCCAGTTGCATTCTTTATATTCAATTATGTGCAAATATCCTTGGGAAATCCACCTTATCTCCCCCAGCTATGAGTTAATTAGTTAAACTTGTATCGATAAATCCTTATTATATCCTTCCCCACAAAAAATTATTACACTAATTTTTGGCTTTATACAACCTGCAAAAGGTTGATAGGCTATAAAAACAATCAATCCATCATATTTTTTTTACAGTGAGATTCACCCTGTACAAGGCCCATGGGTCACTTGAGGTAGAGGATTACAGAGTAAGAGGCAGTTTATGTGGATAGTTACTGTTAACCCTAGACTTGAATAGGTTAAGATTGTAGTGGCCAGAGAAACATCCTCTTGGGAGCCAGTTCCACAGAGCAGTGTTCATGGGAAGAAGTGGAACTTACTTCTCACCCATGAAATGAGAGTGGTTTGCTACAATGTGAGTGGCGTGGCATGGCAGGTCATGGCCGTGATGGTTAGAGCTGGTGGAACCAAGGAATACAATTCGTGTGAGCAGTTTTCATGGAAGTAACAATAGACTACTAGGTAGCAAAACAGAATTTGAGAGGAAACAATGGCACAATACCTACCTACTTGTTCCTTATAATCATGCCTCTGTGGCTGAAATGTTTAAAGCAAGGTTTTTATTTGTCTTTTTTTAATCATTTGCAAGGTAATAAAGCCATTAAGATGCAAGGGGCTACTGAGTATTACAGAATATGAGAAAAAATGCTATTAAGGAGAGAGAATAATAAAAAAAAACAGGAATTAAGAAGACAAAAGATGACAACTGACATTGCATTTGAAATTTTTGAAGATCAAAGTTTGACTGGGAAGCAAAAAACCAAAAGAGTTCCACAATCGAGAAGTGCAATAAAAGAAACTATTAACATTGAACGTATGGTTACATCTAGCTATTTCAAGTATAAAATGATGAGATCTTGGTGTTAATATAGTACTATGCATAAAGTCTGTGTACCACAGATGAAAGCTGCATGAAAGATATAGGATACAATTTCTGTCAAAAGCTATTTGATTTCCAATTTGGGGCCATTTGCTCTAGTTGTATATTGACCAAAAATGTTGTAATGAAAAAAGCAGCAAAGTGGAGTAAAATAAAATAATAGTGAAAATGTTCATCTTCAAAAATAATCTTTAATATTTCTTCACAGTTATACTTCATTATAAAAATTATTTTCTTACATTTAAGATAAATACTAAAGCAGTTAACAACCACCAAAAAATGTAGATACAATTATACAGGATGGCCCAAAATTATCTACAGGGTGTGATGAGTAAATTGCCGATATTTTATATTTCTAATTTTGCACATGTGCATCATTTGCTTTTGATTTTGTCAACTGCACAGTATAGTAGGGTCAGTTGGGTACTGTCTGTAAGAAAAAGAGCACCATGACAATTCACTCTGCCAAGAAATTTGGAAACGGCATGCTGTACTGCTTGGCATTTGCACCAGAAGCTCCAATACGAACATTTCAGAGTGTTTGGGTGTCAATCTAAGGACAGTGCAGAGGATTCGGAAAGAGTTGGATGAGTATATTGGTGATTATGAAGATATGGCAACTCAGAAAACTCACTCTGACCGTTCTGATAAAAAAAGAACCCCCAAATTTGTAGGTGATGGCCTCAGACTCAACATGGAGGTCTACATCAAGTGACTTGAGGAGGTAGTGCTGCCCTGTGTCAAGAGGATGGCTACTGGAAGACCGTATGTCTGGCAACGGGGCTTTGCACCATGCCACACAATCAGGAGATCCCAGTCATGGCTGTCAGACAATTTCTGCGACCACATCACCCCTTACATCTGGCCACCTAACTCTCCAGACTAGACCTGATTATTATGTGTGGGGCACAGTTGAGCAAGAGACCAACAAAACTCCTTGTCACACCAAAGATGAACTGAAGGCAAGGATTATAGCAGCATTCACCAACTTAAACAAGGAGACCGTCCAGAAGAGTTGCAGGAAATTCCGAAGTCATCTGGAGGCTGTGGTAAAAGTCAATGGCAATTTTATTGAATAAAATTACTCTTTAGTATTTCACAATATTTTTGTGTAATTTTGGTAAGTATATCTGTCAAAATGAGATGTCAGTGTCATTTTCATTTTTGCATAATTTAGACGACAATTTATCCATCGCACCCAGTACTTTGGTTGGTAATAAACTTAATAGCTATTAATGTCATTTACATTTTAATCTCACTTAAGTAAAAATTTCTATTGTTTAAATGTCAGTTGTTGTCTACTACTACTACTACTATTATTATTATTGTTGTTGTTGCTATTATTAGCATCATTATAATCAGTATTATTATTATTATTATCACTCACACTGGAGATGTGATTTACACTGACGGTTGAAGTGAGTAGAGGAGAAACAGAGACTTGCCACCGGGGAGAAGCATGCTCAGTGGAAAAACAACATGGCATGATCGAGGGAGAGTGTCTTCACATACATTCATTGCAGTCAAGACTGTCATTACCACCTGGGCCTGTACAGCCATAACAAATTCTGATGTCATGGAGGCCCAAAACTTACTATGACCACAGAATAGACATCACTGAGTTAGTGTAGTGAGTGCAAAATAATAACAACTCCCTTCACACTTCAAATTCAGAGGACTGAGGAAGAAGAGGGATAGGAATTTGCAAGCCCATGTGAAATTTTCTTTGGGCCAATGAAAACCTTGCCTTCACAGAAATTGACCGGTCAGCCAAGAAGAAAGAAAGAAATTTCTAAGCCTATGTGAAATTACTTTTGATATAAAATGAGGAGAAAAATTAAATTAATTAGAGAAGAGTGTCTGAAGTTACATGAAAGTTTTCGTTTCAGTTCCTTGCAACCAATGTTGAAGTTCTTGTCTGTAAAAGTACTCATCAATTATCAGCCTTTAACCAGTACATGGCACTTCAAACAATTTTCCCTCAACAATGCAAGAAAGCTAAGTATTTCAAACTATCTTTGTTCATCTATTTTTGAACATATGCAAACCATATATCCCTTCAGTGAGCAATGAACACTCTTACCTTTGATTTAAATAATTTTGAATATTATTTCGTGTGAAACTGACCCACATCATCTCTTTCCAACTGACAAAGTTTCTCTGTACAAGCAGAACCACATTCACAAGTGTACCCTCTATTCTCTCCCGTATGGTGCTTTTTATGCCGAGCTGATCTCACAAAAATTTCCATACGCCCATCTACTCTCGCCAATTCTAGCTCTGAGACCATATCTTTCTTAAATTAAGCTGTCAGGGTGGCCATATTTCTTTTTCCTTTCCTCCACTCATTTTGCATGCCAGGCATATACGTGCTCGCTTTGCCACACAAGGTAAGTCATCTTCTCTTCTACACTCCTCCCTGGTCTCCTAATCACATAAATGACATAGAGATGACGGTCACCTTCATTGAGTGCTTCTGCATAATGGTAGACACGATCTGCCTGTCTCTTCTGCAGTTGTGCCCACTTGGTTTCTTTTGTTATTGGCATCATCATCATCATCTTCAGTATCTGTTTCTGCTGGTTCTGTAGATGGATAATCTGTCTCTGCACTAAAAAACAGCAGCAAATTTGATTTGCTTGCAGATGATTTATCACTGCCATCATCTTCCGACGATGCAGATCTCTGACGTGGGTGGAGGTCTCTGATATGGCATGTCATTCCATTGATGAGAACTATGGACTGTAGACCTCTTTCATTGTTCCTTTTTTGAACTGCGTTGAACATTGCCCATGTAGAGTCTTTACCCATACATCTCCCACTCTGTAGATTCCAGGATCTGTGTGTTCAAGTGCTGGTGCAATATTGATACCCTTTATGCGGGCTTGATAGTTATATATAAAGTTAGCTGGTGCTGATGAAGCTGTTGCGTCATCTTTTGGCATTATACCAATATAATGCCTCCATACTGGAACATTCTGACCAAGCAGTGATATGCTTGATGGTGCAATGACATCCGTCTATGATGCCATTCAATGATGGTTGATAGGCACACCGAAATCTAAGTCAGACCCCCCAGTTCTCTGCAAATTCTTGCAAACACCTCCCCACAGAATTCTGCACCATTGTTGATGAGCAGCTCGGCAGGTGGCTCTCTCTCACAGAATAGTAACTCCAGCTGTCGGATGATACTGGCAGTGTCCTGATGTGGTAATGGTTGCCAGATGGAAAACTGACTAGGGCCAAAGTCTATCAGAGTCAGGTAATGCCAGCCTTCATAATGTGTTATGTCAATCCCCACCCTGTTCCAATTCTCGCACACATCCAACTGTCTTTCCAATGGACTGGCACATTTCGCACTCACCAACCACCACCCAAACAGCTGTGTTTGAGACCTCAGGGTGGATCCATCTTACAAAATACAAGGTGCGCTTCACACCAGGATGCCTACTACATCGATGGATGGCTTCAATGTGGGTTGATTCCTGTTCTTCTATAGATGTGGCACATACTGGTTCCATTTCTTTCTAAACCACATTCAGCCAACGTTGAGACACTCTGGTGAACTGATCAGCTCTGGGATCTGATGAGCTCCATGTCAATAGTCAATTTGTATTCCTCCACTAGTTCCTTGATGCCTTCGTGCTCACTCGAGATTTCCAGACAATGTATCAAAAACCCATTGATGCACATATGTTGAGTCAGTCTTCAGGTGAACCATAGTCACTCTCTATTGCAGTGCCATGCTGATGCCTCTCAAGTGGCCAAGGAGCTTGCATCAACCCACACGGTAACTTTGTGTCCATCAACATACCAATCACCCTGTGCCAATCTGGTAATGATGTCTGTCAGCATCCAACTCAGGAGTAGGTCCCACACCTCATTGTCCCAGCCAGTCATTGCAGAGTTCATGTGCCATTTTATGAATGCAGTTGTGACATGGAGCCAGCTACATACTGGCAAATGTCTAGTCAACTTCCCACACAGGGAGAAGATGCTCTGACGAGTGAGCATATTAGGCAGCAGTGGGAGGTTGCTCCTCCTAGACATGTAATCCCAGCACACGGGTGCCACTCTCTAAATGCTCTGGATCCTTACTTGTTAGTCTAAATTGTTGAAGGTGTACCCTTACACATGCCGCAGTGCATACACTTTCATTGACAAATATGTCATCAATGTACAAGGATGTGGCCCTTTGAACGATCATGTCTTGTGCAACCACAGCATTCACAATTGATTGCATGATTAGCAATGCAATGTTGAACCCAAAACCAAAACAGGTGAGGAAATATCTTTGCCTCTATTCACTGTTTGAAAGGGCCATAACGATTTGTCAGCATGGATCTGCAAATAGGCATGGCGTAAATCCAGCACAGCAACATCCGATCATTTCTGTCACCAATCTCTCAATTTTTGCACACAAACATGTTCAACAGCGGTGTGTGTGTCAACATATTGATTGACCTCCCAATAATTTATGACCAGGGCGGACCTTTTGTTTGTTTTCCTGCAGCACAGCCATTAGAGAGTTCAGGCCCTTGTGGGGAGGGGCAAGTTCTTCCTCTGGACATGGAAATAGCCAGCTGTTATCCATCTAGATTCATAGCTCATGAGTATACTCATTCCTGAGCGGCTTTGGTACTAGATATTCGGCTATCCAGTTTTTCAACGCAGGTGGTGTTTGGTCACCAGACCACTTCAAAGACACAACCCAGATCTTCCACATGGAAGTCAAGCTCGTTGATAGTAATGGCTGCATACAAGTTGGTCAAGTTGAGGAAAGCTCATTGTCCCATCGCTGGTCACACATACTCCTTCCAACTTCTTGATGATGTCAAATCCGAGCAGCAAGTCGAAACCAAGCATTTTTCCATCTACAACCAAAACCTCAACATCAATAAAGGGCCTGTTACTCACATCAAGTTGAATAAGTCCTACCCCAAAGCACCTGAGGGTCCTTTCACCAACAGTGAACATGTCCACTTTTTTTCCTCCTCCAAGAGCAACAAAGCAGTCTGCTTATGAGCAACCATGGACAGCCTGTGTCTAGCAAGGCTAAACTCCTGATTCCATTGATGCATACGGCAATTGCGGGTGGGGCTGACACTAAGGCCTATTCCCCTGGCTCTTGTGGACGACATGGCCTACTGCATTGCACTTGTAACATTACATCCAGGGTGTCCACCTTTCAGTATGCGTTTCTTTGCAGTCCTTTGCAAAATGATTGGGACTGTTGCAACGATAACATGTTATGGAGCCACATGGATCCCCGGTAGAAAGCTTCCTCACATCATCCTATGTTGTTTGTACTGCTGCAACTGCTAGTCCCACCTCCAGTGCTTCGTCTTTAATAATTGCTTGTGCTCGAGTAAACAGATGATCAATAAACAATTCGTCCATCCGGGTCGTAGTGCGAAGGAGATGTTTAACCCTGTCTGATAACCTTTGCATGAACACACATGCCAGACCATGGTTACTCATTCTCTGCTAAACAGGAAGGAATATTTCCATAACTCCGCCAGATAGACATCTACCGATTCTCTGAGACAGAGCATCACTCAGCAAATTGCTCATAAGCCAAAAAACCATCCATGGCAAAAGCAGTGTAGAGTGCAGATTTTATCTGGCCCAAATCCTCTTTTTCTTCCTCTCTCAGATGCTGGTAGACAGTAAACACACCACCCATTAGCCTTAAAGAGACTATGTGTTCTGGATGTTTCACCTGGCATATCTTACAGATCAACTCAGCCTTCTCAATTCATTTAACCACAGATGGTCCAGACACTGAGCCGTCAAACTTAAGAATGAGTTTGAGATCAAACTTCCCTGCCGTCATTTTTGCCGAAATAGCTTGTGAGTGAAACTGTCCCAAGTAATCTCTTTCCAACTGATAAAGTCTCTCCATACAAACAGCACCATGTTCACAAGCGAACTCTCTATTCTCTCTTGTGTGGTGTTTTTTATACCAAGCTAATCACGCAAAAAATTTGCATACACCCAACCACTCTCACCAATTCTCCTAGCTCCAAGACTGTGTCTTTCTTAAATTAAGGTGTCAGGGCAGCTATATTTCTTTTTCCTTTCCTTCACTCATTTTGCACACCAAGCATATATGTGCTTGCTTTGCCATATGAGGTAAGTCATCTTCTCATCTCCAGTGTCAGATCAGATCATTTAATCTGCTGCATGTTTCCTCTTCATGACAATTTGTTGAAACTACAGACCTTAAGAACTCAGATTTATTTTCCTTAAACAATCTATTGACATTACTTCAAGCATGCAAAACCGTGAATAAATTCCTTATCTTGCTTTCTTAAAATTATCCGTGTGTTTTGTCTTCATGGTGTGGGTAAATCAACTACATTTTAACCCCTAATCCCCATGTCACTATAGAACTATTTTGGAACACAATATATACATATGAAACAAATATGTGTAAAAAGGTGTTGTATACTTAAAGAAGTTTACAAACAGACAAAGGTGGTACTCAAGTGAAAGGAACAGCAACATGGCTGTAGATGAAAGAAAGAGAGGTTTATTGTAAAGAGAATACACTACTGAAAGACAGGGAATTGGTTAGCAAGCTAGTAATTCCTGAAGCAAGGTTATTTGCCAGCTGCCTCACGAGATCAAATGTGGCACAAGGCCGAATTTAATGTAGGGTATCCGAGCCGTAGGCTCAGGCAAAAATTCCCTGTAGACCACGTAAAAAACAGGGTCAGGTAGCTGTCTACCTCCCCATATGAGACTCTGCCCTTCGGCATAGCCTCGTCTGGGTTCCACTCTGCCCGAAGGCAGAGAGTTAGACCAGCACAGCTGGAGACGAATCTCCAACTAATTGCCAAAGCAAGTCCACCAGGTATATCCTGTGCTTACTATATATATCTACTGATATAGTCAGTCTTATGGTGATGGGGGGTGTAGAGTTCTCGCTGTTAATTGTTGCTGGTATCAGAAGGTAGATAAATAGTAGCAGTCCTTCGGGACAGTAGCTAGTTTGGCCTAAAGGTTCAACAAGCGATCAAATTGAGGTCACCATAACATAAACAAAATAACATACGAAAGAGAAGGGTATATCAAAAACAATTTGTATTTAAATGCAACATCAATGAATAGTACAATGTTTCTGAATTTACACGCACAAAGTCCGTTACAAAATGTTCATTCATAGAAGAGAAATCCGATTATTAAAAGAATATAAGTGTCTTTTGTTAATACTTAAGTTCATGACGTGCTGGTCACAGGAGATGAAAGGTGAGGTCAATGGGTTGGTAGGAGTCCTTTGATATCTCCGTTGGTGAAGGAAGGCTGAAGGCATCGGGTTTCACGGGTGAGAAAAGCGTAGCGACATTCACTGACGGTACTTCAAAGCTTTCTGTCTTAGAAGTGAATTTATCGCTCTATTTATGTGTGTCCTTCGGATCAGAGTCAGTCTGCTGAAACAAACTGTTGGGTATGGCGCGGAGCTGTTTGATTGGTGGAAAATTGTTTATCATTCTTTTTATTTCTTTTTAGTTTTCCACCGGAAATTCTGCGTGGAGCCGGGTGCGCAGAGACCAGTATTGGTCATTTGCTGTCTAAACCTCTGAGGGTTAATATCCGGTCCTTCGCTTGCTCCGTGCCACCACATAACTTTCGCCCCAGTAAACGGAGTTGTTGTTGTTGTTGTTTTTTTTGTTTTTTTTAGTAATAAAAATATGTGTTTTCTTTCTTCCATTTAACCGTTCTACCGGACTTCGTTCTAGTTTCTGGTTTGTTATCATTAGTTTCTTCGGAACAAGATAGGGAGTTATCCAAATCCGGTCTTGATCCAATGGAATCTTTTGATTTTATATTTTCAGAAATATATGCAGGTTTTAGTCTATCTATTGAAACATTACTATGTACGTCATCCGATCTTTTAATAGTAAAATATTTTTCATGACGACTTAATACTTGGAATGGACCTGTGTATGGAGCTTCCAATGGCTTTCTTACTCTGTCTGTTCTTAGCCAGATACTTTTACATGTTTGTAAATCTTTTGGAATGTAAGAATTAGGTATTGTATGCAGGTGTCCCCTGGATAATTTGTCCATGTCAAATTTTTGCATCTCGTCGGCTAGAATTTTAACGTGCGAGTTTGTCATTTCACTATTCTCGTTCTTGATAGAGTCAATTAACAATCGGGGGACTTGTGCATGACTCCCTGTTACTGCAGTAAATGAAGAATAGTTTGATTCGTTAGGTGTTATCCTCATTCCCAAAAGGACGATAGGAAGAGCTGACAACCACGATTCTTTCCTGGCTATAATAGCCGTTTTTAAAGTTCTGTGTGCTCGCTCAACTAATCCATTCGTTTGCGGATGGTACGCCGTTGTTCGTAATCTGTGGAAGCCTATTATTTTTGATAGTTCTGAGAATAATTCGGATTCAAATTGGCTTCCTCTGTCCGTAACGACATGAAGAGGAACCCCGAATCGGGAGATCCACAGATTGACAAAAGCCGTTGATATTGATTTTGCCGTAATTTCTGTTATTGGGCATGCTTCTATCCATCTCGTATTTCTATCAATGCATGTTAATAAATATCGATATGGTGAAAAATAAGGGTCAGTTTGGTTCTTTACTGGTAGTAAGGGACCGACAATATCCACATGCACCGTTTCAAAACGACTGGAAGGTAATTCAAATGGATTTACTTTGCTCTTTGTGTGTTTTATTATTTTTGCTTGTTGGCAGTGTTGGCATTCTGTGCACCAGGTTTTTATTGACTTGTCCATCTTCGGCCAATAGTATCTGGATTTTATTATTTTTCTTGAAGATGTTATTCCTGGATGTGATAGATTATGCAGACTGTCAAATACCGATTTTCTGAGCTGATAATTGTCTGGCTCTGGAGAAAGTAGGAGGGTTGCTACCAGTTTCTATTCTATGGAATATCTTTGGTTTTGTTGCATTCGTGTCGCGATGAGGAGAAATTAAATTTGGGTATTTCTCCAGAATTGCTCGTACCATTTTGTTAGCATCTTTATTCGGTACTAAATCTATATTCATGATAATAGACGATGGATGTGCATCGGATTGTCTATTAGTCATTTTATCAATCAGCTTATTGTTTGTGCAGTCCACCATTAGCCCGAAATGGTTTAGGAAATCGTATCCTAGGAGTGGCTGAGCAGTTTCGGCTATTATAAATGTCCAGGTAAATTCTCGTCTGAGGTTCCGTAGTGTTAGATTCAGTACTGCTTGTCCTGAGCATTCAATCTTTTGACCGTTGGCAGACACTAAAGAGATATTGGTTGGGTATGTTACAGCTCCGCTTAAATATCTCTTCGGAAGTATAGATACGGCAGCTCCTGTATCCACAATAAAATTTAAACTTTGAGCTCCTAACCGTGCGGCTACAATGAGAAGCGGCGAGGAAATGGAAGCTAACACCTCTCGCCTAGTTAGTTTTCCGAAATCTCACGAGGAACTGGTGAATTTGGGCGAGAGTTGGGTTGCATTTGAACATTCCGTTTATTTGGCCATCTGCACCACGGCTTACAAAATTTTGCACGTTCCGCAAAGTATAAATGCGCTCGGCAAATTAGAGGTTTTTGGTCCTTGTTAAAAGGGCGAACACTGGTAGGGAATTTCTTTTCACTGTGGGAACAGCCATGTATCCTTTTAGTTTCATTTTTAT
The DNA here is from genome assembly GCA_964036315.1 of Acanthosepion esculentum. Classification (NCBI taxonomy): domain Eukaryota; kingdom Metazoa; phylum Mollusca; class Cephalopoda; order Sepiida; family Sepiidae; genus Acanthosepion; species Acanthosepion esculentum. The sequence goes on from OZ038481.1 coordinate 56,363,706, forward strand.
TTTGCTGTTCATCCCTTTGCTTCCCCGAAATCTGTCGAATATGTGCGGTGTCTTGTTTGTTAAAATATAATAGTAAGTCATCCGCCATTCTTCCAAGGCGATCTGTGTCTAAATCGACTTGTGCCGCTACCACTGGTTTAATGGAGTGAGGTAGGGCTTGAATAAATTTGTGACGTACGATATCGTCCCCTACGTCAATTCGGCTTGCTAATGACATAAGTTCATTCAGGTATACTGAGGGACGACCTGTTACAGTCGATGACGACATTAATTTGTCCAGCATCTCTGGTTTTGTTTTCTCGTAAGCGCCCGTCACTGCTTCTCTTAGTGCGTCGTAATCTTTTGATTGCAGTATAGTTGGCTGTATATTTCCTACTACGTCCACAGGGAGAGCTGCCAAAGTGTTAAAAAATTTTTGACTGGTCTGTCTTATATTTGCAATATTAAATTGCGCCTCCATTATCGCAAACCAAGCTATTACGTTTGATTCAATGAAGTTTGGTGGTTTTATCGCAACAGCTTGGATTGGTTGGTTTTGATTAATTGTAGTTTCTTCAGCGTCATCTGCCATGTTTTTGGTTTGTGTTGAATAAAAATTCTAATTTTGTGACAGTTCAATTTTTTTTTTTTTTTTTTTTTTTTTTTTTTTTTTGTGCGTGCGTGTATATATTTGTGTTAAAATCACGTCGGGCGTCACCACTTATGGTGATGGGGGGTGTAGAGTTCTCGCTGTTAATTGTTGCTGGTATCAGAAGGTAGATAAATAGTAGCAGTCCTTCGGGACAGTAGCTAGTTTGGCCTAAAGGTTCAACAAGCGATCAAATTGAGGTCACCATAACATAAACAAAATAACATACGAAAGAGAAGGGTATATCAAAAACAATTTGTATTTAAATGCAACATCAATGAATAGTACAATGTTTCTGAATTTACACGCACAAAGTCCGTTACAAAATGTTCATTCATAGAAGAGAAATCCGATTATTAAAAGAATATAAGTGTCTTTTGTTAATACTTAAGTTCATGACGTGCTGGTCACAGGAGATGAAAGGTGAGGTCAATGGGTTGGTAGGAGTCCTTTGATATCTCCGTTGGTGAAGGAAGGCTGAAGGCATCGGGTTTCACGGGTGAGAAAAGCGTAGCGACATTCACTGACGGTACTTCAAAGCTTTCTGTCTTAGAAGTGAATTTATCGCTCTATTTATGTGTGTCCTTCGGATCAGAGTCAGTCTGCTGAAACAAACTGTTGGGTATGGCGCGGAGCTGTTTGATTGGTGGAAAATTGTTTATCATTCTTTTTATTTCTTTTTAGTTTTCCACCGGAAATTCTGCGTGGAGCCGGGTGCGCAGAGACCAGTATTGGTCATTTGCTGTCTAAACCTCTGAGGGTTAATATCCGGTCCTTCGCTTGCTCCGTGCCACCACAGTCTACATAGGGGATAGGGAACATGGGATATTCCATTACAACAAAAGGGATTTTAAAAAAATGTAACTTCAGTCAATAATTTGCTAATTTTCACTGCAAGATAGTGCTGAAAAGTTATTGGCCCAAACCACTTCTCAAAATCTGAACATTATTTTGTCTGTAGCTGGGAAGAATATTCTTTTATATTATGAAGTGCCAATTTTGGGGATTTTTGTGCATATTTTTTTTTGCTTCAGATCATTAACTGAATCATACTGACAGAAAGTATGGATTTTTTAAATGTTGAACTCCTGCCATGATGAAATTTCTGTTCCTGCAAAAGAAAATTCCAACATTCCAATCAATAAGGGGGGCAAGTGCCCATCATATTCAGCTGTGAATTGTAGTGTGATAACTTTCATCAAGTAGGTTTTGAGACCCAATGTGAAGCAAGGTCTAGGAGGCCTTCAACAGTATAAGCTTCTGAAATTGTTAATCATGATCTAATTTTGACCACTCGATAAATCTTGGACAAAATAATGAAAATATACACCAGAGACATTCAGGGAATGCATTGGAATTACAATTTATGAGCAAATGGGAATGCAGAAGATGTCAGCCAAGAGGGTGCCAAAAACTTTAGATGCTAACCAGAAATTACTCCTAGTAGACTTTGTAACCGTTAACTGACAGGGTTACGTTGTTATGATCCAGTGACCTAACAACAGGCCATGCAGTTACAGCAATTGAGTTCTCTACAACCAAGGGAATTCAAAACCCAAAAGTCAGCATGAAAGGTCATGACTATGGTTTTTGGGATGAGGAAGAAATTTTGATTAGTATCTATCTTCGAAAGGGCCAGAATATTACTATAACTTGTTGTGTTAATTAAAGGATTTGAAAGAAAAATGGCAATCTGCACAAAAGTGTTCTCTTTTTACACTACATGCTGAAAAGATTAGCAAGACAATAGATGTTTTGAAGAATTTGGGGTTTGAATGCATAGACCATCCACTCTAGTCACCAGATTTTGCTCCATTTGACTATTCTGTTTTCAAACCTTAAAAAGAGTTTGACAGGGCAAAAATTAGTAGTAACAGAACAGTATTTCAATGACAAAACATTTTCAAGGGTTCAAGAAATTTGCTGAACTTATTGAAATGCAATAACTTATAAATTTCATGGATCTAGATCATTCTCTTCATTACAGGGCCTGCAAACTTTTCAGTCTTCCAACCTTCTACCCTAAAATCTGTATTTATCACCATTCCTTAAAAGGTTAGATAAAAACTTGACAATCTGACTTCATCAAGTTATGTCATTTTAGAAGATTTGGGCTATGATAGATTAAGATACAAAAATATTTACTTTGAAATCCTCAAGAGTCCATGTCTATTCCATATTTGACACTGATAATAGGTTACTCTTATTATCTATAACTCAAGGAATGCAAAGTAAAATTCTTTTCAATTTCTAAGTTTACATTCTCAGTTATGTGGTGTTTGATTTGAAATATTCAGTTGATACTCATGAAAACACAATAAAATAGATTTTAATAACAATTTTGGAATGTGCACAATAATGGAAAATAAAAAGTACATCAAATGAAGTTCATGTTGCCTTCAAACGATCCGTACTCCATTTGACTCTTTTCTTGGTTTGTCTCAAAATGTAATCATTAAAATTTTTAGGCTAATTGATCACCTTGTAAAAGAATCATAAAATTAACTAACTTTATTTATGCTATTTATATGTGGACTATTGTTCTCATACATGGAATTCCCTGTAGGTTACCCAGTTTACACCTGATGAAGTCCAGAGGGCATAATGGCCAAAATGTGAAACAGCAACAAAGATGAGGACAACAGACTGCATGTAAATAGATTAAATACAAATTAAATTTACAAAGGGACACAGCAGATCGAAGATAACTAAATTAGAGCCCGTCTCTCTGATGCTTATTGTTATTAGGAACTAACGGTTGGACTTGAAAGAAAATTCAAAGCAGCATGTTGCTAATGTGCGTTTGTGATGTAATTGGCTTGGAATGAGAAATCAGAGCCGAGTTCAAATTCCAGTTGAGTATGTTACATTCACTTATGCATAAATACCCTTGGGAAAGTTATGAATCCATCTTTTCTCCCTCCTGCTATGGACTGAATAGTAGGGCAGATTGGGTTTCATAGCCTTGGTTGGCAACCAGTCAACTGCAGAAAGAAATGGCAACCTACTGCGTGGAAAATCTTCTGCCTAGTCAGTCATGGATTGAAACAGACATGATCACCCAAGCAAGCATCATGAATCAGTTAAATTTAACTTACTTACTACTCAGGAGTTATTCAGTTCAAAAAGAACAAAAGAATGAAATACATTAACAAAAAGAGGGAGAAAGAAAAATAAATAAGAGAGGCAGAGATAAAAGAAATTCCTAAAAGTATAATATCAAAGCAAAATAAGGTAGAAAGACTTATTTGAATGTAGAAAACATGGAAGGATATCATACTGAATCAGTTAAATTTAACTTACTTACTATTCAGGAGTTATTCAGTTCAAAAAGAACAAAAGGATGAAATACATTAACAAAAAGAGGGAGAAAGAAAAATAAATAAGAGAGGCAGAGATAAAAGAAAATAAGGTGTTAAAGGATGTGGTGTAATGGATAACTGCTCAGCATGAAAAACTGGAGAGCTGAGTTTGAATTCCAGTCAAGTTCATTACATTCACTTATGCACAAATACCCTTGGGTAAGGTATGAATCCATTTTCTCTCCCTCCAGATACTGATTGAATAGTATGACAGATTGGGTCCTATAGACTTAGTTGGCAACCAGTCTACTGCAGAAAGAAATGGCAACCTACTGTGGGAAAATCTCTACCTAGTTAGTCATAGATTAAAAAAGACATGATCGCCCAAACATGTATCATGTATGGCACTTTGACTGATGTTGTTCATTTTTTCAGTAGTTTCTTATACTACTTACTGTTGCTTATCAATAATAAACCATTTTATCACCATCCTGAGAGACTCAATGTAACCTTCCCGAAATGTTTTACTTGTAAAATTGATTGAAAATCTATCCAAATTCTTATAATCAACAGTATTACTAACTTTTCTTAAAATATTCACATTGATGTAGAAAAATGTTTTGTTCAGAATCCTTTAAACTTAGTAATTAATAAAAACAGATGTGCAGGTAACATAAAGGTTATCAGTGCAAAAAGTGCAATCTGAAAACAGAGTTCAATTCCTGGCTTACTCTATTGCATTCCCTTTCTCACTATTTGCCTTTGGGAAAGGCATAATCCCATCTCTTTGCCCTCTATCTCTGGCTTAAATAGCAGCCAGATGAAATTGTAATAGAGATGCTGGCAACCTTAGACGATTTCGGCATTGACTACAGACATAAAAAATTTAAAACAGTGGTGATATACTGGAAGGCTTAAGTAGATTTGATAAACTCAATGACAGACTTAAAATATTTCAACAATATTGATTTGTTTTTTATGACTTATCAACCTTTTGCAGGTTATTATGGTATTGTTTTGTAACACTATTTAGGAACGGCAGGTTAATTAATCAATTAATTAACCACAGAAGTTAATTACGGGGATACTTAAACCGATAGATATAACGAAAGACATACTGAGCGATTACTTACACCGATAGATATAACGAAAGACATACTGAGCGATATTCGTTTTGTTTTATTATTTTCCCAAACAGAGTATCGGTGAAAAAAAAAAAAAGATTTTTTGTTTTGTTATTTTCAAGTGCGATTCAAGATAACCATTTTACTTTCTCGCTGAAGTTTGATGCTGAGATATGCCAAATTCTCTTCGAGGACAAAGGAAGGAAAAAGAGAAAGAAAAGAAAGAAACAGAGGGACAAGACTTAACAACTTAGATGATAAAAGAAAAAAAGACCACCCACGAAAATTCTGATGGTCATTGTCGTGAAAATTAGTTGAGGGATACCAGAGCTTCTGGGCAGATAAAACATTGGCTGTGTCAGGATGACGAACTTGTGTTATCAGTAGTTGATGGGTCGTCTGCCGACCGCACACAGGACATCTGCATTCTGTTTAAGTTCGTTTGTGATAACAAAGGCTATGTTAGGGTATTTTAATTAACCCAGTTTCGCCAAAAAAGAATTGTCCACTTAATGTTGACGGAGAAACTGGGTTGAGAAAAAACATATCCCGTGAAGTTGGATAAAAATTGAGATTATCAGTTGACGCCTATTGGCCGAATAGCCAGGCGGAGATGATCATGTGACGCAGAGAGGAGGCCTGCCACCGCCCATTGAGAGGATAGGTATGAGATGTTACTGCGAGGAAGTGGGAAAACCGTTGACGCCCTCTAAAGTGTGGTGAGATACCCATATGAGAGTAGAAGAGGGTGGGAGTGGAATAAGATTTCCAAATACGGAAAATGATAATTATTTTTGGCCGAAAACAAAGAAAATCCTTATTGGGGATTTGAAATCAACGTGGTGGCCACACCACGTCCGACCCCACGCCAGGTTTTGATCGGCGTCCATATAAGCAAACATCTACGGGTGTTTCGGAGTTCGTCGAGTCGAGTCGAGTCGAGTCGGGTCGAGTCCAGACAGTGAGTCAGAAGTCGAGACAGAGAGAGTCCAGTCAGTGAGTGAAGAGTACAGCCAGTACAGTAAGAGAGAGACGCGCCTCGCACAGGTGACCGCACGATTCCATGCCTTCCGACTTAGACTTCTAACCAAGAACAAATTTGTTGAAGTCCGACTTTAGATTTTCCACCAAAACAAGTTTCCGAATTAGACTTCTAACCAAGAACAAATTATAGAAGTCTGACTTATATTCTCCATACAGATATCCAGAACTAGTTAAGGAATGCAAAAGTGTTACAATCCACATTTTTTTTTCATCGGGCTGGGAGAGAAAGAGAGAGACGCACTCCTGTAACTCAACAAACCGACATAAAATTAATCACTATTCCTAACCAGTCGCTCCGCCTTGAAGTTGTTGTTTGTGCTTTTGTTTTTTTGTCTACATTTATTGTGCAGTATCACCTTGACCCGGATTCGGCTGGCACTACGGCCTGACGTTTGATTGATCTCGTCAACCTAAGATCAAATCACAACGTGGGTGGGTTGAATCGAGATCAAAGCAGTTGCTTCGGTGACCAGGCGTTGGAAGCGAGCCGAGTACGACAAGTTGGTGCTAGAACCCAGCAAGACTTCAACCGATGTCCCAGGGTTAACCCGTCACAAAGGACCGACGTCACATTTTGGCGTCGTGACTGAAAAAGAAGTCGGGTGTCAAAAGTGCGCCGCGACCAGTACGGGTGTCACAAACGGTGCCCTGACCAGGACAGAGGAGGAGTTGGGTGTCACAGTTTCATCTTTAATACACCAGGCCTTTTGCAGCATAAATAAGAATCAAAACACCGTGTGGGGTGATCTGTCCAGTCAGTGAAGGACTGAGAGAAGGCTACAAATGCATGTTTAGAATTGCAAATATTAAACTGCATTTAACAAAATTTTCTTTAAAAGGTTGATTTCAGAATATATTGAATCATTCATTCATTTTCTATGACTTATCAACCTTTTACAGGTTATTTAAAGCCAGAAAATATTTTTACATTGTAAGAATTTTTTTTTATAGGGGAGAGAATAATGATTTAGTCATACAAGTTTTATTAATTAACCTATAGCTAGGTAAAATGAGATGAATTCATACATTTCCTAAGAGTATTTGTGCATAAGTAAATATAATGACAAATTAGAACTCATCTCTCTGATTAACAATTCCGAGCCATTATCCATTACACTGCTTGCACATCCAAACTTATAGCATCTGGTATTCCCAAGTAGTCACCCATCTAGGCTCAAGATTGCTTAATCTTGTTCATCAGATGGGAACCAATGTTTCAACATGATATGGCTATAAACCCTACAAAATTAAAAAAAAAATTGTGCACATGTATAGTTTAATTCAATAACAGACCTAAAAATATTTCTACAAAATTTAAAATAAAAACAATTTTATTTATTATTAAATAATTTTTGAAAAGTTCAATAAGACCTCATAAATATATTATATATTTTTGCTTTTTTTAAAGTTAAATTTTTTTATTCTTCAAATTTATCATTTATTGATCAGCTCAAGGTATAAGTTGTCCAGATTGAGTGGGAGGAGAATGTATTATTTCGATGCCTTATTTCAAACTCAGTCAAATTCTCTGTGTGTATGCTTTTGTATACATTAATTTTTTTTACTAATGTTCCCCCAAAACAAGGCAAGAAAGGGGTTAAATTAAAAACATAGCTTGGTACAAGACAAGAAGGGTTAATGAATAGAACAATGGACAGACTGAGAGAAGGAAAAGAGATTTTTTTTATTTTCAAAATCTATTTCTTTCTAGGGCAGAGATGCTTTAAAGAAAAGTGATTCTGTTACAAGATATTACCACAAAAGTCATATGGCAATATATAACCAAATCAATAGAATAGAGTTTCCTTGTGTAAAGACCCATGATCCAGGGTACTTGAAGTACAATGACCTTGGTGGGATTGGGTGGAGCGACTGACCAGATGAAGCAGCTGGTAAATTTCACATTTTTGAGCAAAGCTAGGCTGAGAAATTTTGTTGATGCAAAGTTAAAATGATAATTTTAATTAATGATCATAACCTAAACCATACCATGTGGTTGAGAGCCAGATTGGCCAAAGGACAACCAAGATGACAGGTGCAGGTGAAATACTGAAGATGGAGGAATTGCCTACACTCATTGGGAAGTGTTGGTGTGAGGCACAAATAAGAGAAGGAAGGAGTTGAGCGAATTGATATCCTGTGACCGCTACCCATCAGAAAATGGATCTCTCCAATTTTAGAGGTATAATTAATTATCCAGCACCAGACAACAATTTCATAGAATTTGACTCTGAAGAAATCTTGTCTTTTCTTAACTGCAAGGACATTTTTTTTTGTTAAATTCCTTTGTGATGCAGCTTTGAATGTAATGGACCAATGATACATTTGCTGACGACAATTTGATCTTTGCTGACTCTGTGATCCAGCAACATGGCGTGGGCAGAGCAATGGTTTAGACCAACAACCAGTGACAGCATTTGACCAAGGACCAACTGACAGAAAAAAAAGTCATAAGGCTCAAGAGCCACTCAAGGTAGAGGGGTACTGTGTGGCCTTATATCAGCATAGGACACAATAAGTGTTAGGAATATAGAGCTGAGGCAGACTTTAGAAGAAAATGGAAGACAAAATTCAAAACAGGAAACAATGGATAAACTTCTATTCCTGTTCAAGAGACTGAGGAGGAGTGTGAACAGGATGATAGGTGAATGGTACAAGAACATGTAAGTCACTTACGTTCAACTCTGTCATGCATATATACATCACATGCAAAATCACACACAGGTAGTATGTGATGGGCAGAGAATCTGCACTTCTTTTATAATATTGATTCTATATTTTTTTTTGTATATCAGTTGAAGATACTTAGTAGATATTTACTAAACCAAACTAAATCTGAGTGGTTTCATTTTCATTGTGTACCTTGTGTCAAAATTAAGCTCTAGGCTTAGTAAATAATTAAACTGAACTTAGTCTGACACAAGACCTCCCCAACGGGATGCTCTGAGAAGATTGAACTCAGTATCAATTGATTGTTTGAGTTGTAAACAAAGCACCACTCTATGGTCATTGCATATGTATTTCAGTCAGATGCAAATTGTAGTGTAATTCCTGATGCTTTTGTATATGAAAATGATGCATGTATGAATTTAATTACAATTAACAGTCTTTTTATGATTTAATCAATTCACCTCTAGCAAGGCAATAATGCCACTAAGATGCAAGTGGCTACTGGGAGTGAAAGAGAATGAGGAGGCTTTAGAAGGAACCGGAAACCCAATCCTGATCAGGAAACAGGTGATAAACCTCTACTCCTGTTCAAAAGACCAAGGAGGAGTGTGAACTGGATGATAGGCAAACCTAACTACTATTTAGAGACAAAAGCTTAATAGAATATATATATATATATATATATATATATATATATATATATATATATATATGAATTGGGATCAAATATTGATTGAGATATGATTGAATGATAGGATAAGGGACAAATAGGAAACGTTTATAAATCTAAAATGTTTCACTTTTATTTAAGCCTCATTAAGGAATAAAATATGGAAGAGGAAAAGAAAATTCTAAATGTGCATCTGTTTTGTAAAGCAGCATTCGTGTGTATAATTCATGTGTGTATGTGTATCATAATTCTAGTTTGTACATGCAAGATTTGGATGATAATGTTTGTGTGTGTGAGTGTGTCTCATAAGCGTTTTTATCCATGTTTGTTGGTTGTCCACATGTTGATTTGGGGACATTTTTGGTCAGGGTGAAAAAATTTAAGTTACACTGATTGTAAAATTAAAAATATCAGAATTTTCTTTTTCTCCTCTATATTTCATTCTCTGATGAAGCTTTAATAAAAATGAAACATGTTTCCTATTTGTTCTTTATCCTATCATATATACACATACATACACACAGACTAGAGAGACTATTGAAAAGTTCTCAGCCTGGCCCACTTTCCAAAATCTGACCAATTTTTTTTTGAAGGGCTTCTTAGCTGAGATGATAAGTTATCAATATATATATATATATATATATACCGAGTGTAACAGTAAAATTGTCCATCCCACAAAATGTTCAATATTTTAAAAAAACACTAAACTAATTGAGTTTCTTTTTTCCACATTTTCTGATAAGACATTTAACAATCTTGACATAATTTGTCATAAGAATCACTGAAAAACCATTTTGTGTCAGTCCTACTGTCTGAGGGATCATCATTTCAATTTAGAGCTAAAGAGATCAATTAGAAATCCATAAGACATTTGACACATGAGAGAGGAGTTTCAGTGATGACAGTCCAAAGAACAGTGAAAAAAGACTTGAAAATTAAATCATACGTGAAACTTTTGAATTGCTCAAAGTAGAGTGCAATAGTCTTATAAAAACCTCGGAGAATTCCAGTAAGATATCTTTAATCATTTCTAAGATATAAATGTTTAAATCTCAATCTAACAATTGGACAGTTTTGCTGTTACACCCGGTGTGTGTGTGTGATTGTGGCCTTATACTTAGTAAATATCTATAAAATTCAAAATTTAGATCTTTTTCGGAAATGAGGTAGTTTTATATTAATATCAAAGTTCAAGCCGAGTAAAAGCTAGAATTTCAAGTCAGGTCAGACCATCTAACTTAAAAATTTGAGGGCCTGACAATGCAATTTTCTACCCTCCGTATATGACTTTTGCCTCTGATCAGGAGATTGGAAGTTTTGAGAAGCACTGAACCACCTCTTAATTACCACGTCTACTGTGACCTAGAGTGGTAGCATCTTTTAGGGTCCAAGCTAGGAGTAAATAGTGAACCCCAAAACAAAAACAACACACTAGGAAAGTATAAAAGTATACTTTTATAGTAAAATTACCAACAATATGTATTTAAAGCTGTTATATTCCATGATAATAGGAATATATACTTGAAAACACTTGTGAATAAAATAAGTAAAGGTTTATTGTAAAAACCAGTATAATAAGAACAAAGGTAACAGACATGCACAAGGCAATCCAGTAGTGAGTGCTACTATTGGAAGGTCAGTAGTTCTCGCATAAGTCTGTGTCATACACAACAGATCCCAGCTACTCTCTGTAGTCCGTTGACTTACAGATACTTATAGGTAGTTACTACCTATAGTGTAGTCACTCATGGGGGTGACAGGTTATTTTATTACATAAAAAGCAAAATGACCAGCAATATATTTTATAGTAGAATTACTAACAATACAATTTATAGCAAAATGATCAAGAATACAATTTATCTGTAGTTGAAGGCATGCAATTGCATTCAAAATATATTTAGTTGAAGTCATAAAATTGTGTTTAAAATATTTAGATTTCAGCATAAAATAACCCATAGAGGTTGATATGCTGCTAAACAAAATCAACCAAGTTGACTGAGCAAAGTTTGGTAAATATATCAGTCAAATAGAATTATGAAGTAGTAACTTTAAATGAGAAATAATGTTTTCTTATTAGATAAACATAACATTTCAGATGTCAGTGCCATTAATAAATTCCCAAAATGAGTCGTAATTTCAGAAGGGTTCCTCACATTACTTCTTTACTGTAGCCTGGTTATATCTTAATGCAATTGGCAATATCAGCACTAATCAACCAACTACAGAAATGATTTGGTTAATGAACAAAAAAAAACATAATTAGCAGTGGTTGAAAGGCTAAATGGGAGACGTGATAATTTGTATAAGCTGGTTAATACTTCAGTTTCACTGAATGCTGAACACTTAATAAATAATCCAGTGTGTGATATATTGTTTACCAGGGACTCTTTTACTATAATCAGCAGAAAGCACTCTTGCCACTTGAAAATATTAGAGACATTATACATTAGGTCTAGGAAGCCTTTCCTCTGTAAACAGAAAGTTGATTAATTTGTTTTTTTGCAGATTATTTAAAGCCAGAAAATAATTTTAGATTGTAAGAATTTTGGAGGGAGATAATAATGATTTACTGACACAAGTCCTACTACTTTTAGCCAGGCGGAGGAAGAAAAATGTGGATTCATACCTTTCCCAAGGGCATTTATGCATAAGTGAATATAACAAACCCAACTTGATTCAGCTGTCTGATTTCTAATTCTGATTCATTATTCATTACACCATCTGCACATTCAAGCTTATAGCACTTGGCATTTCTAAGTGCTCACCCATCTAGGTACTGACCAGGCTCAACATTGCTTAACTTTAATGATCGTATGAGAACTGGTTTTTCAATGTGATATGACTGTAATCCTGTAAATAGAAGGAATGGCTGCTGGACCTTAATATAATCACAGTGTGATTATATTTTTTTTTTCCTCTGATGATTTCCTGTTTTGAATTTATTGTTTTCTTTTTAAACATTGTGTACACAATTTACACATTTGTACTTGATTGGCTCTAAAGAGCAGAGATTGAAAACCAGTTTGCCTTTTTAGTTATTTTCTTGTTTATTGGTATTGTTTCAATTCACCAATTTATGGTGACTTATTTTATTATTCTTGCTCTTCTCTCTCCCCCTCCCTGTTTGTTCAATTTTTGTTATTGCTGTATATAGTTATATACAATTTCAATATGTCTGTTTTTATAGCATTAAGAAAAGCTAAATTCTCTTTCTTGTGCCTGTGAAGAATTCCTGAAAATTCATCTGTTAAAAATGTCCAACCAGCAGCTTGAACTGGAGATGGTGGGTGAGGAGCCTAAAGTACAAGTATAAATTAAAGCTGAACACATTTTTTTACAGTTGAACGTCAGACCCAAACAGACTTGTGGTACTAAAATTAATTACATGCTGCCTTTTGATGCAATTGGGTGTAGCGGCAATTCTTATACCATAGGAACTAGCAGTAATTTTAAATATTCCAAATATTCATGCTAATAAATTTCAATATTTAACAACGGCAAAATAATTGTTTGTGTGTTGACCTTTTTACATGTAATTTCAACTCATCTCTAATCCTGGAAAGTGTATTATTTTATAATCTGGTCAAGATTACTTAGTACATTAGACATCTTGATTATTATCAAAGAAAAATAGTTTTCTTATTTCCCAACTTTGCTATATAAAGATAACTTATTGAGAAGTATAATGTAAGCCAAGCACAACTATGTAATGTTGTTGGCTTATATAATCATATATAATTGAATATATAAATATAATTATAAAAGTGGACACAACAGCACAAAACAGTTTGTTTTATGCTTGAATGTATGAAGAGGCCTGAAGTTTGCATTTAAGCATGAAACAAACAGTTACTGCTCAATGAGGAACCAGTGTCCACTTTTTTCTTCTTTTAAAAAAAAAAAAACCAAGGCAATAATATCATTAAGACACAAGGGGCTACTGGGCTGAAAGTGAAAGAGAAAGAAAAGACTTTAGAAGGAATCTGAAACCCAATCTTAAATAGGAAACAAGGGATTATCTTCTCTAGTTCAAAAGACAGGGGAGGAGTGTGAACTGGACAATAGGTGATCCTATCAACTCCTATTGAGAAAAAAAAATTATATTTATATTTGATCTAACCCTAATATTGAGCACTTTTACCCATAAATATAGCATACCTTAAAACTATATATATATATATATATATATATATATATATATATATGTGTGTGTATATGTGTGTGTGTGTGTGTGTGTGTGTGTATATATATATATATATATATATGTGTGTGTGTGTGTGTGTGTGTGTGTATGTGTGTGTGGTGGGGGTAAAAATTCCAATATCAATAAAACATATCTGTAAAAAGACAATATGAGTAAAGAAAAAAGGATAACTTTTCCTTAAAATAAATAAATAAATAAACATATATAAATAAATAAGAAAATAAAATTCACCGACAACATTAACAACATTGACTCACTTTCGTTTATTAGGCATTAAATTACATCACTTAGCATCCTCCATAGTTTACCTTGACTTGCACAGTTAGCTGTAAGAATATTTTAGACCATTCCTAAATTGAAAAATTTTTTAAACTTAATGATATTTTTGCTGCAAAATCAAATCCTTACATTTATCTTGATGAAGTACCTCCGTGAACAAAACACATCAGTAAAGAAAAGTTTTCCTTTTGTTTTTATATATATATATATATATATATATATATATATATATATATAGAGAGAGAGAGAGAGAGAGAGAGAGAGATGAAATATTTGAAACACTGACCTATATGCTACCATGACTGCATGACAGCCTGATGAAACCATTCTAGCTGAAACTATGGTAGCATAAAGGTCAATATATTTTATATCATACATTGCCCTACATTTTTGTTTTTGAAAATTGTATTCAATACTCTCTTAATTTATCCATTCCATTTAGTAAATATCACTTTTGCCATAGATTGAATTTGTAGAGTATAATAACATATATATATATATATCTATATATATATATATTTTTGGAAATGGATTAAATCCGACAGATTTTTTAATTTATTTGCTTAAAAGTTATTTTTAAAATGGATATTCATATTTGAGTAGATTCTCAGTTTTTATTTATTTATTTACATCTACCGGTCTGAATATTCAAGAAACCTTTTCAAAAATATGTGTCCTTTGGCAGGATTCAAACCTGTGGCCTCTAGAGTAAACCACAATTAGATATGACATCCATTAGACCAACTCAGCTACACAGGATCTCCTGATCAAACAAAGCCCAAATAGTGCTTTTGAACACATATCTTCCTCCTGTATCTCAAATATACATATTTCTAAGGCACAGTCCATAAATTAAAATATATATATATATATATATATATACCCACGTATCATTCAGGCCAATAGATATAAATAAATAAATAAAAACAGAACATCTACTCAAATATATTTTAGAAAAAAATTAGTCATATTTGAGAGACTTTTACTGAATAAAAAACAAACTCATAATTTTAAAAACTTGTATATATTTTTCTTAACACAAATAATTTTGTGTTCTAAGCCTAAGATACAGTACTTTAGCTTTTGATGATGCATTCAACTGTACAGTAATCACATGCCAGACACCTGATTATCCAATAAAAATTGAAATACTGATGAGGCAATTATTGATGTTAATGATTGGTCAAGTACATAGCACATTTGAAATCTATAAAATTGTGATAAACTGCACATTGAAATGAACTAAACTATGCATGCTTATTTAAGTATATTCACACATGGTCTGTCTCTCTCTCTCTCTCTCTCTCTATATATATATATATATATATATATATATATATATATAAGGAAAAGGTAATAATTGTTCCAATGAGAGAAAAATGTATATATTAAAAAACGAGAGAAACTGCAAACATTTTTGGTTATAATGTGAATTTGTTTTAGTGTATATATTATATTTTATTTTTGTATACCATATGAAGAATAAAAATTATATTTTCTGGTGTGTTTATGCATACATCTATGATAACGATTTTTTTTCTCTCTTTCTAAATATTGCATTGTATTGAAATAGAGACACTTTCAAAAAACAGTGCTCTAGCCTTCATTAGAAATTCTGCCAATCCCAATTATTCATTATTTTAGCATTCTTTCCATCTAATAGCATCAGAACTAATGAAAATAAGGGAATTATACTCCTTAGACCTTACTGAGGAAAATATATGTTTGTATGTATATATATATATATATATATATATATGATAAAATATAGTTTTAAAAAGGAGTTGACCGTAGTCAGGATCATCAAATCAATTTGAACAATCCTTTTCTTAGTTGTATAATATCTGCTTTGCCAGGGATTTTTTTAATGTATGCCATATTTATGGGTTAAAGACCCCAATATATAAGCGATAGAGTATATACAAATATGAAAGTGAACACTGAAGTCAACACCGAGTGGCAACAGTAAAGTAATCTTCAGGACATGAGGATTGCATTTAAGCATGAAACTGGGTTTGACCTCAATATTCACTTTTACACACACACACACACATGTATGTATGTATGTGTGTGTGCATGTGTGTATAAGAATATAAAAGTACTTGGCCAGATCAAACTCAGACCAGAGGATAGATATTTTAAGAAAGTGCTCAATACACAATTCTAGAAATTGAATGTGTAAAGCAGATAATAATATTGTTTAAAGATTAAAAATTCACTGTTAACATGACCCAGGTTTGAACATATATGTATATACATGTACAGTACCAATGAAAAGTTTGAAGTCACCTCCAGAATTAGCATGGCATAAACTTGAGAGAAGAGTGAAAAAAAAAATGAACAATAGCTCTTAGAGTCATTGAAAAAAAGAATGGACTCAATTATCAAACTTACACTTTGAGAAACTTTTGCAACAAATACCAAAATTTGTACTGTTGCAGTAATCAAGGCTAAAGGAGTGTATCTTGACGAGAGCAAAATTTAATCATAAAATGCTTTTTTCTTTTTGTCATAATAAAATTTCTAATAAAACATGTCTCACTTTATTTTAACCATGTATAATAATTTTCTCTCATTTAAAGAACAAAATAACTACATTTTGGGACAATTTAAAAAACTTTGAACTGTAGTGTGTGATGATGATGGACGTTCCCATTGACTTTGACATATGAGGATCAAACAAATTCATTCAGTTTTTATATTTGTGTCAGTCCCACTAGTGACCTGCATACAAGTCCACATATTATGCAACAGCTAGGATCTTGGGACATAGCCACAGGTATATTTGCAGATGCTTTCACTGTTGTCTTTTGTCTCTTAGCTGGCCAATACAACTGATTTCAAAATTTCTGATACCACTCTGGCACAAATATCTCCAGTTATTTCTATCCAGGGCAACTCACTTGAAGTTAGTATGAATATATATATATATATATATATATATATATATAAAGACATTTTTATGTTTATACATTCTTTTTTTTATAGATACAAATATTTAAGTAAATGCTCTTTTTATAATAAACAGTACTAGCAACATTTACCAGCCTGAATGTTCGAGAAATTGTCATAGAAAATATGCGTCCTCCGACAGGAATCGAACCTGTATACTATACGGAACCATCATATAGCCTGACATGCTTTTACCGATTTCGCCACAGAGGAGCGTTCGGTTAGCAACAGTAAAATCGACCTTGCTGTTTTGGGTTTCTGATTCCTTCTAAAGTTTTTTTTATTTTCTTTCACTCCCTTGCATCTTAGTGGCATTATTGCCTTGCCTGGGGTAAAATGATTAAAAAAAATAATTTCATTGTAAATTATTTGGGTCAGTGTTATGCGATTCATGTAGGCATGAAGAATATCTTAAGTAGTTCTCATTGCTTTGACCATTTTTGCCTGAATTTCTGGAATGAGGAGCTGTCATTGTTTACATTCAGATTAATGTCCTCATCTTTGTTGTTGCTATCACATTGTTTCAGCCATTGTACCCTCCAGCCTTCTAAGCGTCTTTCAGTCCAAGTTACCTTCAGTGAATATCAAACTGAACCTTTTATTTAACCTATGAAGCTGGATTGTTATTGTCTTATTGTCTATGGTCTTGTGGAGGTTCATGAATATGGTGGCATTTTTCCTTGAATTTGTCTTTCTAAAAGTAATAATTTTATATTCATACAACCATCCATCCTTGCATGGAATATTGCTGTCATATATGGTCTGGTGCTCCCACTGTACGTCTTGAGATCCTTGACAAAACCCAGAGATGAATATGCAATATGATAGGTCCTGATCTGGCATCTGGTCCACAATCGTTATCCCACAGATGTGCCGTGGCTTCCCTCTGTCTCTTCTACAAGTATTTTCACAGCAACTGTTCCGACGATTCCCAGACTGCCTGAATTTAAGTGAGCTATCATCTCGGTCACACCCTTTCACTGTCAAAACAGTTAAATGTAACTGTCTCTTCTACTCAAACAGCTTCTTCTTTCATACTTCCCATCTGTGGAACTCCCCTCCCCTTACTTGCTTCCCTGATGATTATAATCTTCAAATATTCAAGTGTAATGTCAATCAACATCTGACACCCTGAGCTTGTTCCCCATCCTTCTCTGTAACCTTTCCTCAAACATGCCTCTTTACTCTTGTTTTCAATCCTCTGTAACCCCTTGTGTACTGGTGGCACTCTCACCTTACTTGGGGTGAACTGCTTTAAAAAAAAAATAGATAATACAAATAGATACACGCAATTCCAATATGTGTGGATCATGAAAAATATACATATAAATAAATGAACCTAGTGAACAAAGTTTGCCGTTGATTTATTACACGTAGGTATAATGGGTCGCAATGCAAAATGTGGTTCTTGCTGTGAGTCACAATAAAAAACGTTTGAAAAACACTGGCCTAGTATATACGCTGATTCCTTCAGTGTTGTGATAACAACAACAAAGATGAGGATATCTGTCTGAATAATGATAATTCTTCATCCCAGAAATGTTATTTGTTATTTGCTTTTCAGTCATGACATTTTCCCACTAGTCAGTTATGTTTGAAATTGAAATTCATATAAATATTGAGTTTTGTTTGGTATATGTTCTAATCATTAAAATCATTTCAGGCTTCATATGGAGCTAAAAATAGGACCTTGATTTTCATCATGTCTCCTTCCTGAGCCAGAAATTCTAGTTTTGTTCAATCCCTACTTTGCTCTTTATTGAACAATGAAAAAATATAATGAAATCAATCATGCGTACATTTTACTATAATTCACTTGCATTTGTAGTGAAGGTCCAGTGTGTATTTGGAGTGTTATCACAGTAGACATAGAAACAACCCATCAGTAATGGCTGCACCCCTAATTCATACATAGATAATGGGATTAGCTTATCACACATGGCAGTATGTCTGGAACACACACATACACACACACACACATACATACATATGCAATACTGAGATTGCAAAAAGTTGGCAATAATTGCATTTGTTCAGACCTTATCTACATGTAAAAATCTTTTGCAGTTTTCATCCTAGATTGGATGTATGGGTAGTGCAATGGATATTAGCTCGGAATGAGAAATTGGAGAGACAAGTTCAAATTCCAGTCGAGTTCATTACATTTACTTACACACAAATACTCTTAGGAAAGGTATGAATCCATTCCCTCTCTAGGACTTGTATCTGGAAAAATCATTGTTATTCTACAAAAAAAACTTGTTAATGCAATATTCACTTGCAAAAAAATAACTATTCCTATAATCCAAAATACATTTCAACTTTAAATAACTTGACCGTAAACTTAAATAAAGTTAAATTGGCAACTGATCTAAAAATAACCTACTAACTGGGGCAAGAAATGACCTTCCATCAGCATGGCTGATGCTAACCTCCAGGAGAGTGGGTCATTGAGCCTTCTTGGGCTAATATTTTTCCACTGACATGAAATGGAATTATTATATTATATTGTGAGCTCTGTTGCTAGGAAAGTTGGTTCACCATGTCGTGCTAGATAATCTTTCTCACCAGAATCTGTCAAACATTTATATGTCTACCATTCATCTGTGCATCGAATATTGCTGTCACATCTGTGCTGGCACTTCAGCTATGTATTTAGAGATTCTTGATTAAATACAAAGAAGAATCTGCAAAGTTATCAGTTCTGACATAGCATCTTGGCTTCAGTCACTTTCCCACTGCTGCAATTTAGCTCCCTTGTGCCTTTTTTATAAATATTTTCATGGGAATTGTTCAGATGAGCTTTCTTTTTTGGTACCTTGATTTTACAAATTTAAGTGCAGGACTAGATTGGTAGCTAGGTCTCATCATTTTCTTCTCTCACAGTTTTCACTTATGGAACTCTCTGTGGGCTTACATTCCTGTTTTTATTTTTTTCTCCCTTTAATAATTTTTTTTCTTTTTCTTGTATTCTTTCACACTCAGTAACCCCATGCATTATTTATTGCATTGCTTGGGGAGAAATGACTAAAAAAACATACAAATGATTGATAGGCTGTAAAAAAATCAAATCAGTCAATCAATTATCCTAGTTTGAAATATTTCAGTAAAATTTTCAGTGTGTGGATATATTTTGAATGATTGTTTTCAACAAAATAAAAACTGTACACTAACATTATTAATTGTGCTGATATTTTGTACCAAAATTACCATAGATACACCAGCACACATTTTAAGT
Source organism: Acanthosepion esculentum (assembly GCA_964036315.1). Taxonomy (NCBI): domain Eukaryota; kingdom Metazoa; phylum Mollusca; class Cephalopoda; order Sepiida; family Sepiidae; genus Acanthosepion; species Acanthosepion esculentum. The sequence continues at coordinate 56,383,817 of OZ038481.1, forward strand.
TTTCTATATACATTCTACAATGATTAGATGTCATATGTAAAACACAAGACCATCCATCAACATTGTTAAATCAGTGGAAGTAAAAAAAGTCAAATTTGTACATCTGGATATTTTTATTTCAGTTTTCTTAGCATATGAGCAGTTTCTACAAAAATTGAAAGAACTTACTGTTTAATTCTCTTTTAACATGATAATCTTTTAGAAGATAATCCCATTATCCCAAATGCAATACTTATACAGTGAACAGATTTATTTTAAAATAAAACTGAAAGAAAAAATAAGCAAAACAAATATCTATTGGCAATGCATCCAAAAATTTCAATATATGCTTTTGTATAGTCACTCCTCACTTAACAACTTAAATGTTTAATATTTCCTCAGACTTACAACAAGCTATAAAATCTCATAAAATAAAAAATAAATCTCACCAATCAGTATTTTATGTTGTATGAAAACTTTCCTGTACCGCTCCAGTAAGTACCTGATTCCTCCTGCTATCCTCTATTTTTACAAGAGCCTGATCAGGCCAAAAATGAAGTACTGCTGCCACATATAGGCAGGGGATGTCCAATCCTAATTTTCCATTCATTAGCCTAAAAGCACCTATGTGGCCTTGTGGGTGATGAATAATTTTCCAATTTCCAACCCCTTTCTCACAGACAAAACATTGCAAGTCTCTTGCTGCTCTATTGTTATATCCATGGAAAGAGGAACTACATTCCTTAGTTCCACCAGTTCTAACCTATATGGCTAAGGACCACCATGCCTCACACATTGTGGAGAACCACCCTCTTTCCCTTCATATTCCATTGGTGAGATGTAAGTTACATTCAAGCAGCTCCTCCCCACAAACCACTACTTTCTGGATCTGACTTCCTAGAGGATGCTTCCCTGATCACTACAATAACAACTTATTCAAGTCAAGGGTTAACCGTTATCTTCCCCACATATCCTCATAAACTGTGCCTCTTCCCTCTTACTTTGTAACCCTCTACCTTGAGTGGCACTTGGGTCTTGTATAGGGTGAACATTATTGTAAAAAAAAAAATTTCTTAATAAATAACTTTCTCTTTTAATTATAACTACATTCTATCTATTGCTATACCACAAGATTCTTGTAACACAACCATGAAAAAAAAGCTAAATTTTCTTACTTACGTTTTCTGGCCATTTGGTAAAAGTCATAGCGCATACCTCGATAATACATGTTGTCATCAATAACAATGAGAGAATTAAAGTCCTCAAGTTGGTTCTTTTTGTCATTGTGAAATGATTTTAGAGCCTTTTGAAAATTTAGCCATAATTCATTGCTAACTTTTTCTGGTCTTCCTTCAGTTACTTCTGGCAAAGTACTCAGTACATAATCTATACAATCAAGAATGTCTTCTCTGTATTTTTTCCAAGTTGAATCTCCCTGAAATGAAATTTGATTAAATCATTTGAAAATTTAATTCATTAGGCACTGTATTCTAACCTCATTTTATAATATACAAAGAACTAGAAAACCATTTAAGCTGTGTGACATAAATTGTGTGTGTGTGTGTGTTTGTAGAATGTATAATAGTATCCGAAACAAAAGTAAAGATGATGAGACAAAGGGGAAAATTTTTATTAAAGATGTGCTTCACTGGAGAAGCATATGCTCTCCTTGGTTTCTTAAGCCAAAGAGCGTGCGCACACACACACACACATGCATATACATTACAGTTCAAAATTTAAGGCCAACCCTTGGTAATTTTTTAAATTGGCCCCCAAAGTAGTTGTTTTGTACTTTAAATAAGAGAAAATTATTATACATGGTTAAAAGAAAGTGAGACATAATTATTATGAGAAATTCTTTTTTTTAAAAAAAAAGCATTGCATGATTAAATTTTGCTCTTGTGAAAATATCCTCCTTCAGCCTTGATTACTGCAGCACAAATTTTTGGCATTTGTTGCAAGAATTTCTCAAAGTATAAGTTTAATAATTGATTCCATTCTTTTTTCAATGACTCTAAGAGCTATTTTTCTTATTATTTTTTCACTCTTCTGTCAAGTTCATTGCATGCTAATTTTGAGGGTGGCTTCAAACTTTTGAACTGTCGTGTGTATATATAGGAGAAGATGATATATACATTTTTATATCTCAGAACGAAGTTAGGAAAATTAATGACAAAATGGAAAAAACTTTTTGTATGACATGTTTCATCCTTTAGGACTTCATCAGAGTAAAGTGATGTTTCTGTTGATGTAACTAAACATGCATATGAAGGGGAGGGGGAATATAAAAACACAAACACTGGTTATAATCATGCATAGATAGGAAATAGGAAATGCTGAAAATATTTGGAAATGTTAAATTTTTAAATTAAAATTATTTTTTTTATACATGTTTTTGGTATATAGTCTAAACAATTTAATTGAGTTTCTTTTTATTTTTTTTTATATTTTTATCACTTTTGTTATTAAATATCCTACGTTGTGTTAACAGAAGATCTGCCAAGAAAGGTGAAATGTTGTAAGAATCTGAACATAAATTTACTAAGGATGATTTTAAAGATTAAAGCACTTTCTATACATCTTGTTAAATTGCTTTCTCTTTTAATTAAAGTAGCATTTTTTAAATTGAAATTATAGTCAGACTCATTACAGTGAGCAACTAATGTACTGAGTGTGCTTTTTTGTAAAAGTTCCATTTTGTTTTCATATATTTTATTTAAATCTTTGGGGTTTCTCCTATGTATTCCTTGTGGCAATTATTACAGGTGACAGAGTAAATTCCTCTTTCAAGTTTTAGCTTACTATTATTCTGTTTTGTATTAATTACCATATATTTCCACATATAAGGTGACCTTTAGATAAGACAAGGCATAAAAATATAGCAGATTTTCATGAATTTATCCTATACCTGTAGTATAAAATGACTGCTTATTGATTATATAAAGATGATGTTATTGGAAATATTGTTATTTACTATAACCTTAGAAATTCAAAATAAACAAAATAATAAAACCGATTCTATATCATGTTTTTCCTACACATGTCCCTAAAAGAGAAACCATTGTTTTCTTTATGTTTCATCACGTGAGCTCTTGCGAATACTGATTCTTCTTCTTCTTCCTTTTCTTTTTCTATATCTAAACAGTTAAAAACAGCCTGGTGTACTAATCGACATTTATTTATACTTCATTGACAATCGCAAAATATCACTAATAACAGTACAATAATGTAAGATAATACTACATTCCACTTTCAACATTTCTTTTATTCGCAATTATAACTTGATGTTTACATTTTCTCAGCTGAACTAATTTTTAAGGGTGATTTTTGGATTTAAAGATCATCTTATATATCTGTCTATATTTCTGAGATATTATGTACATTATTTACATTATTTGGACTATTGTCCTCATCTTTGTCACCATATTTATTACGTTGCATGCTCCGTGGTTGGAATGTCGAACTGAACCCTTTATTTCGCTCACTGGGGTAGACTGTTCTAGTTCCACATGCCATAATGGATGTCAGTTATCAGTTATCAATTTTTCCCTCTGAAAGTTCTCACTGCCTTAACCGGGTATTGAACTCACACTCTTTTTGGGTCCTGCCACTGGATCTAACCAACACCTTTATCCACTGTGCCATGTGTCCTTGAGGACATCTGTGTATGAATTTCTGGGTATTATAAACCTAATGTCTTCAGCAATCATTTTTTACCAGTGCTCATATTGCAATTTTTTCCGTTATCATTGTATGTTTTTACCAGGGCTCATATTGCAACTTTGTTGTTATTATCGCTTTTCTCTGGCACTCCTTATTACTGGTTCCCATATTGTATTCATTTTTATGCTTGGTCGGCTCAGGAGATTTTTGTGGCCTAGCATATGTGCTGATTCCTTAAGTTTACAAATTAAATAGATTGTAACATTTTTGTTCTTATTAAAATTCTAAACATGGAATTTAAAACAATAAATATTGCCAAGGGATTGTGAGTACAGTCTCTGAGTCAGGCAGTGTGCACTTTAACTCAGTGGAAATGGGTGGACAATAACTTAGCAGTACTAAAAATAAGAACTAGACAATATCCTTAGATATGGGCAGTGGAACAAGAACAGTCTACCTGCATAGATTAAATAAAGGGTTCAGTTTAGAATTGTAGGTTACTAAGATTGATATGAACCTGAGGAAGGCTGGAGAGCACAACAGTCAAAACATTGTGATAACAACAACAAAGATGAGGACAATAATCTGAATATAAATAGTATAAATAATGATCTCCTCATCCCAGAAATCTAGATGGAAATTGCCAAGAGAGTTGGGGAAGTATACAGTAACAGTAGTGTCAAGAGAAAAAAATGTCCTTTTGACACCCTGTTTTTTGCATGTACATAGATTAAACATTGTCCAACAGTTATTGTCTGGATATCAGTTTCAATAATTTCAAGGCCTTGAAAAATTCTTCAAGGAATTCATCAATTCAAAACCAGAATCATTTGATTACAATGAAATTCATAATTTAAACCATGGAAAATGATTTCAAGACTGAAATGGTGCTACAAATTTATATGAATAAAAGGTTTTATTGTGAATTGCATCAACCTTTATATCAGTTCTCAACACAATCCAGTTTCCAAAATCCAACCAAACAATTTTTTTTTCACTTCTTGGTCAGATAAAGGACTTTTCAGCACCTCCTCATATATCTACATACATAATCAGTATCATGTCTTTAAAAAATTAAAGAAATTCTTATTTGAATAAATTTTATTCCAATTACTGAGATTAATAAAAAAAAAATGTTTTTAAAAATGGTGTGTCTACAGAAATTCACCTCTCCTAGAAATATTTTTTTTTCAAAATCTATTTTCATATTGTATCAAGCTCTCCAGATGACTAATATACATTTTTTTATCCTGAATTTTTCACATTTTTAAGATGGGTCAGTTTGCTATGTAAATTCATTATAAATTGATCCCTCCAAGTCAAAAAATAAAATAAAATAAATGTAAGTAAAGAAAAGTTGAATGTCATAAATAGCAACTCAAAATGAGAAACTGGAGAGCCAAGTATAAATTCCAGTCAAATTCATCACATTCATTTAGGCGCGAATATCCTTGGGAAACTTATCTCTTCCTCCCCCAGGCTATGGGTAAATGGCAGGACATACTGGGTTCTATAGACTTGTTTAGTAGCCAGTCTTATAGAAGGAAAACTTTGAAATCAAACCATCCTGGAAAGGGTTGAGCTACATCAAGCTATCTTGTTCAAGACATACCACTGCTGCTAGGACAGCGTATATGGTGTCCCCATGACCCAAACGGGTTACAGGACTCATAATTGTTAAGTACAGTAAATAATTATAATAAAATGAAAAGGAAATTAAGAATATGCTTTAAATTCATTATTTCAAGGCTGCTTGGAAATTTTCTATATAGGCATTATTTTAACACAAGGAAAATGGTAAGTAAAAATATGCTTTAAATAATATAAATATTAATGTTATTTTAACATGAAAGTTTGTATGCAAGAATATTCTTTTGGTTTGCATATATGGATCAAATTATAATTATTTTACATTCTGAAGTGAACTACCCTCTTAAAATTTAGAAAATTTATAAAAAAATGGATATTCATGATCTGGAGTGTTTAATCAATAATGGTATGAAAAAAATTTGAAAAAGTGATTATTTTGTGGTGAGGTGAATTTCTGTAAAAATGCCAAAAATAAAAAAAATTATTTTCACAAAGGAAAAATGTTTTTTTGTTTTACCTCTGCAGACAATTTTCTATTGTCAGTAAGAAACTCTTTTAGGTTATCAGGCATCAAGTCATCATAAGAGAGAACCACAATGTGAAACTTGGAGATTAATTCAGATGTTTTCAACTTCTGTGCCAATGTTGATTTTCCGCTTGCTGGTAGGCCACATAAAACCAAGAAACAGTGCACCATTTTTCCACTTGCACTTTTTCCTGCAGTTAACATATACACAAAAGAGCAAATAAGATAAAACAAGACACATTGACAAGAACTCTTCTGTGTGAGTACATACAAAAATGTTTATTAAGTTGAGGTTTTTAATAACTTCTTTTCTGTATAAAATCTAAACAGGAAATAAAATGAAATTAGAGTAAATTTATTAAAATTATGTCATATTTAGTTACAAGAAAATTAACCGTTATTATATCTGCCATCTTCAATAGTCTCTCAAAAGTACACTAAACACATTTTACCAGTGTTTATTTTTCTTTTGATTTATAAAACTTATCACATTTAACTTAACAATAAGACATTTTAGATTAGAGAGGAAAGCTTAAGAAAAAATTTAATTTGCATAGATGGATGTAACCACTTTATGCCTTATAAAAAGCCCCAGGCACCACCTCATTGTTGAACACAAAAATTGTCATCAACATACCAAAAATCATACTTTTTTTTTAAAGCATTTCATCCCAAGCAAGGCAGAGTGCCACTAGTATGCAAGGGGCTACAGAGAGTAGAAGTAAGGGAAAAGACTGGGTATGGTTGAGGAAAGAATAAAAAGAAGAACAGAGGATAAAAAGAAGAATGGGAATCAAGGCACCAGAAGATGTCAGTTAACATTACACTTAAATTTTTGAAGATTATAGTTATCAGGAAAGCAAGTAAGAGGAAGGGAGTTCCACTGTCGAGAAGTGCAAGAAAAGAAGCTGTTGGAGTAGAACAGGCAGTTACATTTAACTGTTTTGACAGTAAAAGGGTGGGACAGAGATGCAAATCTAGTAGCATGCTTAAATTCATGCAGTCAGGGCACCAGTGAAAATAGCTCATTAGAGTAGATGCTATAAAAATATTTATAGAAAAGACAGAGAGAAGCCACATTATGTTGGTGAGAAAGTGACTGGAGTCAGGTCAGGACTGATCCCATTGCATATCTGTCTTTGGGTTTTGTCAAGAATCTCAAGATGAACAGTGGGGGCACCAGACCACATATGGCAACAGTATTCTATGCATGGGCGAATGGTAGATTTATAGATGTGAATGATGCACTCAGACAAGAAAAACCTTTTGGCGCAACATAGACAACCAGCTTTCCTTGTGGTAGATGCAACTATTGATTCAGCATAGTTGTTACACCTCAGGTCAGTAGAAAAAGTGAGGCTGAGAAGACACAGTGTGGCGCTCTCATGGAGTTGAGCATCAACCTCGCTAATAGGAGACAGAGACATTTTACTATGGTGAGTAAATGACAGCAGTTTCGTTTTGGATGCATTAATACATGGAAGTAAATCTTTTGCTTCAAATCTAACAAAGATAGGGCCCAATGGAATTCCCATGGAAATCCCATCAATTTGTCTATACATCATTTTGTCAAAATTGATTTCAAGAGACATGGTAGAAAATTTCATTATTTACAAGCAAGACTTGCTTGGTATTAAAAGACTTAATTTTTATTTTCAGTATATCAGTGATGTTTTACATATGTTCAACAGTGAGGTGAAGTTTGAGTTTTCATAAAACTTTAAATAAATTAATATTTTAGCATATTCATATTTTGCATTTTATTGGATATATCAAAGAAACTCTCTACTGAACAAAGTGATTATATATATATATATATATATATATATATGTGTGTGTGTTTAAAATTAGCTATATTTATTGTTATAGAGAGTTCATTATTAGACATGGAGCATTTATATAGAGAGACAGTGTGAACATAAGAATCAACACTTCATGGGGACTGTCATTTTCATACCTCAAATGATCTTTAGACTTAGTGAAGATTATTTGAGCCATGAAACTGATGGTTACAATGCAGTGTTGAGTCTTTTGTACAAACTGTCTTTATACATAGTTAATAAAGAAAAGTTCAAAAGACTTATATCTATGCAACTTCAAGTTTCACGGATACACTGGACATCAGGATCAGATAAAGCTATCGAATTTATTTACAGGTATCATATTTATATAAGCTGCATAAAGAAACACTAATTATTGATACCAAACAAATTTCAAAACTGTTTTATAATATAAAATGTTCTAACAAGACAATATTTAAATGTCAAAAAATATTTTAACGTGACAACATTTAAACATAAATTGTTCCATTTTTATATTTTTACCATTATAAATTGTATTTTAACACAGAAAATGTTACTACCAATTGTATAGTTCCAAATATAAACATTTACTGATTTAAAAATTGATTTTTATTTATTTATTTCATTTGTTTTTTATTTTAATTTTATTTATTTATTAATTGTTTTATTTTATATTTTATAAAATAACTAAATAAATTTAAAATCTGAACTATATGTTTTGGGTCTGTTAGGTGTTAATGATCTGTTATTATGTATAAAATCATTCTTTTTATATATATATATATATATATATATATATATATATATATATATATAATAAAAATATAGTTTTAAGATATGCTATATTTATCGGTAAATGTGCTCAATATCAGAGATAAAGTGTATGAAAATATAAAAGTGGACACAGTCTGTTTTATGCTTGAACACAATATTCAGGCCTGAAGATTACATTCAAACATTAAACAGACTGTCACCACTTGGTGTTAACTTCAGTGTTCACTTTATATATATATATATATATATATATATATATATATATATATATATATATACACATTATAGTAATAATAATAATAATAATAATAGTAAAAATAATAATAATAAAACAATTATTTTCTGGTAGTCTGGGATTTAAAGCACTGCTAGAATAACAATTTTGTGGAATCAACTGAATCATGTAAATTCCAATTCAATATCCCAACTGGTCTCCCATTCTATACCACTTTGTATTTTTACCATCTTTTTTAGTTTTTTTCTCTTGTGCATTAGCTTTCAACAATCACTGTCTGCTTAGAATTTCAATTTGTTGTTCTTCTGTTTCATATTTACCATTTGATAAATTAATGCTATACAGGTTACCTAACGCTACAGTTTAGGTTTTCTTTAAAATGCTTCACCTTCACTAAGATCAATATAGACCAGCATTAATGTTTAACACTAACTGTAATATATGGTTCTATTTCAGAAATAGCAAGTGTGAAATGTAAGCAAAATAAGCTAAAAATCTCACAAAATATTTAATTTTACCTATAACATCACTGTTCATTAAAGCTAGTCACTGGAAATTCAAATGCTTTTCCTATTTTATCTCAACTAAAACTTATATAAAACCAATTATCAGTTTCCAGAATATCAACTGTTGATGTATTCACTGACTAATTCGTTCCTGACAATGTCTGAGATGTTTATTTTACCATTTCTTCATATTTCTAATATTTCATCTATTTAACACACAGATGTTGGATTGTCTTCTTAAGATCTTTTTGTTAGAGAATAGAAATCTATTTGAAAATAATTTTCTTCTTAGCAATTGAGGCATTATCACAATAATAATTTTACTGATTAAAAGTCACTAGAACTCAACTAAGTGTCTTGAGAGAATATTGGGCCTCAAACTAACACCTGACCTCAAGTGGAACACTTATATATTATCCATCACTAAAGACACATCTAAAATGATCAGCTCCCTGTACTGCTCCAGTAATGTTGTGGAGTTATTTCCTCAATAGAACTTGTAGTCGGACTAAATGCGTCCTAAATGGGGTAAACGTACAGAAACGTTAGGAACTTGTAATAAAGTGTTACGCAGAGTAATCGAGGTGTGGTTGCTGATGACTACTCTCTCGACTACCTACTGACTCTTACTTATAATGGGTGGGAGAGTCTATTACCTATATATTCTAGGTGTCTTCCACTATAACACCCCCCTCCTAAAACGTTACTCCGAAGGAGTAAAAGTTTTAATTTTTTTTATTTTATTTATTTTTTTATTTTTAACCCCGTTGAAAAATCTGCACAAACACGAATGTCTTTAGACTTTTTTTTTCACATATACCGTCGGAGCTGCCCAATCACTGTAGTCAACTTTTTTGAGTACACCGGATTTCTCTAATCTGTCCAATTCTTTATCAATCTGTTCTATTGAGGCAAACGGAACATTCCTTTTCTTTTTGAATACCGCCTGAGCGTTTTCTTTTAAAAAGAATTTTGCCTTCATCTTGGTACACGTTCCCAAGCCCGGAGAAAAAACAGTAGGAAATGTTTCCTTAAGTTTGTCTATTAATTTTTCGGCTTCGGAGTTTATGGTTTTTACCTTGTAACAGAAAGAATTTATCGGTAGATCCTATAACTGAAACTCCGTTATCCAGTTTGTACCGAGTAAGTTCATGTTATTTTCCACTACTCTCTCGACTACCTACTGACTCTTACTTATAATAGGTGGGAGAGTCTATTACCTATAGACTAGGTGTCTTCCACTATAACAAGTAAGTATTAGGTTGGTGCAAAAATAATGTCGTTTTTTTGACGTTCAACTTCATGTGAGAAAACGACATTATTTTTGCACCAACCTAATAACTGACTCCTCATGCTATCCTCTACCTTTACAAGAGCCAGATCGGGTTGAAAATACATATTTGGGCAGAAGCTGCTCAGTCTTCGCTTTCCAGTCTTGATAGAGTTCAAAAGCGTCTCTGAATCCTTGTTGGAGAAGAATTATTTTCCACCCTCCAGCCTCTCTCTCTCACAGGTGCAATGTGGTGAGTCTCTCACTGCTTCTATGGAAAGTGCTCATACAAACTACATTCCTTGGTTCTGCCAGGTCTAACCTTCACAGCTAGGACCTGAAATGCCACTTACATAGTATCAAACCACCCACACCACATCGGGACCAATAATATTGATGATTCTTCTTTAGATTTTATCAAGGAGCTCTAGATTGATAGTAGGAGCACCAGACCATATATGTTAGCAATATTCTAAGCATGGACAAATGGTAGACTTATAGATATGTAAGAATTGGATTTGTTTTGCTGGCATTGTCATTTCAAAATCAAAATGTCGAACACAATTATACTGAATAAAAAAATTGGCAGCTTTTAGTGAATTTTGAATTGTACTCTTTATTTAATCTACAAGTGTGTCCACATTCCACTGTGCCTGCCTAGGGATATCTCATGTTGTTTTTATTTAGTACTGCCCAATTATTGCTTGCTCTGTTTTCCACTGAAACTAAGTCTGTACTACCCAGAGCAGGGATTGAACTCAGAATTACTATACAACCAAATTCATGAACCAGTGCTTTAATCCACTAGGCTACCTTCTCATGTAAGCAATAACTGAGCAACATAAAAAAGAACAAGATGAGATATTCCTAGACTTGGATAGAGAAACAAAATCAATCTATGTAAATTAAATAAAGGGTACATTTTGAAAGTTCAAAAATCAACAGGCAGACGAATGAAAACAACTACAAGGCACAATAGCTGAAATGATGATGTGATAATAACAACAAAGATGAGGACATTAGACTGAATATAAATAATAACTCCTCATTCTAAAAATTCAGACACAAAAAGAAATGGAAAATTTCTGACAGGAGCAATAAAAGATACTAGAAATATCATTACATTTGCCATTAATAGACAATAAAAACAAATTCTTGTTTTTAGCCCAACACTCATTAGTCATAACCAATTAATTACTTTCATTCATTTTCTTTAACATTTTTTACTGTGAATTATTAATGTGGTATTTTCAATGGTAGCTAATTGGTTAGAACTGGTTTTAACAATATTTTTTATTTAGTTTTCTTTTCTTTTATTTGACAGAAAATGACTGTGCTTAAAAATACTGAGCTTTAAATGTAGATGACAGGTTATAAAATCTGCTCAGGCAATGAATCTAACACTTTCGCCCCAGCCCCTCAACCTCCAACGTCTTACTCTCTGGGTTGAGGTGTCTACTCGGTCCTAACCTAACTTAAGGGAGTGGCCGTAGGTCCCCTGAGCATCTGTAGATCATTTGACCAGCGCACTGGTTTAATCCTGCTTCCTGCCCACGTTGTGATTGGTTTGATCCAGAAAACAGAAGTGGAGAGTGTGCTAAGAAATTTAGAATGCAGCAAAAAAAGAATTAATATCTGCAGAAAGCCGGACAAACAACTATTCAATGGTTGAATTGTTAATGTCTTTTATATCACAGAAAAGAATAGTATAGAAAAGAAAAGTATTTGACATAAAAACTCATACACTGGATTCTAGACAGAGAGAGAGAGTGTATTGTGATTAACTTGTTAAATCGTCTCAGAATGATATATGATTCTTGCTATGGGGGGATAAGATTTCTGTATGGGGCTTAAATTTTGTAGTGGCGTTCCTCCTCAGCAGTAGTAACAGTAGTAGTAATATTCATGGTAGCAGAAGCAGCGGTACTTACATCAACAGTACATGTTAGCGGATGCTTCATTCCAATCTCTGACGTCACTTCCTCTCCTCCTCGAGTCTCCAATTCGACTTTCCACTGTCTCTAGCCCAACTCTTGCCCGGGCTAATTCTCTTCTCCAGTCTCACCAAGAATTTTCTCCCATCTCTCTCTTTCGCAGTATAACTACGCGTTTATATAGAAAAACCCAGCTGGTCATAACCGACCCTTGGCCCTACTACTTCGCACATGATTATCACAGGGTTCTGGCTGCTTCAACCAAAATCATGTGAATCCCAAAGTTCCTTATAGCTTACTAAGCTTTATTTCAATTTTTAACTGATAAAAATTATTTCAACCATTTTCCATTGTCTTCTAATGACCCAGATTCCATTGGGTACAACTTCTGCCCTAGATCAGATTTCCCATCAGTAAACAAAATGCTCTGATCTAATTTCGCTACTCAGATCTACTCCAATTTCAATTAAAAAAATATACGTGTGTGTGTATGTGTGTTTCCCACACTCTCTCTCTGTCACATGAATGCCAAATGTTTCCTTATAAGGAAATGTTTAATATTAACATTACCATATAAAATGTTTCATGAATTCATAAAATATAAAAATATATTTATTTTTGTTGGCGTGACATCGAGAGATGGTGAAATAATTTTAACCTAAGGAATATGAGAAAGAAACCTTGTTGGTATCTGCAAGGATACTGAGAAGTGTGATAGGAATTTGATGTCTCAATAACCTATTTATAAAATAGCAAAAAAATGTTGCAATACTTTTGATATAAATGATTGTTTCATAAAAATCCAGTCAGAACCTAGCAGTTTATCTTTCCTCTGACCTAGTTCAGGTGGCTGGATGGGGGAAGGACTGGCATGTAAAATTCAATACCAAAACTAAACTAGTCACATTTCACCACTACCACCACCATGCAAATCCTGAATGTTCACCTATCATGATGAATGGGCCTTCTCTCAAGGAGGCTTCTTGCCTTGACCATCTATTGGGAATCAATCTCTGTCCAGACTTTAAGTGAAATTCTGATATATGATCTATATCTAAAGATACTGGAAAATGTTTGGTTCATTGTACCACTCCAGTAAGTATCTGATTCACTCTGCTATACTCTATCGCTACAAAAGCCAGATCATACCAAAAATGGAGTATTGCTGCTATATCTGGGCTGGAGCTGCCCAGTACTCACTTGCCTGTCTTGATAGAGTTCAAAAGGGTCTATGCATCCTTGTGGGTGATGGATTATTTTCCACTCTACAACCCCTTTCCCGCAGACAAAACATTGTAAGCCTCTCATTAATCTATCCTTATTTCCATATGTTCTGAAAAGATACATGTTTTGGTCCCACCATTCCTGACTTTTGCAGCTGGGATCCACCCTGTCACATACACAAGAAACTCATCCTCATTCCCTTAGTATTCTATTAATAAGAAGTAAGTTTCACTCAGACAGTTTCTATTCAAGAACTGCTTTTTTTATGGAACAGACTCCCAGCAAGGTGTTTTCCCAATCACTACAATCTTCAAGCCTATAGTTAACTGTTATCTTTGTTGCATAACCCCATGAATTTAGCTTCTTGCTTTTTCTTACACTCATATACCCTCTACTTTGAGTTGCTCTTAAGCCTTGTATTGAGTAAACATTAGTATAAAAAAAAATCAATTTGTTGATTTGATGCTAAAAGGGCATAAGTTGAGTTTTTGTGAAATGAGAAAAAGTATATCGAGGCAGGCCTAACTCAACATATGCCTGTTTTGTATAATGTGACTTTTTCAAATTGCGAAAAAAAAAAACATGCAAAAAGCATATAACAACTTATACTCTGTTAGAAACACACTGACAATTTTGATTCAACAATAAAATATTGAGTTATAAACAAATTCACTTGCATACTAATACCCTTAGGAAAGGTATGAATCCTCTTCTTTTCCCCCCAGCTATGGGTAAATAGCAGGACAGACCATGTTCTATAACCTTGGATGGCAACTGGTCTACCAGAGAAAGAAATGGCAACTTACTGCAGGAAGAAAAATCTGCCTCATCAGTCATGTATTGAAATATACATGATCACCTAAGCATGTATCACGCGTGACACATAATTGACTGACTGTGGACAATAAAAGTAGTGATACAGACCATATGCATTGTACTATTTAATACTATAAAAACCTTCCTCCTGGTGAAAAAGCAGCTGATTTGACTTTCAGTAAGAAATAGAGACAGTGCGATTTTGGTGTATTGACTTGAAGACAGCCTAACACAGTGACACAACCAAAACAGCCCCCCTATAGAACAAGAACCATAATAGCCAAACACCCGTTTGTGCCACAGATGATGATGTGGCTATGTTAAAGATAGAACTATGTCAAAATAATAGCAAGCAAGCTCACTCCTCCATCTCCATGTCACTTTCTTTCTTTTTATGTGCCATGTCCTTTCAGGACATAGGCGATCATGGCTCTCCACCTCCCTCTATCCCTTGCAGCTCTCAACAAGTTCCTTCCCTCTGCTTCCTCTCCCAGACCACGTTCTGTCATCCACTTGCTTAAGTCCGCCAGATATGTCACGTGTTGTTTTCCTTGTCTCTCTTTCCCTCTATTCGACCCGTGAGTATAAGATTTTTCAGGCCCTCTTTCCTCATTATGTGTCCCAGAAACTTCAGCTGTCCCTTCTTGATATTAAGTATACGCCACCTCTTAGTTTGCAACCCAACCTCTTTAAGATCTTATTGTTGCTCATATGCTTGGTCCATGATATCCTTGGCATCTTTCTGTAGAACCACATGTCTGTCACCTCAAGTCTATTCTTCATCTTTGAGGAAATCGTCCAACATTTGCTGCTGTAAAGAAGGACAGACTAGTCTGATTATAATCAAATATGAATGTCACTGATTTCTGATCAGTTTATGAATTAAAGTGGTCCAGTTAAGTAGCATTTCCACATGTGCATAGTCGCCATTATAGCATATGCATCTTTTTCTATTGTCAAGTGATTTTGTTCATTAGCATTTAATGTCCTTGAAAAGAAAGTGTACCAGACTGATTTAAGATGATAATGACAGTGTGATCAGATACATCTCGACAACAAAGGAAACTAATTCATCAATAAAATGCACTACAGTTTCTTCTATCTCAGCTTTCAAACATTTGAATGCCTTTTTTGCTATCTTGTGTCATAGAAACTTTATATAAGAGGAGAATAAGTGCATCATACCCATTATACAACATAGTGAATTCATTATTTATATTCGAACTACTGTTCTCAACTTTGTCGTTGTTACCATACTGTTTCATCTGCTGTGCCCTCTGGCCTTCCTCAGGTGTAGTTATGGCATTAATCAGCAGGCAGATTAGGTTTAAGGCTCCAAGTTCGCTACAACAAATTGGCCTAATGGATTAAAATGTTGGTTCAAGAATTTGGCAATATAGTAATTGTGAGTTCAATCCCTGGTTCGGGCAATGTGTAACAGGTGAGCAATAACTTAACAGTACTAAAAATGGAAACAGGTGAGCAATGACTTAGCAGTACTAAAAATAAGAACTAGACATGGGCAGTGGGACAAGAGCAGTTTATCTCTATATATTAAGTAAAGGGTTCAGTTCAAAAATCCCTGTAGATTAGTATACACCTGAGGAAGGCTGGAAGTCACAATGGCTGAAAGGTTGTAATAATGACAACAAAGATGAGGACAATACTCTGAATATAAAAAAATGTAAATAATGATAACTCCTCATCCCAGAAATTCAGACAGAAATAATTCATATTCTATGTTTACACAGGCGTGTAGATGATGAATTATTTTCCCACCCTACAGCCCCTTTCCCATAGATGCAACATCACAAGCCTATTGGTTTTCTATCACTATTTCAAAGGAAAATGTTGTTAGAGCAACATTCCCTAGTTTCACCAGTTCAGACATTTACAGCTAAGTCCCACTATGCCATATACGCAGGAATTAACTATTCCCATTCCATTCATATTCCATTAGTAAGAAAGAAGTTCCATTCAAAGAGATTCTTCCCTAGACCCACTGCTTTGTGGAATAGATTCCTAAGAGAATGCTTCCCTGACTACTACAATCTTAACCTCTTCAAATCAATCATTGTCTATCCTACATATCTCCATAATTTACAATTCTTACACCCATAAAACAGTCCCATACCTTGATTGTGTTTTGGGCCTGTGGAGTTATCCCACTCACTTTCTTAAAAAAAGGGACACTCACTAAGCCTATAAATAGCCAGTGACATTCTCTATCATCCTCTTTTTCCTATTTCACTCAGGTGTTAAATAATAGTTTAGCAGACTATTATTTTTAGAGGGAATTGTATCTCAGCTGTGACTTCCAGAGGTTGACACTCAAGATCAGATGCAAGCCAAAATAAAGAAGTCGATTTTGATTGGCTGAGCTAGTGTGGGAATGATAGACAGGAGAAAGGTTTCAGAGAGTTGAGTCTTGACCTTCAAGCAATGTTAGACATGTTTTCTTTTGTGCCTGAAACAGCTCCTCACTGGATAGATAGAACATGTTGACATGGATGTTAATAAGATAGTTAAGTTAAAATAAAAAAAAAACAACTAGCAATCACCGGCCAAGAGAGGACAGGATGGGAACACCCCCACCAAGGGTCAGTAAGATGTAGGTTGAACAAGGAAAATGTTTTCCCCACTGAGGAACGCACACCTGCACACACACACACACATATGTACGCACTTTTCATTTCATTTTTTTCTAGGACTTTCTCCTATGCCAAATTTCACACACATAAACAATTTGCTTAGTTTAAATGTTTTCTTTATTCATTTTCATTGTTTTGTAACATGCAACAATATTCTATTGTCTATGTATACCTTTGTTTTGTTAATACATACTTATCATTTGTTTATATATATAGTTTTGTTGCTACTTTGTATTTTATTACTTGTCACATTCCGAGTCTGCCATTTTTGTTGTGGGATAAACATGTCAGGAGACATGTGTTTTCCACCTAAACATTCAACCAGCATACTCCCACAACAGGCCTTGTACTGAATGAACAAATGTATAAATAAAAAAAGTTTTTTCAGAGTCTTTCAGGATCGGGTTTAATTTTACTCTCAGAAATAGTATAACCCAGAAAGTCCATGGGGGCCAGAGAGAATATACACTTATTTTGATTGTAGATCAAGTTAAACCTCAACAGCCTGAGGTTAATGTCATGCTCTTCTTTACTTTTCCCACAAAGAACGATGTTATCCAGGTAAGTAAACATGTGAGAGAGTGTTCAATGGTGAATTTGACTGTAATGTACTGAAAGCAAGTAACTCTATTGGTTACTCCAAATAGAATACAATAGAATTGGTATAGCTAACTTCAAAAGCAGTGTAAGGTTCATCTTTATCAAGTATTGGGACTTGATGACAGGCAGACTTCAGATCAATTCTATCAAAGAATCAATATTTTGCCACACTGTTCACTAGTTCATCAATCTTTGGTATTTAGTAAGCAACTAACAGTGTGAAATTGTTCACATTCTGAGAGTAATTGACTACCATTCTTATACTGTTCATTAGTGATCATGACACTTGAAATAAAATGATTATCTGGAAAATTATGTTTTCCTGACTAAGCTGTTAGTGGGCTACAGTCATTGGTATGGTTGACCACTTATATCTGAGTATGCCTGTCTTTTAGGGTGGCTAGCTAATCCCTGTTGCAGACGTCTACTCAGGCACATTTGTGTTTGTTAAACACCTAAAAAAAAACACTTGTGGTTCATACTGCGACTATGCTGACCAGACTGTATAGTTTCTTGGAGAGAGTATATAATCTGGCATGATCACAAGATTAGACAAGGCTAGTATGCTCAAGACATTGTTTATGATGACTTGTGACTTTGTGTTAGCATGAACAGTCACAAATTGTTAACAGCTTTTTAACAGTCCTTTCTACCCAATTTCACTCAAAAGGGTTCGGTCAACCTGTGGTATGGTTTTTCAAGTACTGCAATTGTGTCCTCCCCAGGCCAGTATTGTCAAGAAGTTACCAAATTGACTCTGATGAGATTGGAACCCACATCTTATGGTTGGAGCACTAACATTCTTATCGCTTGGCCAAAATCATTGGTAAGATTAGCAAAATATCATCGTAGGGACACAGGAAAGCTAGAAAATCCACACACATTTATGAATAAACTCAGGTTTTACTATAATTCATTCAACAAAGAACATGGCAATACACATAACTGCAATTAATGTAACCTTTCAGGAAGAAACAAAGTGCACTGGATTCATAGAAGAAAGCAGCATTATATATATATATATATATATATATGCAAGTTTCATTAAAAACGACAGACAAGGTACTACGGTTAAGTTTTTAATTTTTCTTGTGTACGAACAAGAGCTTTCTTTGCTGGACAAAGGGTGTGTAAGAACTGTCCAAATGTTTTATTTTTCCGAGCGCTTTCGGCTATATCTTTAGCCATTATCAAGGATGATTTGATTTTTCTGTTTAATTGAGTGTGTGCATTATGTGTATGTCTTAGTGTGTAGTAGGGGTGTTTTAATTTCCAAATACGGTTAGCACGTTGTGGCTTTGTTCGTAGTTAATATTGTATTTTATATTTATAAAAAATTTAAGACAGCTAACCTCATCCTAAAAAATAACAACACGCCTGATAATTCAAAATTGCAAAGAACGAACATTATTTACGAGTTCAAATGCCCCTTGAGGAACTGTGTTCCTAACGAAACCGGACTCATAAATAATTACATCGGTTACACAACCACATGCTTATCTAGTCGCCTTACGTTACACCTATCTGATCACTGCACCATTAGAACCCATTTAAACACACACAAAAATTTACCAGACTCCATTAGAAATATACTAGTAAAATCACAAATATATTAGTTGCTTCCACCTGTAAAAAAAGGTTAAAAATAATGGAGGCTTTAATAATAAAAAAGAAAAAGCCTACCCTCAACAATATTAACTACGAACAAAGCCACAATGTTCTAACCGTATTTGGTAATTAAAACACCACTACTACACACTAAGACATACACATAATGCACATACTCAATTAAACAGAAAAATCAAATCATCCTTGATAATGGCTAAAGATATAGCCGAAAGCGCTCGGAAAAATAAAACATTCGGACAGTTCTTACACACCCTTTGTCCAGCAAAGAAAACTCTTGTTCGTACACAAGAAAAATTAAATAAAAAACTTAACCGTAGTACCTTGTCTGTCGTTTTTAATGAAACTTGCATAAAAGAAGGATTGCTGCCTAAATATACAAATATATATATATATATATATATATATATATATATATATATATATATATATATATATATATATATATATATGAGAGAGAAAGAGAAGGCTTACAGCCACATCATGTTAAAACAGCAGTTCCCATATGATCACCAAAATTAAACAATGTTGAGTCTGATCAGTACCTAGATGGCTGACTGTTTGGGAATACCAGGTGCAGGCTTGGATGTGCAGGTGGTGTAATATATAATGGTTCAGAATTGTTAATCAGAGAGACGAATTACAATTCCTGTTGGGTTCGTTATATTCTCTTACATGCAAATACATTTGTGAAAGGTATAAATCCACTTCTTCACCCCAGCTATGGGTTAATTAATAAGCCTTGTATCACTAAACCATTATTATCTCAAAAAAAATCTTACAATCTAAAAATAGTTTCTGTCTTTAAATAACCTGCAAAAAGTTGATAAGCTATAAGTAAAGAATCAATCAAGAGAGAGACAGTGATATTATCTATTATTATTTTATATTCCCACATAAATATTTAACTATTTGTATATTGCATTTTTATGGATATATACTTTTATGTACATTCTCTCTACCTTTTCTTTCTCATTTAATTATTTACTAATTTTTTATATTTAATTTTAAAAAAATATTTTTATTTTCCTTTATTTATTTTTACTATAAATTTTAACTTATATCCAATTGCAATATTTTGTATTAATGATCCATTTCTGATCCCCAAAAATTTTAAAACTAAAATTCAGTATCAAGCAGTGACAAAGGCTGCTGAAGCAAATTGAAAATTTTGTGATTCTTTCAAATATTTCTTGTACATTTTTTGTTTAGTTGACATGTAAAAGCACAATAAAGTATTTGAAAGAATCACAATATATATATATGATGGACTCTCCCATTGAGTTCAGTGTATAAGGGTCCAGCAGCTCAGATCTTAGAACTGGACAGCCAGACTACCTGCACATATGATCTGATTATAATGGTGAAGGTTTGTGCAGAACCGACCACAATTTTCAGAAGAACTGAATACAAAAAACTGATGCACACAGTGTGCCACAAGGTCTCCAAACAACTCTCTTCAGATTTTGAAGTGATAGTTGTCCTTTTACTAGACTGGTTGCTACACAAGGCTAAAGAATCCAGTCTGCCCTACTATTTAACCCCTATCTAAGGAGAGATGAAGAGGTAAAGTCATACGTTTCTCAGGATTATTTGTGTATAAGTGAATGTAACAAACACAACTGATTTTTCATTCCAACCAACCATTCATTGTACCATCCTCACACACAAACACATATATATATATATATATATATATATCGTCTTGTCAGCTGTGATGCTAAAAATTCTGCACTGAATAACCAAATGATGACCTGCATTCATATTTATGATTGTTATTGAAGTATTTTGTTAAAGTTTTTAAGTTCAAATATTTAATGATACAATTGGGGAAATTCTGTAGGTATTTTTTTTAATCAATTCACCCCAAACAAGGTGATAATGATGCTAAGACACAAGGGGCTACTGGGAGTGAAAGAGAATGAAAAGACTTTAGAAAGAATCAGAAACCAAATTTTAAACAGAAAACAAGGGAAAGACCTCTACTCCTATTCAAAAGACTGTGTGCAAAACAGTTAATTGTCAAACCTATCTACTCCTATTGATTAAAATAAAATAAATAAATAAATAGTAAATAAAATTTCATAGTTTAGGTAGAGATGTTAAAAGTATAGAGATGAAGTAGACTTTAGAAGGAAGTTGAAACCCAATCAGGAAAAAAGGAATACACCTCTACTCCTGTTGAACCACATGATAGATGAATCTATCTCCTCTTATTATACATGTTATTGTTGTCAGACTCACAAGGAACTTATTCAATCATTAACTTAAAAGTTATAAGTCATCAAAAAAATTAAAATATGAAATTTTTATCTGTATTTCTAGTGTATGATTAATGTACTGCAAAACTGACACCAAACAGATTCTGAACGTGCAAAGTAGCTTATATGCATTTAATTTGTTGTGAAATGTAAATGCTTGTCAGGCAAATAACATCAGACCAATTGCCAGGATTAATTAACTATAAGTGTCACATATCTTTAATTTTCTAAATAACCACATGTCATCTCATTAATTTGCTAAGTGCAAGATGACTTGTAGACTAGAAATTACATATTGTATCTTTGCAGTTTAAGAACAAATACAGTAATTTATTTTAATGAGACTGGGAAAAAAAATTCTATTTCAGTTTTAAATAATGGCTGACCTATTTATGACTGCATGAGTGTTGCTAATAGCAACTTTTCAACATTACAAAAGACAAGATTTCCTCTGGAGAACATTCCCTTTCTTCTATTTTACTGCTCTTTATTCAATTCTTATTTTAACTCTAATATTTTCCAATGGGCTACCTTCAATAAAAGCAACATAAAGCTGTTTGTGGTTAAATACTGGTTGTGACAAATGTATCATCACAAGTTCCCTTCTAACTGAATTATTAATAGATCTGCAAGTAGTAAGCCAATTTATTACAGAGTAGCTCAGTGGTTCCCAAACTGCTTTGGGGAATGCCCCACCTGTTATGATAGGTATTCACTTTGACAGATGTAGTTTTGTCAAGAGAAGATAACTCTCCTGAAACCTAAGAGGGTTTATAACTTTAGTTGATCTTTGACTTCTACAAACAACCCTGGGAGACATGATCTGTTTCTCAGAGTGTGTCTCTTTATTTTTTTTTTTTATAGAAGATCTAGGTCTTAACTGATTCTCATCATTTGAATCATTATGATACTTCTGATCATTTTAATCCCCATATTGTTCATCATGACTACTGGATACACTCATTCTCTCCTCCTTTTCCTGTTCTTCACTTTCATATCTCTGGTGGTCTTCCTGATCACTCTCAACACTAGATTCATTTCTTGTGTCATCTGTTCTTCTTTCCTCTTCCTCCTCCTTTCCTATAACTTCATACTCCCTTGTGGTTCTAAATTGGTCTTCATGAGCCAGTATATTCTTTGTTAACACAGCTGTGTTAAATCCATTTTGCACCACAAAATTTGCATTTTCCGGACTTAATTCCTTGTCCTTTCTGTATCACATACTTTCATTCATTGCAAATGATATGGCAATCAGAGCTTTTGTCTTCCCATCAATGCAGATGGGCTTTGTCTTCTGGCAACACTCTTCTGGAGTTGAATATAAATTCTAAATTCTTATGATCAGATTTTAATAGAAATTTCCTTCCCCACTCAAAATTTCTAGCTCTTTCCGTGCTCCACATTATCACCAATGCCCCTTCTCAATATTCGAATAATTCACCTCTCCCGATGTTAGTTTTCTAAATAAGTACATTACAGGGTGATCCTCCTGTGACAATATTGTGGCTATAGCACAGTCACTGGCATCCGTAGTTAATATCAATTCTTTTGCTGGGTTGAAGATTTTAACGACACACATTTTTTAATTTCTCAAAAGTGATCTCCTGTTGTTTTGTGTATTGAAACTTAGTATTCTTCTTCCTTATTCCATTAAATGGCTCCATAAGGTCACTATATCATGGTAGATATCTGTTAAAGAAATTGGTTAATCCTAAAAAGGATTCTAACTCTTTTATTTCTGGGTGCAGCTATCCTTGATATCTTATTAATGAGTTTATCATCCAGTGATCTACCATCTTTGGATATTTGATATCTTAGGTAAAAATTTTGTTCACAATTAAACTTGCATTTATTGTGATTATCATACCTACACTATTCAATTTTCTCAAAATTTGCTCTATTTTACTTTTAAGCTCTTATTTACTGTGTGCACTCGTGGCAATGTTGTCCTGATATATAATTATATTTTTAATCTCCTTTAAGACTTTTTCGATGGCTTTTTGGAAAATGTGACTTGACGTTTTTATTCCAAATGGCAGACTTAGTAATCCAATAGGGGTGTTCATTGTGATGACTTCTTGAAACTTGCTATGAATTTTTATCTGAATATATGCTGCCTTAAGGTCAACTTTAGCAAAGTATTTCATACCAGCAAACTCATGGCATGATGTTTCAATGTTTGGCAACAGGAATGAATCTGAACAGATCTGGTGATTTACACCCACCTTATAATCACCACAAATTCTTAAATCTCCATTGAGCTTGCATATCATCACAATGGGTGAAGCCCAATTGCTACCACCCTGACTGACTTTTTCTAATATTCCTTGTTCCACCATTTTGTTCAGCTTAGCAACTACCAAGGTAGCATGTGAACAGGAAATTTTGGCGTTTGAAAATACATGGGTTGACTGCTTTCTTTAAGCTGAATATAATCGCCTTGTATCCCCTTAATAATCCAATATCTGGTCCTAGTGACTTCATGGAATTTACCAGCTTCAATGTATCTAGTCTTAACACATCAATTCCTAAAAGACTGTGGTTTTTTATGTTTTCCATCACTAAGATGGATATTATCCCAATTCTGTTTTTTGTCTCAAATGTGCCTTCAAAGCATCCTAAAATTTTGATGATTTGCCCGTTGAACTGTTTCAACTGGAGATTACTTTTCTTTAATTTTGGTCTACCCATTCTTTTCCAAAAATTCCTCAGTATCAATGTAACATCACTTGCAGTATCCACCTGCATGAGTAAAGTTACTCCATTCAAGTTCACCATTTCCCTACTTTTATCCTGTGCTTTTATCGCAAATAATTCATTACTTTCAATCGGAGAATCTATATTTTCCACTTTTTTCACTCACTTTTCATATGTACATACCCTCTGGAAATGATTCCTCTTTTCACACTTAAAACACCATTTCTCAAAGGCCGGATACTTATTTTTGCTCTTTTCTTATTGCAATATCTGCATATGATTTTTGCTCTTTTCTTTATTGCAATATCTGCATATAACTAAGTTTTTGGTAGCACTGTAAGTCTCCATACTGCCTTCAGAGGCATTACATTTTTGAATCAATTCCAATTGTTGTAAGAATTCCACACACACTTCCAGATTCATATTATGAGCTTGAAGCTGCTCTTGAATTATACATTTGTATGAGATGTTAAATATTACTTCAATCAGTCTTAGCACAATTAGCTTGTCTTCAATAGATATGTTCTGAACATATTCTTTCAAACTCAATATCTTGATGCTTCTTTCAATCACTGTACATATTGCATAATAGTTTCATCTGGTCTCTGTCTACTTTTGAGAAATTTAGTTCTTTCTGCTATGATCAGTTTTTTTTTGGTCATATATCTACTTTTATGATGGCAGCAATTTCTTCATATGCTAAATCTTCCAACACTTTGGGATAGGTCATGGCAGAGATTTTTTTACGACCTCGCATCTGGCTGAGGCCAAAAACAAATCTATAACTTCATTTTCTCCTCCACTAGCTTTGGTGACTTTTAATTTTTTTAACTCTCGCCATTGCTGCAAAACACCTAAGTCAGGTTTCCACATATTCAGAATCCTACATTGTGGCTAAGTAATCGATTGGCGACACCATATTGTTATGATAGGTATTCTCTCTGACAGATGTGGTCTCGTCAAGAGAAGATAACTCTTCTGTAGGTATGGTGATACTGCCTTTTATACAGTACCTAATTTACATATCACTATACCACCTAAGCATTTCTAAAATCCTGATTACCACCCCCCATTATGATATATAATTCTTTTTATTCAAAAAGTAAACTCTTATTCATGTGAAGGAAGCCTAAAAGACCATTAACTTGATCTAAACAAGAACATGGCATCTATGAAAGAGAAAAATAAATGAAAGGACAGTTGAAATACCGAGGAAGAAATTATGAAGAAATTGTTAAAAAAATTATATATATATATATATATATATATATATATATATATATATATATATACCCAAGTTTAGGATTGGTATATACGGAGTGAGATCCAATAACCAACAATTAATATTCTTTAAAGAGTGCTCAATACAGAGTAGAGCAGATATAATTCTATATTCTACATCGTCACTTGATAAGACACTAGAAGTGTTGAAACAAAATGGCTACTTTTGTCGTGATTTTATAACATATTTATGTTGTAATATTCAAATAAATAATTATATATATATATATATATATATATATATACACAGGGGTTATTAAAACATTAAAAGATAAGACAGTATGTGTGTGCATGTGTATGTGTGTATGTTTATGTGTGTGTGTGTATGTGTACAAGTGTGTTTACTAATTCTTCGTAGTGAAACAGTGTATGTATTCAGGGGGAATGTACACACACATATATACACGCACGCTGACAGGAACACACGAAAACAGAAATAGATCTAAGGGATCTAAGAACACACAGGGGTTATTAAAACATTAAAAGATAAGACAACCCGATCCATCACTTCTCAAACCAACCTTAATTGTTTTATGACCCTTCCCTCAGAACTCTTCACTACCATTTAAAGAA
Organism: Acanthosepion esculentum; assembly: GCA_964036315.1. Classification (NCBI taxonomy): domain Eukaryota; kingdom Metazoa; phylum Mollusca; class Cephalopoda; order Sepiida; family Sepiidae; genus Acanthosepion; species Acanthosepion esculentum. Next base: position 56,409,825 of record OZ038481.1, read on the forward strand.
AGACATTGGAATGACCAACACAAAAACAGAGAATGTCTCATATAGAGAAGATGTAACATTGAAAAGCATAAAGGAAAAAAATTAATTATTTTTAATAATTATTTTTAATAATATGTGGAAATCTCCACCCTTTACCTGAAGACGGTCGTAAGACCAGAAACACGTGTTGTAAAACTATGTAAAACTATGAAAAATAAAGAATAATACTTTTTTAAAAAAACCCACATTACAACCAAAAAAGTTTGCGGTACCTCTCTTCTTTTTAATATATATATATATATATATATATAAAGTATATATGTAATTACACATGTACATACATACACACAAATATTTTTATGTACGCATAGTGTATATGCACCATATGTATTAAATCTCACACTGACACACTAGAAAAAATTCACTCATTCTCAAAATTTTCACCCCTTAAAAATCAAATTGCATTCCATGTTGAGGACCATGGGTGTAGCCTCTATATTTTGGTGGAAGTGTAAGAAGCAATATTCACACAATAGGAGGTATCAACCAACAGTTAGTAGGGATTGTATAATTCTATGATATGATACTAATGAAATTAGGTAAAATTTTTCACTCTTTTTACACTATTATTTTGTTTAAGATTACAGAAATATCTTAGACCTTTGCAAATGCAAATCAAACTGGTGGTAAAAATAGTGACTTTTCAATAAGAAAAGCATTTAAATTATTTTGTGGCTAAAAAGGGAACAAGTTCATGAATTTTATTTTCAGATCAAAAGATGTAGGATTTACTTAAAAAACAAAACAATGAACTTGCTGACAAAGAAAAGTAAAAAACAAAAATCACAATGTACTTATTAACCTTTATCTTATTTGAATGACAAGTCTTCGTGAGAAAAAGATATTTTTGCAGAGGCAACATTTTAAAATAAAACTCATGACTATGTTTTCTGTTTGAATTTCTGGGATGAGGATTTATCATTACTGACTATTTACTTTCAGACAAATATCCTCATCTTTGTTGTTATTATTACAATGTTTCAGCCATTACGCCCTCCTTCCTTCTTCAGATGTCTGTCAATGTGGATATCATTCAGGGAATTTCAAACTGAACCCTTTATTTAATCCATTAGATTGTTCTCATTTCACTGCCTATGTCTAAGGATATCTTGTCTTGTTCCTTTTTAATACAGCTCAGTTATAGCTTGCTGTGTTATTGTTCCATGATATAAAAATACCTGAAGAAGGCGGTAGGACACAATAGCTGAAACACTATAGTAATAACAACTAAGATGAGGACATTAGTTTGAATGTAAATAATTACAATGTTTATATGCATTTACACATAAATATGCACCTATAAGCATACATCAATGCTTCCAAATATATATACACAAATGGACATTGGTATAAAAATTGAGAATATATACTTATGTATACTTCAAACCTTATTTTTAGTGGATACTCATGTCTGAAATAGATTCCTAGTTTTTATTTTAAACAGTGTCGGCTTGCACAGTTGACAAAATTTTATTAAGTTTTCTTGAGCGACCAGCTCAGCCAATAGATGTAATAGACACTGTTTAAAATAAAAATAGGCTATTTGAAACATGGGTATTCACTAAAAAACAATGTTTTTTTTTTAAGTAATAAAAATGTTGGATTTCATATTCATATATAAATAACTTGACAAGCATAATTATTATTATAATATTTTTATTATATAAGATTATAAAAAGAACATTTTTACATCACTACACAAAAGCTTTCATGTTTCAATACTATGATTTTACTTCCTCAGGTGAGGGTTGGTAACTGGTGATAAAATGATTTTTAGGGAAATTTAAAAACAAAATGTTACCTCTTTTCTGGAAGTTAACACTCACCCACAACCAATATATACAGACATTGATACATAAAACTATATGGTGAGTAACCATATGACAAAATGGAAAAAAATGATGTTTCATCCTTCAAAAGGACTTCTTCAGATTAAATATTGACAGGACCATATATATAGGGAGGGAGGGAGGGAATAAAATACAAACAAATATCAGTTATATTTATATATTGAGGGAAATACTGAAAATGTAGTGATACTTAACTTTAAATTTTAAATTTCTGCATCTGATGTATCTAGATGCACATCTTAGTCAATTTCATTCATATTTTCTCAGAACTCAGAGTGGATGAGGAAAAGTTATCAGACCATTCAAAAAGCCATCACGGTAATGTTTGGTTATTTGGTTAGGTTTTGAAGTGAGTTTAGCCAAGAATTCTTCAGCACTTCTTTGAGAACATTATTAACTATATATACACAACAATTAAAACAATAGGCTTTTTTTTTATACAAAGAAAAAAAAAGCTTGTCTTGATGAAGTTTGTCTTGATGAAGAACAAGTTAACTTGAATGTTACAGGTGGAATAAGTAGTAATCTTGAGCTAAAATGAGAAAGACATCAATGAAAAATAGAATAATCAATAATATAGTAATGATAATAGTAGCCATTTCCTAATCAGGAAACATTTGGCATTCATTGACCAAACAGCCAATACTGCTTTCAGTTGAAATTTATAAAATCTTTCTCTTAAAACAATTTTTCAGGAAAATAGTTTCTCAAATCCAGAAGCTGTTATTGCACTTTCTACCACTGATTGGGGCTTCCTTCCTAACAATTTATTTGAAGTAGTGTAGATTGTCAACATTTTGATTAGGACATTATTTTTTCATGTGCTATCTATTTTAGTTGTTGCTGCTGTTGTCAGTCCTAAAGTGTTGTGGTTTCTATTATTTGTGATTCTGCTTCACTTACTCAAAGCCATTTTAACCATTGATCTTTGAAAGTGGTTGAATACAGTTTAGATATTTCTGAATGAGTTTGGTGACATGCATAACACCCATATGAAACAAGGCTATTTAAAAACAACATGACTCGAGTTTTCATGTTAAAGTTTTGGTTTTGTAGCAATTTGCAGTGTTGGGTGAGTGAAACTACCCCTAGTACAGCCTATTCTATGTTCAATTTCCTTTTCTCCTATACTAAATTTGTTATCACTGATCCATACACCAAGATATTGGAAGTGTTTGGTATTTACTAATTCTATATCCTGAATTTTTATGATTGATTCAAAGTATGTGCCATCATTGCTTCCATTCCAATTCCAGATCATAGTTTCTGTTTTAGAATGGTTTATATAGAGTAGCATTTCTTGGAACATTTGGTAGAGGATGTTAATTCTCTGTTACAGTACATTTAAATGTCTTAATATATTGCAGACAATAAATTAGGGATATCAGGATTAAGGCGTGTCTACTTTTGCTCAGTGTTTGTGATGGATGACCTCATATTTATAGAGTCATATGTATCTATATTTGGAAAAAATCTACTATACTTCTTTCTTTTGCTTTCACTTTATGAAATATGAGTGGATTTTGCTACCAAGGGTCATAATTTCAAAACCACAAACAAGTAGTAGTAATGACTGTTGTATCATTGTTACAATTTTTTAGGACTATAAAAAGCACAGGTTATCTTTAGAAAGCTGTTCATCCTGATTTGAGTAGTCACAATGAAACATAATCTCAGTGAACAATGTTACCTAATTTCTACAATAAAAAGTCAATTGTAATTTTCTTCTCATGCTTACTAGGATGTACCAGTGGTGTAACAGATATTGGAGCATAAAGTAGATTCTGCAAGCTGAGTTCAAATTCCAGGCTGGTCTGTTGCATTCACTTTCATACAAATGCCCTTGGAAAAGATAAGAATCTGTCTCTTCTCCCCCAAACAGCTACGAGTTAGATAAATAGCAAGGTAGACTAGGCTCATTAGACTTGGGTGGCAACTAGCCTAAGGGAAAGAAAACTTTGAATTTTAAAACATGGAGAAGGCAATGGAAAACCACTCCACTATCTTTCCCAAGAATTCATGGCAATTCACAAGTCATAAAAAGAAAGGGGTATGAGAAAATCTCTGATTGCCTATGTTCTGAACAAATATGGCATTAAAACTATAAATCGCTAAATTTTAATAATATTCATTAACTTAATTTTACAAAAAAGAAAATTAATCGTTTTAAATCAGAATAAAAACCCTTAACTTGAGCAATCAGTCAATGAGTAAAATTCCAGGAAAATACAGCTTATCAATATTTACAGATAATCTTTGATTCATTCATCAATTTTCTACAGTTTATCAATCCTTTGCAGGTTATTTAAAGCCAGAAAATAGTTTTAGATTGTAAGATATTTTCTTTTTTTTTTAGATAATAATGTTTTAATGATACAAGTCTTACTAATTAACCCATAGCTAGGGAGAGAAGAAGTGGATTGATGCCTTTCCCAAGGGTATTTGTGCATAAGTGAATATACAAAGAACTTGACTCCCCAATTAACAATTCTGAGCCATTATCCATTACACCACCCACACATCCAAGCTTACAGCACCTGGTATTCTGAAGTAGTCACCTATCTAGGTACCGACCAGGCTCAATGTTGCTTAAATTCAGTGATCATACAGGAATTATTGTTCCAATATGATGTGACCGTAGGCTATAAACAATCTTTGAATTGGATTTGTTCTACAGCTGTTGTCATTTAAAAACCAAACCATTAAACACTATTGTACTGAATAAAAAATGGATATTATTTACAGACTAATATCCTCATCTTTGTTGTTAACATCACAACATTTTTGTCCTATCTGAGTAACAGCTGAAACATTATGATAATATCAAGGATGAGGACATTAGTCTGAATGTAAATAACTCTACTTAATGTTTGCTCACATTCAAATAGGATGTAAAGAGTTTGATATCATCCATGAATTTCGTATTTTACAAAGTGCAATCAGTTAACTTATTTCCAGACATCAGGTATTAGGAGTAGTCCATGAGCAGCAACTGTTGCAGTGCACCAGACGGTACTGACCAAGATGATGATCAGTACATCAGGATGCATATCTTGCATCATTACCATACAACTGCAAATAAGCTCCAGAAATAACCAAGAACTGCCAGGAGAACAAGTATCCCATCAAACAATATGCAACTGGCTTCACCATTTTTAACTGTATGGTAGGTCGAAATTGCATGTGATGCCCCAAACATATATTGCCAAACATATCTGCAGTGGATCTGAATACATATGAGATGAACATTGCAGCAAATGTCAACAGTGTTGTTTACTGATAAGTACTGAATCAACCCAAATGATGGTTGATAGCAGGTGCAGAGGTGAGTATTATGCTATGGTTAACATGGTCCAAGCCATTGAACTGGAGGTGGCAGTATAATGAACTGGGGAGGAGTTATCAGCAATAGAAAAACAAACCTGGTCATTGTTAATGGATCCATCACTGGGCAATATTACCTGTGGGATATTACTGACCATATTATCATCCCTACATTGGCAAAATTCATCTTCACAGATAATAATGAAATTCATCATCATGGATCATAATGGAAATTCATCTTCATAGATAGTAATGAAAATTCATCTTCATAGATAATAATGAAATTCATCTTTATGGACGATAATGAAAATTCATCTTCATGGATAATTTTTTCTTTTTAATTGTTTCACTCCAAGCAATGTGGTAATGCCACTAGTATGCAGGGGGTTACAGGGAGTAAAAGTGAATGAGAAGACTGAGAATGGAGAGTATTGTGGAAAGGACAAAAAAGGAACAGGGTTCAAGAAGACAGAAGATTGTGATTGATGTTGCAATTTTTGATGATTGTAATTGTCAGGGAAGTAAGAAATCAGAAGGGAGTTCTACACGTGGGAAGTGTGATAAAAGAAACTGTTAGAGTAGAAGTAGCAGTTGCCTCTAGCTAGTTCAACAGTAAAATAGTGAGACCTAGTTGCCAATCTAGTAGCACACTTAAATTCATGTAGACTAAGCACCAGGGAGAAGAAAGCTCCTCAGAGTAGTTGCCATGAAAATATTTGTAGAAAAGACAGAGGAAAGCCATGCCATGTTGGTGAGAAAGTAATTGAAGTCAAGATAATGAAATTCATCTTCATAGATAATAATGAAACTGCTTACTGTTTATCATTGCTATATCTCTAAGAGGTTGATGTCACATACATGATGCAGCCAGCCATATGACCATATCCCAACCCAACCCAACATTTGTGGGGGACAGTTATGTTGCCTGAGTTGGTGAGTAAGATGCCATACCACAAAACAATATTTTTGTAACTGGCAAGCAGTATGTGATATAAGCCCCCATTTCTGATGTTATTACATTTTGGAATTTTTACCTTAAGCCATTAATGCAGCGCTAGATAAAAAGCTTTTAACTCAATAATGTGCCTTTTTAGTGCAAATGAAACAGCCATTTTGAACATCCTAAAATGGAGAAACAAGCTAAAAACTAACAGTAAAAGTGTATTCATAATAATCGCAATATCCTTAAACTTATTGTGAATATTGTATTTTCAATAAGTACCAATTTAAATGCCTGGTAAGTGTTTTAATAGAAGTCAAAAAATGCAACACTAAAATCCAAAAGTGCATTGGGATAGTGAAAAATGCCTTCCAAAAGCTAAGCAAAGTATTTAGAAACAGAAATATTTTGTTAGAAACAAATAAAAGTGTATTGAACTGTTATTTAATATCAGAGTTCTATAAGACAATGAATGTTGGACAATCTCCTCACAGCTGAAGAGACTTGAAACAACAGAAATGTGGTTCGCCAAAAGGATGCTTAGAATATCATGGAGCAAATATGTGAGCAATGACAAAGTTTTAGAGAAAATGGAAATGAAAAGGACACTCACTTAACACCAGGGAGAGATAGTTGGAATTTCTAGGGTACATAATGAGGAAAGAGGGTTTGGAAAATTTGATACTCACAGGATATATTAAAGGCAAGAGAGACAGAGGAAAACAATGCCTAACCTACCTGGTGAGTTTGAGTGAATGGATGGTAGAGCAGCATTTGGGAGAGATAGCAAAAAGACAAAATTTATTAAGAGCTACAAAGGACAGGATATTGTGGAGAGCCATGATTGCCTATGTTTTGAATGGACACAGAACATAGAAGATCATCCTAACTTAAATGAGAGTAAAAAGAACTTAGGGATGAGAATATTTGTACTGATTATTACATGAACATTATGAATAGTTATAAAAATCTATAGAAATTGAAATTTGATAAAACAAATTTTGTAATCTTAAATTATAGCAGACACATCATTTAAATCATATTTTATGAGTTGATCAATTTCAAACAAAATAAAATTAATTTTTATTAAGCATTACTAATGAAACATGATATGCCAACTAAGAAGAAATGAACTTAAAGTAGAATCTAGGCAGCTTATAATTTACATAATCTGATAAAATTTACACATCATTTAAAGTCTATATCAAATGATCATGTTGCAATGTTTCATCTTTCTAACATGCAAAATACATATAAGATATACATCAAAAGAAAGGAAAGACAAGAGAGAAATTAATTTCCTGCTGTTCAAGATATTCACATCTATAGAAATCAAATTGTTGGATTTTTATTAATTCACCAAAAAGATACGTAACTTTTATTTCCTCTTCTTCTTTTTTATGTGCTATGTCCCTTCAGGATGTAGGCGATCATGGCCCTCCACATCTTGCTATCCCTTGTAGCTTTTAATAAATTTTGTTTTTTTGCTGTTTCTGCCAAACCCTGTTCTACCATCCATTTACTCAAGCTCACCAAATATGTTATATGCTGCCTTCATCTGTCCCTATTTCATGTCTGTCCTGTGAGTATCAGGTTTTCCAAGCCCTCCTTCCTCATTAGGTAACCCAGAAATTTCAACTGCCTTTTCCTGATGTTAAGTATAAGTTTTCTTTTTTGTTTCAATTTTCTATAAAACCTCATTGTTGTTCATGTGTTTGTTCCATGATATCCTCAGCATCTTCCTCTAGAACCATTTTCTGTTGCTTCAAATCTCTTCTTCATCTTTTGATGAGATTGTCCAGCATTTGCTGCTATACAGGAGGACAGATATCATATAACAGTTCAGTACTATTTTCTTTGTTTCTAATGAAATTTTTCTGTCTCTTAATAAACTGCTTAGATTTTGGAATGCATCTTTGGCCTTCCCAATACATCTTTGGATCTCAGTGCCGCACTTTCTGTCCTCTGTTAGAACACTTCCCAGATATTTAAATTTCTGTACTTGTTTGATTTTAGTGTCCCTGATTCGTAATTTGCATTTTGGGCTTATCCTTTTGCTGATAACCATACATTCTGTCTTCTTGTAGTTTATACTTAGTCCTTTCTTCTCACTTTTCTTCGCTACCTTCTGTGGGGGCTTTTGTAGTTTCCTTTCCATGTCTGCTATCAACACTGTTATCTGCATATCTTATATTGTTAAGATTGTGACCGCTAATAATGAATCCTGGTAGGACTTCTAATTCTCTTAGAAGTGCCTCGCTGTGTCAGTTGAATAAATCTGGTGAGAAAACATATCTTTGTCTTACACTCCGTTCTATTTTTGTATATCTGCTGAACTCATTTTCTGTCTGTATGCAGGAAGGTTTGCTGCCAGTATAGGTTCTTGATTATTCTAATATCTTTCCTGAATATGTCAAGGTTGATGAGAAGTTCCAACAAATTTTTGTGGCGTACTTTATCGAATGCCTTTATGTAGTCTATAAAACACAGGTACATGTCCTTCTGTATTTGTATTGCTCTTTTTGATAACATTCTGAGTATAAATATTGCATTCCTTGTTCCGGTGCCTGTGACAAACCTGAACTGTTCTTGTCCTATCTTCAGTTTAATTCTGCTGCATGCTCTATTCATCAGAATTTGGATGATGTGTTATATTTTATTCTTTCCCCTTTACAAAGAATTGCTTCTACCCTTTTTTTAAATAAAAATATATAAAACATCTCCCTCACTAGATAGATAGATAGATAGATAGATAGATAGATAGATAGATTATTTTTTTTAACACATATGAATTTATTCTGACATTTTGGGGAGGTTTTATTTTTTGTCTACAATATAGATGATTTTTCTGTAAATCTTTTCTCTGGTATATGGGTATTACCGCTTTCTTAGCTTTTTAGCTGGTAGGTACATTATACATATTTGTCACGTACTTTTAACATCATCGGTTAGCAAAGGGGATATAAATGCCCATATCAGCAAATCACCAGTACTGGTTGCGTGACAACTGCATGCAATGGTGTGCACGAAACTACAGTCATGAATAACTTTTTGTTTTTTATTCACATATATATATATATGAATTTCAGTTGAGTACTTTAGAGAGAAAGTGTAAATGTGTATACAGTGGCTGCTACTGCTGATAATGTAAAGCTCTTCTATGAATCAGGCACTCTGAGTCACTGGCATGTTTATTCAAAATAAATACAAGAGCCGATAGCTTAGAAGAAAAATCTCCGTCTGATGCCAAATCAGTTGGGTTTTGATCCTGGCTTGAGGCAATTGGATGTCTAGCCATACTGATGAGCTGTGATACAAAGAAACAATCTGTCTGTAGATGACAATATATATATATATATATATATATATATATATATATATATAAATAATTTTTTTTTTAAATATGATTCCTTCGCTACATAAGTGTTCTCATGTTTCAAAAACAAGAGCCAAAAGCTCTGTTTCATCCTCAAGTGAAATCTTTTGGGAATCCAAAATTCAAAAATATTTTGCTTGAGGATGAAACAGAGCTTTTGGCTCTTGTTTTTGAAACATGAGAACTCTATATGTAGCGAAGGAATCATATTTTTAAAAAAATAATTATAATTATAATTTAGGCTCTACTTTTGTATTGAGCACTGTTTTTTAAGAATAAAAACAAAAATACTAAAGAACTTTGGATTATTTACCTAACATGTTCTTTTCTATTTATCTATATATTTGCGCACGCGCGTGTGTGTGTGTGTGTGTGTGTGTGTGAAATACAGAAGGACTTTGTCATCAAGGAGAAAAATTTTAAACTTTATTGTAAAACTTATGCAAAAGAAATTAAATTACATTTTTCACAACTTTATTGTTCATTCTTTGCTTTTCACTTTTCAATAAATTTATATGAATTTAAACAAGGCCACATAGAAATGAAAACCTAAAATGGCTTATTTGCCATAAACATTATATTAAAAGTTATCTCTAAGTTATGTTAAAGCACATGAAAATTCAAAAGAAATAGTTAACTGGATAGGATATTTGATAGTTTTTCAATACTTTAACATTGCTGAATATATTTGGTTTTTCTTCTACCCACCTTAACTAAATGCAAAAATAAACAGATTTAACTATGATGCCCAACTGAAATACAAAGATGCAATTATATAGGTATAAAAACAAACATGGGAGGTTCATTACATTTACTTATGTGCTAATGACCTTAGAAAAGATATGAATCCAATTCTTTTCTCTCTCCCACCTATGGGTAAAATAGCATGACAGATTGGGTCTTATAGAGGACTAGTCTAAGAAAGGAGAATTCAAACCAGTCTGGAGAGGGTTGGGTTTAGTCAGGCTGTCTTACCCAGAACACACCACTGCTACTGCAGTCTTGTGATTGTGATAAAAATGAATTATTACCTTCTCAATAAACTTAATAAGCAATTTTGATGAATTGAGATTTCCTCCCTTCATCCATTGACAATTATTGATAGATAAATTAAGATGATATAGATAGAAATAAAAACAAAAAAAATTCTGTTGGAACCAATTAATGGGAATCTCTGAATATCATGTTTCAAATTTAGATGAGTTAAAGTGTAAAAACTTTTAAACAATGTGTTTCAGCAATTAAAGAAGCCGAGTCAAACAGATGTTGGTGAAACGTATCGTTTATAAGCTTTCTCCACTTTGTCTCATCATCTCCACTTTTGTTTCAGATACTGTTATGCATCTGAGACACACACTTATATATACTAATCATTTCACCTCTAAGCAAGGCAATAAAGACACTAAGTTGCCAGGGGTTACTGAGTATGAAAGAATATGGGAAAAAGAAAAACATTATTAAAGGGAGTGAACAATAAAAGAACAAGAATTAAGAAGACAAAAGATAATGATTGACATTGCTTTTAAATTTTTGAAGGTCAAAGCAGAGCTGAAAGCAAGAGGTCAGAAGAGAGTTCCACAAGTGAGAAATTCAAGAAAAGAAAGTATTAGCATGGAACTTATGGTTACATCTAATCATTTCAACATATATATTCAAGCAGGTTTAGTTAAATAATTATTTGACCAAACCTGCTTTGATGAAAATATGCTGCCTAATATATATATATATATATATATATATATATATATATATATATATAGTAAAGGTAAAAAAAAATCCATGGGTATATAAACCAATTGGGTCCAAGGAATATATCACTTTTATCATCTGCCGAAATAACCTATTCCCCAGATGCAGTAAAAAGATTTTTCTTGATTGTTTATTTTATTTATATATATATATATATATATATATATATATATATATATACGCATGTGGAGAAGTGGTTAGAATGTTTGCATTCTGACCATGAGACCTGAGTTCAAATCTCACAATTTGTCAGGTGAATTCTTGGTATTATCAGTCTCGGGGAGGCAATCCCAGTGTGTGGCACCTTTGGAAACCCAAACCTTGTGAGTGAAATTGTGTAGGCAGAACTTCTTTGAAGTTGTTGATGATTGTGTTAACACAAAATCACAAGTCATCGTGACTGAGGTTTTGAGCATGCTGGCCTTTTTCAGATTGTTGATCAATCTAGATAACAGAGTCTCTCCCATAAAATGTAACTATTGTCCACTCAGCATGTTTACAGTATAAACCACAGGTGGGTATTGAACAAACACAAAATGTCCCTGAGCAGTAGATGGGCATTCTCAGATACAAGTGGCCAACCTTTATATAAATATATATATGTGTGTGTGTGTGCAGGAAGTACAGTGAGTGAAAAACACAATGCTCAATTTAAAAGTACAGAGCAAAAATAATATATTAGAAGACATACATGCACACACATATTATATACAGTCAACAACAAAATTATTCATATCCTCATCAATTTTGAATATCTTTATCCATTTCTCAGAGTCTAAAGGCTGTATGATGCCAGTTTTTTTGTATTTTAATAAACACACAAAAAGGAATATAAAACTCAATTTTTACAATAGGTTAAATACAACAAATTATTTTGGCTTTTTATTCCACAAATTTTATTAACCAGCCTATTAAATCTGCATATTATAAGAATCACACGTGGACCATTTTGCTTTAATTATATATATATATATATATATAAGATGATTATTAGTTTACAAGAAATATGAACAGCTATATGAGAGTGAGACATTAAAATAGCAATAGATGAATAAATAGGTGGTACAAAAACTGTAGATTATTATACATGTATAAATACATAGATGCATCAATAAATTCATACCCTTATGATGAAAAATGTATTGATTTTACACTATTTATTTTTCAGCATAATCTCCTTCTTTGTCAATGCCCTTAACTCAATGATGAATATTAATCACACAACTGAAAACAGTGAAATTCAGCTAATGTATTCAGCTATATATAAGGTTCCAGATTTATTGATCCATTTCCATATATCAAGAAGTTTTAATTAATTTCTTTAACATTAAAAATAATTGGTAAAATTTGAACATCTGTTACATTGAGATTCTAACGAAAGATTATTGTAATGAAAATGTCACATTGCTACCTGTTCCTGGAATTAGAACGAAAAATGGACAATCATAAAAACAAAGAAAAATCTAGTGTTTTTGTTGGCATTTTAAGACGGAAGATATTTAACTAGAAGATGGAAAAGACTGCTAAGATTTTGTATTTAAAAACAAAAAAAGTGTCCACTCTAAATTATTCAATAACAATATATAAGGTCTAAGGATAAATATTTAACAATGTTAGAATATGCTTCCAATAACCAGATTTAACTACAGACAACATTAAGTTATTTTATTGCATAGTCAGGACATTATTTTATAATTGATGAGTTAAGGGTATCAAAAAGAACTGCTACCATTAGGATTTGTTGTTTTTCTATAACAGTGTGGGATTGGCAAATGAAAATTCAACCTGTCATATATTTTCTCCTGTATTCATGACTTACCAGTCAATGTAGTCAAGGTGTTAGAGCCCCAGACCAAAGTCATAAATATCTAGAGTAAAACCTGTTACTATAAATGCATTTGAAAGGAGGCAAATTCCAAGTAATAGAATAAAGTCCTTCTTTTAAAGATGCATGGGTGCAAATTGTACACCATTAACATTTCCACTGCTGTAGACAAATGCATCTTTATAAAATTTATTGTAATGATGGCCTTACTGTTTTACAGTTTTTATTTCCCTGTGATCTGCAAAGTTCGGTTGGTTGCTTGTTTTGAGGTATCATATATCAGTCAGAGGAGACTGTGAGTTTGTTTGGTGTATAATACAAGGAAGTAGTTGAGATAGACACATGAAGAAAATCAACACGCATATGTATTCGAGTGAGGTAGTCTCATGGGTGTCAAGAGTTAGTCACTGTTGCTGCTGCACAGGCCAAAGGCATTGCTGTTGATGGTGTTGCTGCTGCACAGGCCAAAGGCATTGCTGTTGATGGTGTTGCTGCTGATGGCCTGGGAAATTATGTAGTCTACCATGCTCGGTTATGGTTGCCTGTTGTGGGGGTCCATTGCTAATGCCAACCAGGTTGGATGTGTCTTTGTGGACAATGCAAGATCATGTACAGCAAGATTAACCCAAGACAAATTCGATTGGTTTGTTCTACCCCAATCTGTCATATTTAACTGACCTTGCACCAACCAATTATTACTTTTTTCAATCATTGCAAAACACTCTGATGAGGAAAACTTTCTCTAATGAAAACCAGATTCATGATTTTGATGAAAACTTTTTCACATTAAAACCTGTAAAATTTAACTCAAAAGCTATCGAAGAGCTGCCTGATAAGTGATAAAAAGTTATTATAAATAATGGTGAATGTATAATTGAATAAAATGTAATTATACCTTGTATTTTTTAAGAATAAATTTGATAAACAAAATAGAAATTATTTATAACTCAACCAAATTAATTAAAGTCTACTTCAACTCTATACTTCTAACATCTCCACCTAAACTGTGAAATTTTATTTATTATTTATCACTTTTTTTTCTTCAATAGGAGTAGATAGGTTCACCTATCATCTGGTTTACACTCTTCCCTGGTGTTATGAACAGGAGTAGAGGTTTATCCCTTTTTTCCTGTTTAGGTTAGATTTCCTTTACCTTTTAAAGTTTTTTCATTGTCTTTCACTCCTAGTAACTGCTTGCATTTTAGTGGCATTATCACTTGAGGTGAATTGATTAAAAACAAATATTTTATTCATGAATTGTCAGTGTGATTCTAAAAGGACATAAGTTGATAAACACACTTTTTGTATGATTTTTTTAAATTTTTGAAATAAGCAAATTAATCTCCATAAGAATGATATACATAATATTATGAAAGACAGACTTTTTGTGAAGCAAGGCCCCAGTTTTTAAAAAAAAATCATATTATGCAAAAAGGGGGTATACTGATTGAGGCTTGTTAAAAAATATTTTTCTCATTTCACCAGAAATGCATTTATGCCCTTTTAGTATCACAAAAATAACAAAATAATGAAAGAATTTCTTCAAGTCTGGATTTTTATGAATTAGTCTTTCACATCAAAAGTATTGCAACAGTTTTTAGCTATTTTACAAATGGGCTTACTAAAAACTATTGTCTAATGAACATCACTAAAAAGTGGCATCAGTTTCCAGCACTCTTCTCAGTATCCTCGCAGACTCCAGCAATACTGTGTTCCACACATTCTCTATTGTTCTTTCAATTTTCAATTCTAATCTGGATTTTATTACTCTTGGTACTGTTTCTAGTGTACCTACTATTATGGCACGATTTTCATTTTCATATTCTACAATATTCTCAGCTCTAGGGTGAGGTCCTGGCTTATTATTATTCATTTATTTACTATTACTAGATTTTTTTTATTCAAATATGAAAACCATAAAATAAATTTGGCTTATTCTTTTATATCATTCCATAAACATACTATTTTTTTACACTAATATTGACCAATGCAAGATTCAAGAGCCACTCAAGGTAGAGTTTTAGTGAATGAAGTGTGTGATATGAACAGAAGAGGAGGAAGTAGGGAGTGAAGATTATAAGGCTATGGAGGACAGATAACAATTGACACTAGATTTGAAGAGGTTAAGATTTTGTGTGACACATTTTATTGGACTAAAGTGATGTTTATGTTGATGCAACTACATATGCAGATTAAGGAGAGGATGCTGAATTTTAATTTTTAATTCTTTTTTGTGTTCTGGGCATAAAGGCAATTTCAGTTTAAGCAATTTCATTTAGTTTCTTTTTGTTTTTTTTTATCAATTTTACTATTAAATGACGCACATTGTAATAACAGAAGATCTGCCAAGAAATATGAAATGTAAAAACTTGGACTTAAATTTACTGTGGATGAACTAGTGTTTAAAGCACTTTCTATACATTTTCATCTTAGTAAATTGTTTTTCCTTTTAGGTTAAGATTGTAATGTTCTGGGAAGCATCTACATAGGAGTCAGTTCCACAAGGTAGTTGTTCTTGGGAAGAAGATGTCTGAGTGGAACTTCCTTCTTACCAATGAAATACAGAGGGAATGAGGGTAATTTAACCCTGTGGAGGTAGTAAGACAAGTTTTACCTGTCAAGGTCTGAACTTGTGGCACTAAAAAATGGAGTGCTCATCTGAACATTTGCCATGGAAGTAGCAACAGAGTAGTGATAGGCTTGTGACATTGCATCTGTGGAAACTGTGAAATCAACATTTGCTTCACCAAGATGTCTTCATCAGATGACAGCCCAAGGGTCAGGCATGGCTTCAGTGTTAAAACATTACTACTAACTTGGGACACTCCAGCAGTACCTTACAATACTACTAGGTTTTGCTGGTTTTCCATCACAGTGAAAATGCAACCTCATCACATATTTCCTCCTGTATTCACAATTTTCCACACAGTGTTCATCATGTGTCATCATCCTTTCCCAGAAACATTAATTCAAGTGAAATTTTGAAATAATTGACCAGATGACAATGTCAACAGGCTGAATGGTTAATAGGAAATACGGCTGAAAAAGTGAAACAACCTACGTCCTTCAATCTGATGCATATGGCATATTTTTGTATCAACAAACTGTGGTATTTTTGTTAATCAAATTCACCCCAACCAAGGCAGTAAAGCCACTAAGACAGAAGGGATTACTGGGTGTGAAAGAATTAGAAAACAGAAATATTATTAAGGAGCAAGAACAATAGAAGAGTGATCAGGAAGACAACATTGTATTTAAATTTTTGAAGATCAAAGTTGGGAGCTGGAAGAGAGTTCTACAAGTGAGAAGTACAAGAAAAGCAACTGTTAGCATAGAATTTACAATTACATTTAGCCAATTTAACTATAAATTGATGAGAACTTGTTGCCAATCTAGCACTGCACTTAAATTCATAGTCTAGGTACCATCTTACAATTAGAATCAAAATATTTTTTACATTTAAGGAGAACACAAATATCTAACTTGAAGTTATTCCTTTTACATTTGGGTTTCACCAACTAGTTTAAAAAGAAGCACTTATGTTTTGTTTATTTTTTTTTTTTGTGTTTTCATACTCCATTTTGTGTGAGAAGTAAGGTTTTTGGTGAGAATTGAGTTTTTTAAAATCAAATTCACCCCAAGCAAGGCAGTAAAGCCACTAAGAAAGACACAAGGGGTTATTGGATGTGAAAGACTAAGAAAGATATTTTCCAGAATTAAAGAGTGAGAACTAGAAGACTAATCAGGAAGACAGTAGATAACAATTGACATTGCATTTAAATTTTGGGAGATTAAAGTTGGGTAGAAAGCATGGAGTCGGAAGAGAGTTCCACAAGTGAAAAGTATGAGAAACCAAACTGTTAGCATAGAACTTATAGTTACATCTCGCCAATTCAACTGTAAATTGATGAAACCTTGTTGCCAATCGAATACTGCGCTTAAATTCATAAAGTCTAGGTACCATAGTGAAGAGCTCATCTGAACAATTACCATGAAAGTATTTATAGAAAAGGCATAGAGAAGCAACTTCATGAGGGTGGGAAAGTGACTGAAGCCGATATTCCAGGTCAGGACCAATAATATTGCTGATTCTTCTTTGAATTTTATCAAGAATCTTTAAATATATAGCATAAGTACCAGACCAGATGTGGCAGCAATATTCTAAGTATGAATAGATTCTGGAGAGAAAAATTACCTTGCATGACAAAGTGAATCAACATTCTTAGTAGCAGACCTAGCAATGGATTCAATATAGTCTTGTATTTTATGTCACCTGAGAATGTTAGCTAGAGAAGGTGCAAAAAGTCACTCTTCTGGAGGTTAGCATTAGCCATGATGATGAAAGGCAGAAAGGGATCTCTCAGATGATTAATAGAGAGCAATTTTGTTTTGGAGGCATTAAAATTAACAAGCCATTCTTTGCTCCAATTAACAACAGAATTTGCCTTGAAACACAAATATACAAATCTGTCCAGTATTGATTTCTGACATGCTTGTTGGGATCCATCTACCTAGGTTTTTGTTGCTATCTGAGTGTTAGGATTCCAAGCATTTAACAACAACAACACATCTTTTAAGTGAAACATAAAAAAGAAAAAATAGAAGCAGAATGTCAATTGAAATAACATTTATATATTCTTTTCAGAAATATTCAATAACAATAAAATATTCAATTTTCCTTGCAGTGAAGTTTGTTTTATCAAGTAATTAAGTGCTTGTAGTGTGCTGAGAGATGTGTGGACAAACTTACTTTATGATGGTCAGCCTAATGTTTGTAAGTTTGTAGACAAGGGCTTAGTTGGTGGCTGCTGGCTGTCACCTTCTATTGTGTGCATATGTGTGGGAGTGTATCTATGCATATGTAGATCAAACTGGCTGCTGAAATTGTTTTGAACATTTAGAAGCAATATGCTTCTATTTTTATATCATTAAAGAGGATCCCAAATCTAATTTTGTATAGAGGTGCAAACTTTTGTGAATTGGTTAGAAAATAATTTCACATTGGCTTGCAAAAATCATTTTCTCAAATTTATGGGAGTGGTGAAAGGAATTATTATTGTTATTTTCTAAATGGTCCAAAAATAACACGTGGTAGATCTACAACTACGTCCACCAAGTATTTTGGCGGTATTTGCCCTATTATTGTTTATTAAACTTTCTGATTTGATTTTATTGTTTAAATATATATATATATATATATATATATATATATATAAGTTTTACTTTCTATATACTAATATTGCAAACTATTGCTAGAAATTATAATTACTGTGTGCTCTCACAATGTTGCCCATTGCCAGCCTAGACTTAAATAAACCTAAAATATTTGCACAAACACACAATTACATGATTACCTTTTTTCTACATGGATATATCATTCTAAGGCCATGAGAATAAAAGCAAGAAATATAATTTTTTTTATATTTCATATCCTGAGTTCACACACACATTACTAAATATTACCAATACGAAGCTCACAAACCATTTAAGTTAATTGGTTACAATCAAAATAGTAATGAAAAGTAAGATGGGTGAAATGAGTAGAAAAGAAGGTGGTAGAAAATGAGGATAAGGTGGATAGATAACAACTGACTCTTGACTTGAAAAGGTTAAGATCAAAGTATTCAGAGAAGCACCCACAAAGTGTCAATTCTTGAGGAAAAGCTGTTTGAGTAGAACCTCTTTCTTACATTTGGAACACAGAGTAAATATTGGTGATTCAATTTCATGGAAGTAGAATGGCGTATCCTAGCAGTAAAGGCCTGAACTCATGGAACTAAAAAATAGACCACTTCTGAACATTTGCCATGGAAATAGTGATAATGCAATGACAGACTACACAATTACATCTGTGAGTAAGCACATGAAGGTTGTTGTGAACAAATATATATATATATATATATTATATATGTAATTGTGTAGTCTGTCATTGCATTATTTCGGACCACAATATCTTTCGATGTCGCATTACTATTCGGAATTTAACAAAAACACACTAATATGTCTACCTGAGGATGGTCGTTCGAAACGACTGAAAGCCGGCTCGTACAAAAAATAAGACCAGATAAACCCGGAATTTATGAACAAGGATCACACCATTCATTAACAGATTCGAAGTTGGTTGTAATTTATTATTAAATATTGTTTGTGAGAGTGATTCTCTGATTCTCGCCATATAACTAGCTTCAGTATTTGTTTTTCGTTTGAATGATTTACGTTACATAAATATATATATATATATATATATATATATATATATATATATACAGGGTTGCTCAGTTCTTTGAGTACATTTGCATGAATTTAGAAAAATATGCATAAGTCATGAAAGAAAAGCTTTATTTGAGAAACAATTGGCATGTATAATCTTGAGATACTTTTTGACACATCTACTTAATGAATCTGTCATTAACAACAATGACTGCTTCAATACAAGGTCTCAAATGCAATGGTGAACTGGCTCACCAGGATACCAGGAAAATTTCCCAGTGGGTCCCAAAGTGAATGTTCATCACTTTAGAAATAACCAAAAAAACTAAAAACTAAAAAACAAAGAAAAATGTTGTGTAAATTCTGGGAAGATTTAAATAAAGTTTCTTTGATGCTATAATTTCTTTTGGTAAATAATAGATTAGCCTTAGTTCCTTGTTTTGGGATTAAGTGGATCCTTTTAAAAGGGCACTTTTACAAGTTTTTCCGGTGTAAATTTTCGACTCAGTCCGCCACTGTTCAAATGTTTATCTATTGTAAACATTATGCTAGTTATGGCAGATTTCATAAATTTTATAGTGTTATAGGGGCATTGACTTCCCTCTTGACCACCTCCTACATATAGTAGTTCAACGCATTTAGGTCTGGAGAGCTAGGAGGCCATATGTTTGAACTGACATGATCATGGATAGTCTAAATCAGCAATTCTTGAGTTGTCTTGGCCTTATGAGATGGCACAAGGTCTTGTTTGTAGATGTGCAGTCTTCCTTTGCACATGTTCTCTATCACAAGATATATATATATATATATATATATATATATATATATATATATATATATGCTAATTAATATTTCAGCAGCAACCTTTCTTTTTAACCATGTTTTGTTGAATATGACAGACAAGGAAAAATTTAATTATTTTTTTTTATTTAGCTTTTCCAGTATTCTTACATTTTCCTATTTGATGGAAGTAAAGAGGTGCAAAAATTGTCCTTATTGTTCCAAGTGCATTAGGCACACTTCTTTAACCATTTTCAAGGGGTTTTGTCTTAGGTGTTGTTAATTTCTGTTCATGTTTGACAGCTTAAAACGTGTTTTGTGTTGTTTTGTACAAGTATGAGCATTTATTCCAAACTTTGTGTGTTGAGAATGGTTAGAATTCAAGTGAGAATCTTTGTGTTGTTTTTAAAAAAATTTAACACACACACACACACACATATATATATATATATATATATGCACACAAACATATATACATGCACACACATATATGCATACATATATGCACACACACATATATATATACATACATATATACACACACACACATATATATATACATACATATATACACACATATATACAAACATATATACTTACATATATATGTACACATATACATACATATATATGTACACATATACATACATATATACACACATATATATATGCATACACAATATACGCACACAAACATATATATATATATCTATATATTGACCTCTCAGCTACAAAGTGTGTTGATGAGCAAGTAAAGTTGAATAATGTCTTTAAATACAGATTTTTCTCCAGTTCTTGAAATAGACATATCTGCTCAGTTTTATAAACAAAACGTTTTGTAAAGAAAGAGATGGATTAATAAATAAAACTCCATCCATTTCTTTAGGTTCATCTTTTGATAAAATCCATCAGAGGACAAAATGCATCAGCTAAGTTTTCCTTTTGTCTTTATTCCTATTGCCCTTTTACAGATATACTCTATCTGACATTTTAATGTTATCAAAAATTTCTTTCATGTTGGTTGGTTGCTTGATTTTGTTTAGTGGCATATCAACCACTATGAGTTATTTAATGCCAAAATATAAATATTTTGAATGCAATTTTATGGTTTCAAATACAGATCAAATTTACTGTTGATCATTTTGCTATAAAATGTATTGCTGGTCATTTGCTTGAAAATTGTATTGTTGATAATTTTACTATAAATATGTACTGTTGGTAATTTTTTTTTTATAAAAGATGTATTGCTGATATTTTTATACTTTCATAGTGTTTTTTTTTTGCAGGTTCACTATTTGCCCATAACTGGGACCCTAACAGGTGCTACTACCCAGGATCTGGGATCACCAGCAATTAAGAGGTGGTTCCATGCTCCTCAAAATCTCAAACCTCCCAATCAGAAGCCTTGCTGCTGGATGTAGTCTATCGTCATACCCAGTACTGTCAGCATAGGTTCAGAACATAATGAGTGAATTAGTATTAAAATAACATTGCCTGACATTGGTAGAGATTTACTTAGTAAATCTCATAGCAGCCTCACTCATCAGCAACAAGCTGAGATATGCAGGGCATTTTGGGGACCAAATCTTTTAACTTTGCTCAGCAAATCTCATGCTAGTCTCACTAATCTACAACAATCTGAGATATACAAGGCATTTTCGGAAGCAAATTTTTGACTTGCTGAACTGTGCAATTGTCTTATATATTTACCAGATAGCTCTTTCTGTACTTATTTTTAGTTGTCTATTTACATAATAATTTTGTTTAATATTCTTTGTGATAGTCTGTAATATAGCAACAACTTTATTTGACTAATTCAGCTTTAGTGCTGAAAACATTTATTTTATTATAGTGGATGGTTACAAGTGAGAGGGGAGATGGGATGTGCTTATTTTATTACTACATGATCACTCTCAGATTAGTCAATTCCAATAGTTACAGACTAAAGAGAATAAAAACAAAACTTCAAAAAATGATGGAATTGCATATCATTATTTTATACAAGATTCCATATGATAATGCATGAACTTTTATTTTGAAAAATATCAGGTCAGCTTATTGAAACGTTATCCCCAAAAAGCAATGTTCTTGAGAAAAAGTGCATTAAGTTGCTGTCATCACTGTCATATTTAAAAGTGAGAAGTGTCTGAAAGAAAACAATTTTTCACAACCTTGTCTGAGAAGAGAAAGAATCTGACAACATATTAGTTCAGCACAAGAGTTAATATTAGAGTTCCATACAGCGTGTTAATGCCTAGAAGCACAGTTGGAATCATTTTAATAGTTTTTCAACACCAAGTATTTTTCTTCTGTAGGGTCATGTAGCATGAATTCCAACTATTTAGTTCAATGACCTGACCTTTGTAAAATCATCACAGAACTTGCAATTCTTAAATTGAATGTGTTGTAGAATGATAGTAAAATATCATAATTATTATTACAGAATTTCAAACAGCACACATTTTTTTTGAAAAGTGAAAATTCACCAGCAATGTTTTGAATATAAATTGATTTGTTTTTTTTTGTTTTTTTACATATTATTTTCAACTTTGAATAGTTCATGGGCACACTTTTATCTAATCATGGTTTTCTACATGATTCATTTTTATCAACTGCTGACATTAAGGTAAGTTTTTTTTTTTAGATGCATACGATAGCCTAAAATTATTATTGTAGGAGTATCAAATAAATTAGATCATATATCTGCATATAAAATGGAATGTGTATCCATATATATTTAATTTCTAACGCTTTTCAAATCCTGGCTATGACAAAAAACTACATCCAACAGCAAGGCCTCTGATTGGGAGAATCAATGTTTTGAGGAGCATGGAACCACCTCTTAATTGCTGTTGTTCCCAGGTACACTCTGACCCAAGGTGGTAGCATCTGTTAGGGTCCCAGCTATGGGCAAATAGTGAAACCCCAAACAAAACACTATGAAAGTAGAAAAATACATTTTTATAGTAATACCAGCAATACATTTTTATGTACAATAAAAACAATACCTATTTATAGTAAAATTAGCAACACTACATTTTTAAAGCAAAAAGGCAAGCAATATATTTTATCTGTAGTTGAAGGCATACAATTGCATTCAAAATATATTTAGTTGAAGCTATAAAATTGTTCAAATTATTTACATTTTGTTATTAAATAACCCATGTACTGCTAAACAAAATCAACCAAACAACCAACATGAAAGAAACCTTTCATGACATTAATTCATATAATATCCAACAATCTCTTTAATCAAGTTGTATTCCAAAATATAACTTCAACAAAACAACAGTATAAAACACATATCATAACCTCTAGTAATTATGTCTACACACACATGGATATGCACAAAAGCTGAGTATCATCTACCATGTATTCAATTGTGAAAGCAGAATAACATACATTATATTTTTATTACTTCAAAGGTCCCAAGAAAATTAAATTCCAGCATTAAATAACCCATAAAGAATTGATATTCCATTAATCAATCAATCAACCTAACACTTTTCAAAGAGTGTAGCGATATTAGACTCTGATTCTAGATAGAATAGAAAGGTAGTATGATTCTAACAGATGGTATATCTTACTCAAAAGCAACCAGGAAATGTAGAAGCCAGTATATTTGCAACACAGGACTTATTCAAACTATATAATAAGGCAATTCTGAGAAAATTAGATGTCCTACCAGGATTCATTATTGGTTGACCACAATCATAACAACATAAGATATGCAGGTGAAACAGTGTTGATAGCAGATATAGAAAGAAAACTACAATAACTCCTACAAAAGTTAGTGAAGAAAAGCAAGAAGAAAGGATTAAGCATTAATTGCAAGAAAACAGAATGCATGGTTGTCATCAAAAGAAGCAGATTGGAAATACCAAAATCAAACAAGTACAACAATTTAAATATTTGGGAAGTGTTTTAACAGAGGACAGGATGTGCAAGACTTATATCTGAAGGCATATTGGGATAGCAAATGTTGCCTTCCAAAAGTTAAGTAAAGTATTAAAAAATAAGAAAATTTCATTAGAAACAAAGAAAACTGTACTGAACTCTTACATAATATCAAACATCTTATATGGCAGTGAATACTGGACAATCTCCTTACAGATGAAGACGAGACTTGAAGCAACAGAAATGTGGTTATACAGAAGGATACTGAGAAAACCATGGACCAAAGATGTGAGTTTTAGAGAAAATGGAAACAAAAAGGAAGCTTAACATCAAGAAGAGACAGTTCAAATTTCTAGGGTGCATAATGAGGAAAAAGGGCTTAGAAAATTTGATACTTACAGGTCAGATTGAAAACAAGAGGTACATTGGAAAACAATGCATAACCTACCTAGTAATCTTGAGTAAATGGATAGCAGAATGAGGCTTAGGATTGATAACAAAATTTATTAAGAGCTACAAAAGACAGGAAGTTGTGGAGAGCCATGACTACTAACGTCTTGAAGTGACATGGCACATAGAAGAAGAAATAGACAGATCATATTCAACACAACTTATTTTCTCGCCACAATTGGCTTTAGGTCATTTTTTTTGTCAATTTATTCTGAGATAATTTACTGAATATGAAGTCAGTTTTTTGAGCTGCTTCAAGAGCTGTCAGCTTGAAAGAGAGAAATGTCATATGCAATTCTACATTCACAATGTCATTTGGAAATGAAGGACAAAGCTCAGTTGGGTAGCCAGTCACAAACATGCCGTATTCAAATTAAACTACCAACAGAAAATATCTTTAAAATTCAGGGATTCTATTCACATATGCACAGATATATACCTGCTATCAAGCAAAGAATATTTGACTAGGCTTGTAATACTCTAGAAATATGGACTTTTGCTAAAGTTGACTTTATTCAGTAAATCAATAAGTCTCTGTAATGATAGTGACTATTGATTCCCCACTGGGTTCTCCAGTGAGGAATATAGCTTTTTTGGCAAAACTTTATTTAGCCTAGCAAACGATGATGATAAATATAATTAAATAGAGAGAGAGAGATCTTTTTCTTCTTTATGCTGTGCCCCTTCAGGACGTGCCCAGCATGCTCAGCCATATAGGCGGACTGATATTACATAACAATTCAGCACCCTTTTTTGGGGGGATATACGGTGGCCATTAATAATTAAGTATAACTGAAGACTTCAATGGACAAATAAAACAGTATTTAATTACAACCGCAAATAAATACTTAACAAGAACAAAGAAGTAAAAGTCAACCAAAGATAATTAACCATTTCAGTAAATACCTTGTTAGTAGTGCGGCTTGGCTTAGCATCCAGTAAATCCTAAATCAAAACCCAAATCACTGATGCAAAATAATTCACACTAATTTGACTGAATAGTTCCACTCAATAGTCACTCATAATCACTCCAGTCAGTGGCCTGACACCACTTTACTCACCAGCCGAAAAACATATATTCATAAGTCCAAAGTGTCATGTTCGAACCTTGGTGTCGGTAGTTATTCATTTTCTTCCTATATGACACCTTCCCTTTTTGAAATAACATCTCTGGAGTCTATATCTCCTCAGTTTGGGTTCAATATTCAAATGTTCCATTGCTGTTCTTTTTCTTTTAACAATACCTCCTTGGTTCACTAATTTCTGGTGGTATGGGTACGTCAAACATGCCATACATAGGTACCTCTTTTCGTGAACTTACTAAATCAGTGAATCTTCGTTTTAACTGATTAAGGTGTCACTTATGTTCCCACCTTTGTTCCTGTACCATGTATGTCATTTTTCCAATCCAATTTTTTATCACACCATCTTCCCAGAATTCTTTTCCATGTTGGTACATTTTAAAAAACACTTTATTACTAGGTTTAAAATATTTATTTATATTATTTTGATTCCTTGATGTTCTTGCCTTCCATTCTGGTAATAATTTGTTAAATATGGACTTAATCTTCCTGGCAAACATCAATTCTGCCGGTGACATTCCAGACACAGTGTTTAGGTTTGGCTTTATTCTGAAAACACTTAGAAATTGCTGTAACATTAACTCATCTGTCTCCTCTCCCTCTAACATTTTTAGTGCCTTTTTAAAAGTATCAACAAACCGTTCAGCTTGTTCGTTACTTCTTGGGTGATAAGGGGTCATTGTAATATGTTCTATTGCTAATGATTTACAGAAAACTCCAAATTCACTAGATGTGAATTGTGTGCCATTGTTTGGAACAATAGTGTCGGGTACCCTGAATCTTGCAAAAATCTTGTGTAAGAAAGTTATAGTGACCGTGGCAGTCGTTTTTCTACATTTTTAATATTTCTGGCCATTTAGAGTAACTATCTACCACAACTAGATAGTATGCTTTGTTTAACAGTCCTGTGAAGTCCATGTGTATTCTAGACTATGGAATATCAGTTTTTGGCCAAGGCTGAAATTTAATAGGTGGTGACTTTACTGCCAGAGTGCAACCTCTGCATGATTTTACTAAATTTTCAATGTCTTGGTCCATTCTCAGTCAATACATATAACACCTCATTAAGGATTTCATCCTTGAAATTCCAGGATGTCCTATGGAAACTCTTTTAGCATACATTTTTGCAATGATGCTGGTATCATAATTCTTTCTGCATACAAATTTTAACAAAAACAAATTTCCTCTTTTGAGATGTTTCTAGCTCAGTTAAAGATACATAATAATTCACACTAATTCAACTGAATAGTGTCACTCAATAATCACTCCAGTTAGTAGCCTGAAACCGCTATTTATACACCTGGCAGAAAATATATACTCCTAGGTCCAGAGTGTCACGCTCAAACCTCGGTGTCAGTAGTTACTCATTTTCTTCCTATATGACACTTTTTTTGTTGCTAATGAAATTTTCCTGTTTTTTTATACTTTGCTTAGCTTTTCAAAGGCATCTTTCACTAGACATACATATAAATATACATATTATTATTAATTTATGGATAAGTCTTTGACTATTATTATAAAATGTAAAAAAAAGAAACAATTTTCTTTTGCATTATACAATGTAAATCTTAAGCAAATCTCAATAGCAGAAGCATCAGTTATTAAAATTATTTACAGTCTAATATCCTTATTATTATTGTTATTATCACAATGTTTTGGCTATTGTGCCCGCTGGCGTTCTTCAAGTGTCACTTGATCTGATTAACCTTTAGATAATTCTGAGCTGAACCCTTTATTTAATTTTCTCTTTTTCTTATTTAGTACTGCTCAGTTATTGTCAGCCTGAGATATCCCTAAGCATGGACAGCAGAATGAGAAAAAGCTACTCTTGTAGATTAATTAAAGTGTCCAGTTCAAAATTCCTTGTAGCTTACCTGGATTGACAGACACCTGAAGAAGGCTGGAAGTGTTATGATATAAATGTGTGTTTCACATTACTAAGCATATTAAACAATGAAAATTTAAAGCAATAAACAATTGTATTAACATAAAATACAATAAATGAAAAATTAAGGCAAATTAAATTTTTTGAGGCTCAAATTGATTCCAGTTTTCATTTTTTGTTTTTTTTTAGACAGGAGTGGGTGCTATTGGGTGGAAATTCTGGATTTTATTGCTTTCTTTTTCCTTGAGTGTGTGAGTAAACAGAAGATATGTATGGAGCCTTATGCAACTGATGGATTTTTAGTTGAATTTGGGGCATTCAGAGTGTTCACATCTGGCTAGTGGTCGAAATTAGTGTAGTGTGAATCTGATTTTGGGAGGAATATATCAGAAGGCACAATGACTGAAACACTGTGGTAATAACAACAACAATGAAGACATTAGTCTGAATGTAAATAATTCAAATAATGATAGCTTCTCTTCAGAGAAAATTCAGAAAGATAACATCAGTTTTATTGCAGTGATAAGTATATTGCTTTTTAAAATACATTATTAATAAAATCATTAGCATATGATATATGGACTTGTGTCAAAATCAAATGATTATCTTAATAAATAAAAAGCAGAAATCAGCAGCAGCTGGGACCTAAAAATGTTAGCACAAGGGGTATGGATTTCATGCCTCATGTTACAAACCACTGAGACATTATAAATTACAAGGATCCTTATGTGCAAGCAGGATTCTTAAGCTTGCAGACCAACTTGGATGTTTATCATAGTCTCTACTATCTGATGCTGCTAATTAAACTATAACCATTATCATCATCAATAAAGTGGGATATAGATTTAAATCTTTAATGTAACCTATTCTTGGTTTCTTATTTCTCTTCCATTATATTGGGCAAAGACTATTTATCCTTAAAATCAATAACACAGACCGAAGTAAATATCTCACCTTATTCTCTAAATTCTTACCTTATTCTCTCTGAGGAGGTATGGTGGAGTAATGGATAGCAGCTCGGATTGAGGAATTGGAGAGCCGAGTTCGAACTCCAGTTGAATCTATTACATTCACTTACGTGCTAATACTCTTGGGAAAGGTATGAATCCTCATCTTCTCTCCCCTGCTATGGGTAAATAGCAGGACAAACTGGGTTCTATAGCCTTGGGTGGCAACTAGTCTACCACAGAAAGAAATGGCAACCTACTGCAGGAAAAAAGCTGCCTTGTCAGTCATGTATTGAAAGATACATGATCGCCTACGCATGTATCATGTGTGGCACATAACTGACTGACTAATTCTCTAAATTTTATATTTATATATAATGTATGCACATTGAAATATTTTTTTAAATGGATAATTTATTTTAGTCAGCCCAGTGTATATGTGAATCCATTCTATTTTGTCTTTTTATATTTTTTAAATGCCATATTTTTTCAAGACATGGACAACAGCCTGCTACATAGAAGGAAGGATCAGTCTCTCTCTCTCTGTTCCAATGTACTGTGAGCTATGAACTCTGTAACACAAGAAGGATACAATCTATATTCATAAAAAGAAAATAAACCTTCCAAAACAATGTTCATTCAGCTTCCATTCATTTTGAATGTAAAAATCAACATTTTGCACCAATCTCCACATATCTACATATATACATTGCAAGCGAAATTCATATATTTTTTTAATTCTAATACTTTTCAAAGAGTGCAGAGATCTATACTCTGAGTCCAACACTTTGCTCCCAAGTAGATTGTACAGATACTCCTAGACTGAAGTACCAATCCATATATGAATAATCTTGTAATTTGTAATAGGTCAGTCAGTCTGTTAAGTGCCATACATGATACACACTTGGGCGATCATGTATCTTTTGATACATGACTGATGTGGCAGATTTTTTTCCACTGTAGGATGCCATTTCTTTCTGTGGTAGACTGGTTGCCATCCAAGACTAAAGAATCCAGTCTGTCCTGCTATTCAACCCATAGTTTGGATGATAATAGATGTATTCATACCTTTCCCAAGGGTATTTGTGCATAAGTGAATCTAACAAACTCAATTGAAATTCGAATTCAGCTCTCCAAGTTCTCATTCTGAGCTGATATGCATTACACTACAATACACATTCTGAATAGATACTATGTTTGTATACAAATGTTATAGGCATATAGTATCAAGTATAAAGTATATATTAGTACAGGCTGAGCATCCTTTATCCGAAATTGTAAAATCTGAAAACCTCCAAAATCTAAAAGTTTTTCAGGTACTGACACAATTGCCACAAATGGAAAATTTCAGAAAGCACTAGGAAGGTTCCTAAGTGTTGTGTAGCTATCGTAAGTGACCTCATCTGCCCTTGATGAGAGTTCCCCAGTCCAGTTACATGCCTATGCTGGCGCCAGTTTTTTGTTAGTGATCATCTCAGCAACAACTTCATTTGTGGATTACTGACCACATGTTTCATGCTCGGTAAAGATATTATTCAAAATGTCAAAAAGTCCTGCAGATACCTATATGGGTAGAGAAAAGAAAAAAGACAGCATATGTTTCTGAATATCACAGAAAGTCAAACTGTTGGAAAAACTAGGCAGGGTTGTAAGTGTGAAGCATCTGACAGAGGAGTTTGGCATTAGAACAACCACCATATATGATCTAAGGAAACAGAAGGAGAAATTGTTAAAGTTTTATGCTTAAGTGATGAACAGAAATTAATGAAAAATAGAAAAACACCGCACAGAGCAAAATCTGATGATCATGTATTGATGGAGTGGATTCACCAGCGTCGAAGTGAATATATGCTGCTTATATAAAACTACTTTCAGGGTATATGTATAAGCTGTGTTATGAAATGTAAAGGGATATCATGTTTATGCTTGGGTTCCATTCCCAAAGCTGCCCCATTTTATAGATGCTATATATAAATAGCCTGTATTCCAAAATCAAAAAAATCTGAAAACCAAAGCACTTCTGGTCCCAATAAAGGATTCTCAATCTGTATGTAGAAAATTGTGATTCTAGACTTAATGCAGAATTTAAATAGAGATTGACAACAAATTAGAAAAAACTTCTATGTAAAGCATTCTGTCTTTCAAAAGGATTTCATGAAACTAAAATAATGTTCTTGTTGATGGAATTATATATATGTAGAGGAAGGGTGCAAAAATATGAACAAAAATGTCAGTTATAATTATAACTCAAGAGGAAATACTGAAAATGTAGGGAAGATGCAAAACTTAAAATTTTTAATTTTTCACATATGGTGTCTAGATATTAAGCTTAGCCAATTCCATTCAGCTTTTCAACACTTTTGTTTTTATCGCTGCTCTTTTTAAATATCCCATATTGTGATAACAGCAGATTTGTTAAGGGAGGGGAAATGTGGTATGAACCTGAACACTAGTTTACTGCGGAAGACTCAAAACTCAGTCCACTTCCTATACATTTTTGTGTTAGTAAATTACAATTATAAATAACATTTTTATTTACATTTTTCTCTTCTCCAACTACCGAGTTGACCATAGTTGGGATCATTGAGTCAATGCAAATGATCTTTGCCTTAGCCACATAGTGTGTGCTTTGCCAGAGCTGCATACAGTTTTGAATACAAAGTTCTCCTTCTAGATCAGTTGCCAGCCAGGGATATAGGACCAAGTTTGTTCTGCAATTTACCCATAACTGGTGGGGGAAGAGATGAGTTCATACCTTTCCCAATGGTATTAGCTCATAAGTGAATGCAATGAACTTGACTGAAATTCAAACTCAGCTCTCCATTCCTCAATTTTAGCCATAATCCATTATGCTAATGTGCCTCCCCAAACTGCATATAATTCCAACAATAAGCACATTATTTTAGTCTGATGAAGTCCTTATAAAGGAAAAATCATGTTACATTGAATTTTTTCCATTTTGTCATTCAAATACACACACTTTGTTTTATATATGTATAGGTGCATGGCTGAGTGGTTAGAATGTTTGCTTTCAAACTATGAGACCAAGGTGCAAATCTCACTGTGGTCGATTTGTTAGGGAGGTAACAGATGTTATCAGCCTAGGGAAGTAATTCCAACATGTGGTACTGGTGAAAAGTGGCTGAAAAACATACCACAGGTTGAGCTAAGCCTTGTGAGTGAAATTGGATAGATAGAACTATTCAAAAACTGTTGCTGGATGCACTAGCACAAAGTCATAAGTCATTGTGACAAAAGGTTTGAACATACTGGCTTTGTTCAACCTCTCAGAAACTGTAACTGTTCCACTCAGCATACTGTCATATAAATCACAGGTAAACTCAGAAACGCATATAAATATCTATTAAAAGGAAAATAATGTCATCTCAAAGTGCTAAATTGTAACATTTTGACATTTAACAAATAACATATATAAAATTGTACTCATTCTTATTTAGAATAATTAGATATTTCAAAGTTTTTAAACAGCTGTTTAAAATTTTTATAAGTAAAAATTAACAGTATATGTTGTAAACTTATAAAATCATTCAATATAACAATTTCATCTCCACTCAGTCAGTTATGTGCCATGCATGATACACACTTAGGCGATCATGTATCTTTCGATACATGATTGACGAGGCAGATTTTTTTTCCTGCAGTAGGTTGCCATTTCTTTCTGCAGTAGACCAGTTGCCATCCAAGGCTATAGAACCCAGTCTGTCTTGCTATTTACCCATAGCTGGGGGAAGAAGAGAAAGATTCATACCTTTCCCAAGGGTATTAGCATGTAAATAATGGATTTGACTGGAATTCAAACTCGGCTCTCCGATTCCTCAATCCAAGCCACTATCCATTACTCCAGTGGAAATTTTCAAATTTGAATTCAACGACCTTTGCACCTCCTCTTGGTGCATAATTATAATCAACATTTTCATTTGTATCTCTCCTCCCACTTCATATCTATAATTCCATCAATAAGAACATTATTTTTGTTTGATGAAATCCTTTCAAAAGATGAAACATGTTACATAGAATGTTTTCTAATTTGTCATTCAGTTACCCACCATTAGCCTGATATATAGTTTACATATCAGATTTCTCTTAAAAATGACAAAGGAAAGTCCATTAATCTAAGAATGATTTTCTATATATTTTGAACATATAATAGGTAATAGAGATTTTAATAAACACGACAAAAATGCTTTCTTGTTATTACCTAGGTCAAAACCACTTTGGAAGTAATCACTTATGTGACAAGGCCTCAGCCTGCTCAACTAGGTTACAATCTGCCAACACCTATAGCCATTCTGTGTTCAAAAATCTGCAGATGTTAGCAAAATTAGTTGAAACCCCATACAAGTGAGCTGATCCAGTTACAAAGTGATGTCATCAATCTTGAACAGAAAGAACACTTGATTGCTTCTCTCTTTCTTTCACTTTCTCTTCTTATTTAATCTCAATGACTTTTACTTTGTTTACACAACTTTCAGCCAAATTTTGGCTACATTAATATTGCCTTTATTTTTCAAATGATATAAAACCTTTTCATTCAACCAGCTTATATACTAGTAAAATCCATACTAACTATGATATGGTCAGAAATCTATTTTTGTACCAGACTTATTACCTTCTTTTAATAAATTATATTTTCTTAATAAAAGTTGCAATCATCTAGCAATCTGTGATACTCTAAAATTTCACAAACAGCAATCATGTCAACTCTTGCCTATTTGGATTTTGCCCAAGGGGTGCTTGGAAAGTTCTCAATCAACATCACTTCTCAAAATCTGCTTAACTGGCTAAATATCAGAATTTATTGTAGAATACTTTCTTGGTCAGGACAATAACTTTTCAGTACCCCCTCATATAATAAATTAGGAAAAAGAGACAAATGTAATATAGAATGAAACAAGAGACAAGCTTATTTGAATCTCTTTTGTTAGCAGTGCAGTGAAAAAATCACCTTCTGTATTTTACAGCCCAAAATCAAACAGTAGAATCATTTTTTCTCAATCAAATCATTACAAGTAATTTCCTTTCAATTTTAATATTTACAGTAACATGAAATATCCATATTGGAAATTTCAAGCAAAAGATTTTAAGTCAACATGCAAAATTTGATCGAAATTGTGTTAGATGTGTGTAAGTGATATTACAGGTTAGCAAAATTGTCCACCTAATTCTTCAAACATTTTCATTAAGTCAAACAATGTGCCTTCTAAAGACGAAATAGATTTTCTTAACCTTAGTGCTAATTGACACTTTAAACCAAAATTCAACATTATTAATAAGAATAAATATAAAAAGATAAAAATTTTATGTGAAATTTTATTTCAAAGTATTTTAAAACTAAAAGAAATTCAGTAGTAGTATTAATTTTAGTATTAATAATAAAACACACTGTACTCCAGATTTAAATGGTCCAAATCCATTCTCTATGTCCCAGGTAAGGACATATTCCTTGAAGGGAAGATGACGAGTCTTGGGTTTTCCCAAATTGAGGACTGTGAGCCGGAGGTTCTTTCTATATCTGGGAAAGATATATCCCCAAAAGTAAATGGTGCCATGTGCTTGCAAGCTGCAGCATTTGCTGGAGGAGGCAGATTTAACCTCAGGCTAAAAAAACAACCACTTGGTTTGGCTGCTGTAACCAAACTGAATAACTGGCCGCTCTCATCACTGTATGGAGTGATGTCACTAAGCCAAATAATCTATGTGACATATCTCCACCAAAGGGAGATAATCACCTTCTGTATCCTTACAATATATTTGTATTTGAAATATAAACAAAGTAATTTCTAAGGAAACAATTTAAAGAAAATTATATCAGAAAAAATTCACTGATTTCATAGAAATTATTTTGTTTATGCTTCAGATATGAAAAATGAACAGATATAAACTTACAAGAATATCTGAATGAGAGGATGGTCATTCTTCAAAAGGGTAATTGAACATTGCAAAGCTGTGATGCTCTAAAGCACACCAGATTAGATGGTGGTTTCTCCTACAAAGGAGGACGCAGGTTCAAACTCTTCTGGTGAGCATATTCCCTTTGTTAAGTCCCATGAATGTGCAAGCCAGTAAACATAATTCACACTATTTAAAAAACAAAACAAGACATCTATTCAAAGATACCCACAAAATAACATTTGGATGAGTAGGAGATATATATATATATATATATATATATATATATATATATATATATATATATATATATATATATATATATATGTATGTATATGTATAATTTTAGATATAACAAAAAATATATCTGTACAAGGACAATATGAGTAAAGATGAAAGGAAAACATATCTCAGTCAATGTGTTTCCTCCTCAGATAAGATAAACGTAAGGATTTTACAATAGAAATAAATTCAACCACAACTTCAATAAAAGAATGCCACACTTATTAAAAGAAAGTAACCTAATTTGACTGAAAATTCTCCAGAATGCCATTATCAAATCTTATCAAAATATAATTCTGCACCCCAATTTTTTTCAAATATCTCCATTCCTTTTCTAAGCCAACATAAATCACTATAAAAATGTTAAAAATTTAAAAGAAAACAGTTAAATTCATAATTTCCTTTAATTTAAAATGCATAAATGAATCCCAAACTAATATAAATATTAATTACATTATAAAAACAAAATTCAACATCATTTACTAACTTTTGTTTATTAGACATTAAATTATGTCACTTAGCATCTTCCATAATTTACCTAGACTTTTCAGTTAACCTGATGAATATTTATGAGTGTTAAAATTTTTTTAAAACTAACAACATTTTTAGTTTTGTTTATAAATATTTGTTGTAAAATAAAATCTTTACATTTGCTTTGACAATTTGTTAATAATATCAACTTCTTATTGGTCATTTAAGGCTGAAATTTAATTTTCTTAGGAACTTTGAAGTAATAAAAATATATTTTATTCTGCTTTCTTAATTCCTGTTCATTTATAGTTCACATTTCTTAATAATGTTTTTCTTATATCCTTTCACACTCAGTAACCCCCTGCATGTTAGTGGATTTGTTGCCTTGCTTGAGGTGAAAGCATTAAAAAAAGTGTGTGTATATATATATATACATATATGACTGCTACTTCTTTATAGAAGAAAACCATCTCTTCAACATTGAGCTGAGTGGCCATGAGCCGCAGTGCATATATATATATATATATATATATATATATATATATATATATATATATATACACATGCACACATACACACCTACCTAATGATAGCAATACAGAAAAAGATATAAAGTTTTGTCTATTGAAGCAAACAATTATATTCACAATTATGTTTACAGACAAAGGCAGATATTTTAAATAGTGCATAAGCACTCAAAGACACTCAAATGCATGCACATCCATACAAAAGACCTTCCTTTTCTCAATATGCTAGTTCATCACTAAGATAGAGATGCACGTTTCAGAATCTCAACATCAGTCTAATGATGTA
This sequence comes from Acanthosepion esculentum, assembly GCA_964036315.1. NCBI lineage: Eukaryota > Metazoa > Mollusca > Cephalopoda > Sepiida > Sepiidae > Acanthosepion > Acanthosepion esculentum. The sequence continues at coordinate 56,445,655 of OZ038481.1, forward strand.
AGCAATTACTGAAAAACTTTATATTAACAAGACTTGGAAGTACAGAAAAAAAAGCACCAGAAAATTCTTTCATCCATTTTTTTTTTACAATCAGAGAATTACTAAACTATCTTTTTTTTTTTTCTTTCATTTTGAATTTCTTTTACTTCAAAATTCAAAGAACTTTAAGGAATTTTAATAAGATTCTCAAAAAGGGAATATGGATACATTTAATAATCAAAACTATACAAAACTATATTTTCTTTTATAACAGAATAATCAATATGAAATATGCCAGTTTAAATATTTTGTAAAACCATATTCACAAAAGCACATACATTTGCAGTATTAATATTCTATCTTGAGCTTCTAGGTTAATCTGCAGTAAAATTTTACAATAAAAGACAATTCCTAATTGATAAAGCATGATGTATTTTTACTTGCATGATACAAAATAAGCTGTTTCACTGGATCCAGTTCTAAATATATACTTGATCTAATCATATTTTTCAAAAGACATTATACATTTGACCTTATGAAAGGATGTAAGCAATATTAATGAATAGTTTATCATGGAAATATCATTTGTGTATAACCTTAATTTAAGAGTTCTGGTATTTAAAACTGTTAACTCTCTGCCTTATTAATATTCCTTCCCTTTCTACTGTGTTCATTTTAAGGCCTTTATCCTTATTGTTAATTTCATTCAAAGTTGTTTTCTGTTGTCATAGCAGGATATGACAACACAACTATGAAATTCAAATACACTATTGTTCAGGGATCAGAGTCACCTTCAGTGACAGGATAAACTTTTTGTACAGCAAATGAAGTCACATACAGAGTGATAAAAGTTAAAATGAGAAGAAACCAATAAGCTTAGCTTAATTCATAAAAAATTAAAAATCAATGTCATCAGAACTAAAATAAAATATCTTAAAGATTGTAATCAACTTCTGTCAACTGTATGCAATAGCAGACCACAGCTGTCACATCCCATAAATCAAGAAGTGTGTGTGTGTGTGTGTGTGTGTGTGTGTGTGTGTGTGTGTGTGTGTGTGTGTGTGCGTGCATGTGTGTGTGAGTGTGAGTGTGTCCAGGCCATATTGACATCATAAATTCTACATGTATTAAGCAACAGAAATTTACCCCACATGTCTTTTGATGATAGGAGTATAATGAGATAATGCTAATTTTTATTTACTTTAAATTAAAACAAAATTTATTTTAACACGTCTCTAAAAAATAGTGATTATCATTGCTATGGCAAAGAGTTATTTTGCCTCTTTGTTTTTTTACAATGTTTACATTCAGTTTGCTGTTTAAGAAGATATATTTCTGAAATCCATATAATTTTCCCTTTAAAATATTTTGTGTAGGAATATTTTTAAAAAGCTCTCAAACTTCAACTGTCTCCTTCATGCTAGTTACAGGCAGTGGTGGCATCCTAAATTTCCAGAGATCGGTTCCATAAAGGCAGGTAATCTTTAGAACCTATTCTGCTTATTTTCTTTTCAATCTGAGAATGGAAACAAATCACTTTATAATATCAAAAAGAATTAAATCATTTTGACAATTTAATAAAAAACATTTATTTATTAAGATATTTACAGATTTAAATTCTCTTCTCATCATACTCTTCTGTTCAGTAGTATGATGCTTTTTGACTGTATGGTCATCAGCAATGTTATGGTTTCTTAGCCACATTCAAATTGAATCGCTTCAGTCCCAAAGATCTAATGGAAGACCTATCAAATTTATGAGTAGAAGATTTGCCACATTTTTTTTCACTATGTGTGCACATGAGCGTAGCATAACTAACACTTTACTTAGACCATGGGCTATTAATATCTAAGATTATTTTCGGATAATCTGGTTTGCTAAGCTTTTATAATTTTAAGAATCGGTTCACGCAAACCAGTGCAAACCAGTAGGATGCCACCGCTGGTTACAGGTACATGTAAGATTAAAATTGAATGTTACAAATATACCAACATATGTACAAAGAGATCTGTATAAAATGCAAAATACATTTATTTTATATTCTGTAAAATTGTATTAACTAATGTATGTATTTACGAGGGTGGACTGAAAAGTTCAAAGGCTGACTATGAAGGAGTGATGCTAGAGCTGTGAAATCTTTCATGCATTAGTTTCAACTCTTCTTATTAATAACTGCATTGTTCCTTTCCAGGTAAACTGACATGTGACTGTTCAAAGAAGACTTTAAACATAACTTCTCTTGAAAAGGGACAAAATTTGGCATCATGGTATTATCATGTACCTACAGAAAAAGGATTTAGCCCCCAAGGACATTCATGCTGACATGGTTGCTACATTAAGGAATCATGATCCAGCTTAATCAACAGTGCAAAAGTGGATAACTGAATTTAGGAGGGGAAGCTGACCCAAGGTCTGAACCTCTTGCAACTGCCACCACCATGGAAACATTATGTTCACCACATGGTGATGGGTGACATGCAATTGATTATAAATCAAATATCCAGTGCTATTAGAAAATCCTGTGAGAGAGTTGAGAATATTCTGCACAATGAATTTGGCATGACAAAGGTTTCTGCTTGGTTTCTTCTAACACCGAATCAAAAGTGCCCTTAGCTGATCACATCACAGGAAAATCTTACATTATTTGAGGCAGATCCAGTTGAGCCAGGGACAAAGAGACAATCCATGCAGTGATTTAATGGAAGTTTTTCTGGTGTAGTAAACTGGTTGTGTGCAAATCTGTATGTTTTTCAAAGAGGGGATCTAGGCATATTTACATGCAAATTCATCAAATCTACTGCTGACGTCCTAACTACCATTACACACAAAATTAGTGAGGCCCTTGACAACACACGTACCACAAGGACCATAGCATTAGATATTTTGAAGGCTTTTGACAAGGTGTGGCACAAAGGTTTGCTACACAAGCTCTCCAACTATGGAATCACTGGAAGGGTTTTCTATATTATAAAATCCTTCCTAACAGGTAGATCTCTGAGGGTAGTTATTAACAGTCAGTCTTTCAAGGTCTTGGTGGTCAATGCAGATGTCCCTCAGGGTACACTTCTCAGACCAACCCTCTTTTGGATTTATGTAAATGATCTACCTAGTAATATGCTTCGATCAGTTGTAAATGTTTATGACGATGATACAACAATATAGAGGAGCACCTTTAAAATTCTAGGCAATTTGAGATTGGCAGCTGACCTCTCTTCTGATCTAACACTAACTTCCCAGTGGCGGGGAGAGACTGGCTAATTATACTCAATGCCTCTATAACCAAATTGGTTACATTCCATCACTGCCAATCTGACCTTGAACTATCATCAGTACCAATGAATGGATATCCCCTCAAGAAAGCATCACACCTTGAAAGAGTATTAGCCCTCAAACTCAAACTTGACCTCAAGTGAAACTCCTAGATATGATCCATCACTAAAGATGCAGGTAAAATGTGAATTTTATGAGTTAATGATTGTGAGTTCAATCACTAGACTAGGTAGTACAAACATAGTCAAACTCAATGAAAACAGGGACAAGCAATAATTGAACAATTAACCAAAATGAGATATCCCTAAACATGGACACTAGAATGAGAATAATCTAGCTTCATAGATTGAATAAAGGGTTCAGTTTGAAATTCTTTGTAAGTTACACAGATTGATAGACACCTAAAGAAGGCTGGAAAGCATAAAGGCCAAACTGTTGTGATCTTAATAACCATTATTAGATCAGGATATTAGTCTGACTGTAAATAATATAAAATGTTAATTCATTTCTAAATTATAGTTGTCGTTTTCATATACAACAAACTCTGGTTACATTGTGTAATTCAACTAATTACTAATAACATTAATTGTACAAGAAAATCCAAAGGAAGTGAATATTATCATACAGTAAATTCCTCCTTCAAATACTCCATGCTACTCAAATAATTATCACTGGTAAGCCATTGCTGCAATTTGCCCAGCAATACAACAGAAATGCCCATCATCAAAGAGATGATTAATACTATAAAATTTCCTTAAAAATCTTGTGATAATAGTTTTGCCAAGCCCACATGATATCTGCACTTTTCGTAAGAGAAAAGCCATAAACAAAAACTTATATCACATATTAAGAGTATTTGTATATTTAAGGCTGAATTGAATCACATTTTATAACAATAGATAAACACACAAAGTTAATGTATTCCATTCAAAATAAGCACTGCATTTTTAATTTTCCTGAATTTCCTTCCATCACAATTTATATAAAACTGAAATGTAAAAAATGAAATGGAATTGAATAATATATAAAATCTGAATATTTGAAAATCTGAATTATTCCTGGCATAATCCTTGGTAAAATTTTTATTCATTCAAAAGCTTGTTCCTCCAGGTGGTGTGATGGACAGCGATATTTTTTTAAATAAGAAATTGGAGAGCCAATTTGTAATATCTTCATCTATTATAAAGTGTTATATTATTTATTATATATAGTCTTTATTATATATGTTCTTTCATTTATTATTATGTATGTTCATTTATTCATGGTATAATCCTTTGTAAAAATTTTTATTCAAAAGATTGTTCCTTCAGGTGGTGTGATGGATAGCAGCCTGAAGTGAGAAATTGGAGAGCCAAGTTTGAATTGCAGTTGAGTTTGTTACATTCATTTACAAGTAAAATGTACAAATCCATTTCTTCTACCACAAGCTATGGGTTAAATATTAAGGCTTGTATCTGGAAAAAATCATTTTTACCTCACAAAAATTGTTAATGTAATATTTACTCAAAAAAACAAAAGAATTATTCTTACAATCCAAAATATATTTTGGCTTTAAATAACCCATAAGGGATTGATAAACCATAAAAAACAAATCATTCAATCCTCCAGGTCTAGTTACCCTTATACTTAAACTCTTAACTTCTCTATGATCAAGAAGTTTTTGCTTTCTTCTTCCAAAATAGCCATAACAAAAAGTGGCTCAAAAAAATCACATGCTTATTCATTCATTCACTTATTCAATCAATCTTTTCCCAATGTTTCATTCACTTTCCACTAATTGATTCACACCTACACAAAATTTTGCTGTTTCTTCCATGTATATAGAAAAAAAATCAGCACTTTCAAGAAGAGGACTAATAGCTAAGAGATCTGAAGTTCTATGACATTAAGCTAAATGGTTTGTATTTGCTGTACAGCTGATGTGCTAAGAAAGAAGACTGAAAAGGAAGAGGTTTGTGCTCATAGCCCAAATAAATAAGCAATTGGAAGCAAGGTTTTTGAGACTACCCAAGTGTAGTAAGTGTGGTATTATGGCTAGGGAAAAAAAGGAAATGCATGTGGCCACTTCAAGCAACGATTAGCAACTGTTTTTATTTCAAGTATATACAAATGTATTGGCTCTGTCTTAGCCAATCAACATTGTCTTTACAGATAGTGTCTTGACTATGTCAGTCAATTAGCATTGTCTTTACAACATATTATACAACAGTAAGCATGTCAACACTCTTGTCTGGCACAAGTGACAGAAGACAACAGACTGAATACTAAAGAGTTTAAAATATTATAGCCAAGATATAGCATTACTAAAAAAATCACTAGGACACAACCAAAATAATTTTTTTATCATTTCAGTCAAATCAAGGCAATAAAGCCACTAAGATGCAAGGAATTACTGAGTATGAGAGAATATAAGAAAAATACATTATTAAGGAAAGAGGACAATAAAAGAATAGGAATTAAGAAAATTAAAAGATAATGATTGACACTGCATTTAAATTTTTGAAGATCAAACTTGACTGGGAAACAAGCCAGAAGAGAGTTTTACAAGCAAGAAATGCAAGAGAAGAAACTGTTAGCACAGATACATCTAGCCATTTCAACTGTAAAATAATTAGACACTGCCACCAATCTAGTATGGTGCTTAAATTCATAAAATCTAGGTACCATAGGGGAAAGTTGATCTGAACAATTACCATGAAAGTATTTATAGAAAATGTACAGGGAATCTATGTTATAGTGGTGGGAAAGTGACTGAAGCTGAGATTTCAGGTCAAGACCAACAAGACTGTAGATGCCTCTTCGGATTTTATCAAGAATCTCTAAATATATAGCAGTAGCACCAGGCCATATGTGGCAGCAAATTCAAAGTCAAAATAATTATGGTTATTCTTTTATAAGTAACTTACAGTAAGCTACTTATGATTGGGTAAAAAAATATTCTACTTGTTTCTGGTTAAATAGACATGTAAAGAAAACTACAAAAACTTCAACAGAAAGTAGAGAAGGAAAATGAGAAGAAAGGATTAAACATCAACTGCAAGAAGACAGAATGCATGGCTGTCAATAAAAGGATGATCCCATAATGCAAATTACAAATGGAAGATACCAAAATCAAACAAGTGCAAAAATTTAAATATCTTGGAAGTGTTTTAACAGAGGACATAAAAGTGCCACATTGAAATCCGAAGGTACATTGGGATAGCCAAAGATGCCTTCCAAAAGCTATGCAGAGTATTAAGAAACAGAAAAATTTTGTTAGAAACAAAGAAAAGAGTACTGAACTGTTACGTGATATCTGACTGAACAATCTCTTCAAAGATGAAGAACAAACTTGAAGAAACAGAAATATGCTTCTCCAGAAGGATGTCGAGGATACCATGGTCCAAATATGTGGGCAATGACAAAATTTTATCGAAAATGGAAACAAAAAAGAAACTTATATTTAACATCAGGAAGAGATATTTGAAATCTCTTGGGTACATAATAAGGAAGGAGGGCTTGGAAAACCTGATACTCACAGGTCAGATTGAAGGCAAGAGAGACAGAGGAAAACATCATATAACATACTTAGTGAGCTTGAGTAAATGGATGGCAGAACAAGTTTTAGGAGAAATAACAAAAAGACAAGATTTATGAAGGACAGAAAATTATGGAGAACCATAATCATCTACATCCTGAAGAGACATTGCTCATGAAGAAGAAGAGTGACAATTTGATAATTCTAAATTAAAAGGAAAAAAACTAATTCCAGATCTGTGCAAAAGGGTCCTATCCTTGATCAGTCTGTCCACTGCTTGCAAAATTCATTGTACATGTTTTTTAAAATGTAATTTGAGCAGTCAAAATTTGTTGTATATGAAACCCATGTAAATACAAGCACATGCACAAAATTAGAATTACTAGCTAATTCATTTTCTATGAACTCATTGAAACAATATAATATAGGTAGATATGTCTTTTTATTTGTTAAAAAGCCTTAAATAAATTGTGATAAGTTAACGGAGTTAAAACTTAGCTTTGTAAATATATTCAACTTGTCCACAAAGAAAAAGCAAAGGAAAAGAAAAAATCATTAAAGTGTAAATACAAAATTTTTATATTTCACAAATAGTTATGGTGACTTACAAAATGGTTTTGCTCATTTTTTAAGGCCCAGTTTCTTCTTGTGAAGACAGTTTTCATATGTGAAGCAATAGACTAGATGTATAAATATTTCTTAATGACTTCACCTTGCAGCTTTACATCCAGTTGCTACTCATATTATATTCACTGTTAGGATGCTGACAAACTACTTGATAAGTTGTTCTTTTATTTATACTCTTAAATAATAGTTTAGCAGTGTTGTGGCCTTCTTAGGGCCAGAAATAAAGACACAAGAGAGGAATTGAGTTAAGCAAATATATTAACAGAAACTGTAATACAAACATATACAAATGAGAGTGTTACAGCAAGAATGTTCGGTCCAACTGTCAGAGCTGACTGCTGGAAATTACCCTCTCCAAAAGGCAGTATCTGCTCCTATTTATAGCTGGGAGAGTCCATGCATGCGTGGGTAAATTACCATAACAAGCAGACTATTATTTTTAGGAGGAATGGTCTCTCTACTTGGACTGCCTGAGTTTGACCTTCAAGGTCAAAAACAAAGACAAAATAAGGAAGTCAATTTTGATTGGCTGAGCCAGTGTGAGAACGATAGTCAAAGAAAGGGTTTTTCAGTGAGTTGTTTCTTAACTGTCAAACAACGCAGATGTGTTTCCTTTTGTGTCTGAAATGGCACCCCAGTGGAAGGAGAACAGCCCCACTGGATAGTTAAAAAATGTAGACATCGCCGACATTAATAAAATAGTTAACTTAAAATTATCTTTGTTGATGTCTTTCATCTCAGGACCCAAAAACATTTTGCCACCCAGCTAAGACAAGAGAGAGAGAATGCAACAATATCTCATGTGTGGCTACAGTAGTAGACACAAAATGCACCAAAATATTTAACAGAAAATATCAATCTCAGTTCAATTCTAAACTATGTTACTTGAAGAGCATAACATTTTTAACAACTTAATAACTTCCTTTATGTGCTATGCCCCTCTGGACATGGACAGTCACAGCTCTCCACAATTTCCAGTCTTTTGTAGCTCTTAATAAAGTTTGCATTTTTGCTATCTCTCCTCATCTCTCTTCTGCCAACCAATTGCATAAGCTCATTAGATAAGTTATGTACTGATTTCCTCTGTCCCTCTTGCCCTAAACACGGCCTATGAGTATCAAATTTTCCAAGCTCTCTTTCTTCATTATTCTCTCTTTTGGATGCTAAGTATATGTGTCCTTTTCGTTTTCATTTTCTCTAAAATTTTGTTGTTGCTCACATGTCCAGTCCATGGTATTCTCAGCATCCTTCTGTAGAACCAGGTGTCTGTTGCTTCAAATCTCTTCTTCGTCTGTGAGGAGATTGTTTAGCATTCACTGCTATATAAGAGGATTGATATTACATAACAGTTCAGTATGCTTTTCTTTGTTTCTAATGAAATTTTCATGTTTCTAAATACTTTGCTTCACTTTTGGAAGGTAACTTTCACTGTTCAATATACCTTTTGATTTTAGTATCACATTTTCCATCCTTTGCTAAAACACTTCCTAGATATTTAGATTTTTGTACTTGCTTCATTTTCGTATCTCCAATGTGTAAAACTTATAATTCTTTCAGATTCACCTCACTGTAAAGGTTGAATAAATCTTGTGAGAAGACACATCCTTATCTTTCACCCTTTTCTATTTTTGTATATTTACTGAATTCATTTTCTATCCATGTATGCAGGCAGTTTGCTGCCAGTTTAAGTTCTGTCTAATTTTAATATTCTTCCCAAATATATCAAGCTTACCTAGCAGTTCCAACAGTTATTTGTGATATAGTTTACCAAATACTTTTGCATAATCTATAAAACATAGGCATACATCCTTTTGCATTTGTATTGCTCTTTCTAATATCATTCTGAATATGAATATCACATTCCTTGTTTCAGTGTCTTTAATGAAACCTCAATTTTCCTATTTCCAGTCTAATTCTGCTGCACGATCTATTCATCATAATTTGGATGATAAGTTTTGTTATGTGGTTCATTAGGCTGACTGTCCAATAGAGTTCACATTCATTAGTACCTGGATTCTTAAGTAGCACTATGAAAATGGATCTACTTAAGTCTTCTGGTATATTTTGTTTATTATGTCTGTAATTTTTTTCATTGGTGAAACCATTTAAATTTGCCAACATTTCTATTACAATTCCATCTGGTACTAAAGCTTTCTTTCTGTTTAATTTGGCCAGTGCTGATTCCACTTCAGATTTTAATATTTCTGGTCATTTGATATTTCTGTCTAACGCCGGTTGTCCTCTTTCATCTTGGAAGAGTTCTCTGATGTATCTGCTCTATCTCTGAAGTATTTTTTCTTTCTCTAATATCATTGTCCCATCCTTGGATTTTGTGCATCATGTTGATGAGCATGTTTTTGTTCTATTAGTTCTCTTATTCCTTTATGCATATTTGCTTTATTTATAATACTTATTCTTTCTATTTCTGCACACTTTTCATTGAGCTATTCCTTTTTTGCCTGCCTGTATTTGTTCTAAATTTCTTTGGGCAATGCCATATATTTTGTGCCATAGCTTGGCATTGTTTGCTGTCTCATTTTCACCATGCTGAGAATTTCATCTGTCATCCATTCTTTTTCTCTTTTTTACTTTTCTTTGGGATGATCTCATTTGCTGATGTAACTAAAACTTCTCTTAAAAAGTGGCCTTGGCCTTCTCCAATTTCTTTAGTTTTACTCTAAGGTTACATATCACTGGAAGGTGGTCAATTCTGCAGTTGACACTTAGGTATGTCTTGCAGTGTAACTCCACATGCTTAAAAGCTGAAACTTTGCAGATTAATAATCTGATATATGTTTTACATAATGTGTCATTTTTATCTTTCTCTGCAGATTATAAGTTAATTAAATCTTAAGTTGGTATCTACTCAGTCAGGATATTATATCTTATTAATAATTTTCATTAAAAAACATTTATTTTGTCTGAAACTAGTTATTAGAATATGTCCTAATCATGTATGAATAATTTGAATATAATTTGTGTCTTGCAGACACATCAAGTTAAAACACCAGTTCCCATACAATCAGTGAATTTAAGCAATATCAAGTCTGATGAATACCTAAATGTATGACTGCTTGAGAATACCAGGTATCGTAAGCTTCATTATGCAGGTGGTATAATGAATAAAGGCTTGGAATTGTTAATCAAAGAGCCAAGTTCTAATTGATGTTGGGTTTATTATATTCACTTATACATAAATACCCTCGGGAAAGGAATGAATTCACTTGTTCTCTTCCCAGCTATGTGTTAATTAGTAAGACTTGTATCATTAAACCATTATTATCTCAAATAAAAATTCTTAGAATCTAAAAATATTTTCTGGCTTTAAATAACCAGTAATGGGTTGATAAATCATAAAAAATGAGGGTGCACTCTTTAAGCCTAGGCAATGCTATTTTCACTCACCATTTTAGTCTTTTTAACTCTGGCTTTCAGATGTAGTCACATATAGATAGGAAAGCTGCTAACAAGGTGTGTTCATTTCTTTGGTCCTCTTTAACTTATATACTCTCTCACACATGCATATACACACACGTCTATCACATATGCTTCTTACAGACACACACACACACACAAGCACCTTCTTCTTATAACTTGTTTTAATTTTTTTTCCCTTTCATTACAATTGTCTACACATGTAATTCCTTTTGTTAATAACATACATTGTCGTTTGTTTTATATTTATTGTTTTATGTTATTATTTTTACCTGGACTCACACTGAGTCCGCCAATATTGTTTGCAGGATAAATGTTCCAGGGGCCCGTAAATATTTACTATCCAAAGTGTTGATTCCCAGAGCATAATGTTGACTAATATTTACCCAAACATACTAGAATCCCACAACAATATTTTGTTTCATGTTTAGAATTGGGTTTCTGCTTCCTTCTAAACTTTTTTCATTCTCTTTGACTCCCAGTAGCCACTTTCTTCTTAGAGGAAGTATCATCTTACTTGGGCGGAATTGATTTAAAAAAAAGGCAAGAGTGAGATTGAAATTATTTAAGTTTGAGGCAACTTCAATTTTTTAAGAAATTACTTTGAGAATATAAAAACAGCCGATTGAATATATTTTTTTTTTACTATGGCAATATCACAAATGTCAAGCCCAATTATAAAGTGAAGAATACTTTCACATAAAAATTTATGTTACAATCTCTATTAATCAATCTAACTCTTCAATCTCCAGTTAGAACAGCCAATGTTCAAATCCAGGTTACATGCTAAAGTCTGAATTGTTAATATAAACTTTGTCCAGGTAGAATGTTATTGCATTATCCTTTCCTTTGAAAATCAATACATTTGCAGAATTTACAAAATTGAATAATAGAGTTATACTCCCAGTTTGCTCATACCTAGATTAACATACATGCTAATTCTTTTTGAAGCTGCATCTCTTCAGAATGTGGGAGATCACAGCTCTCCACAACTTCCTATTCTTTGTTGCGCTAAGTAATATTTGCCCTCTTACTATCCCATCCAGTCTATGTTCTGTCATTCATTTGTACAAACTTGTTATATAGGATACTTGCTGTTTTCCTTTCCCCACTCCCCTGCCCAGCTGTTCCAAAAAACAGGAGTTGAAAAGACTGACTGCAAAAGAGCAATCTATAAGAATAATTATTGGAAAATATATATTTAAAGATTCATATAAAAACCCTCTAATAATAGGAGGACTTAAAATATGCGCTCATTTTTAACAGCATGTGTGAACTAGTGTGTGTGTATGTATATATATATATATATATATATATAATACAAATAAAATTTGTCATTTAAAAGATTGATGTTATATTTTGCACCTCAACTCTGGAGTTTCGTAGATGAAGCCTTTTTAAAATGGTTTAGTTCACTCATTAGGAGCTTTCAGCAATTGACTGCAGTTTTTCATTATTTTTAAACTAACTTTTATTTTATTACTTAAACCTTATTTTTAGTGGATACCAGTATTTGAGTATGCACTCCATTTATTTGTTCAATGGTGTGTGTGTGTGTGTGTGTGTGTGTGTGTGTACACACAGGCTCACACATTAGTTATCATGTATGTGCATGAACACACACACTCACACTAGTTATTGTGTATATGCACACACATTGGTTATTTTTTGTTTATATAAGTACAAAGCGATTGACTTGTTACTGTGAAATTTAGAAAAAAGACTCCATAAAAATGAATACCTATATAAAAAATAATTTTCCATTTGAAATTCATGCACTTTGCAAATCATTATAATTCAAATGCACTGAATGTAGTAAATTAAGACATTGCTTTCCTCTTAAATGTTCAGTTGGTAATTTAATCAGAAATATATAATACAAGTCATCAAAATAGTGCAAAATATACATGCTATTACTCTATAGCAGGCATCTTATATATAAATGTGTGAATATTAAACTGGAGCAAGACCATTTTATAAATTCATTAATTTTTGTGAGAATGAAAAGGAAAATTGTTAGAGATGTCTTGAAGAATCCTCACTTAATGACAAGACATTGGCAATGACGTAAAGACATCAGGGTTGAATGTATCAAGCAGGACTTTGAGCTTGTTACCCAAGGAAAACTCCTTTGCTTAAGGCTAAATACCTAAAATGCAAATTAGCTTCTGCTAGAAGCCATCTAGAACATGGCAGTAAATATTGGAAATCTGTTCTATAGTCAGATGAAACCAAACTAGAATTATTTGGTCACATGAACATCTGTTATGTAAGTGAATGAAGCTTACAAACCAAAAAATACCCTCCCTACAATTAATGATGGGAGCATTCTTCTCTTGGGATGTTTTGCTGGTTCTGGATCAGGAGAATGAGTGAGAGTGCAGGGTATCACGGATAATTGGCTATTCTTAAAAATAATCTAAAACAAAGTGCACAAAAGCTGTTTTTGGGGCATTACTGGATGTTGCAATATGACAATGACCTGAAACACATGGCACAAATTACAAAATACTTCGATGACAGCAGAATTAAGGTATTGGCTTGCCCCACACAATGTTCTGACCTAAACCCCCATTGAAAATGTATGGGCATATTTGAAGAAAGAACAAAACAATAGAAGTCCTTCTAATTTGGAGGAACTAGAAGCTATTGCCAAGGAAGAATGGAGCAAAATACCTTATCAGTCTTGTAAAGAACTATCAAAAATGATTAAAGGCAATAATAAAGGTTACAAAATTGATTATTTGACGCAAGAGAGACAATAATTTTGTCCTATATTGAATGTTTTTTTTTTGTAGTTTTTTTTTATCAGTGTTTGACATTAAAATAAAAATGTTGTTGTGGACATCACTGCACATTCTTTCAAATCCATTATTTCATCATTTGGGAAAAAAATGTACACAACGTTTCGATGCAATTTTAGATTTTATTGTGTATTAAGTTTTACTCTGTAATAATAAATACATTGAGCTCTTTTTGTGGATTAGTTTTAATATTTCATATTACTAGGATCCATTTATTATATACCAACAGATTTATTACCTTTACTATATATATATTCGGCAGAATTGAGTCACTGTCAGTCACTGTGTGTTTATCTAAATCTAAAAATAAACACGCTAAAATTCACCTTCATCCCTGCCATGCGCCGACGGCTTAGTGGTAGAAGTTCTGACTGACACCAATTCAGTCGGGTTTCGATCCTAGCTAGAGGCAACCGGATGTCTAGCCACACTGATGAGCTGTGAAACAGCGAAACAGTCTGTCTGTGGATGACAAATATATATATATATATATATATATATATATATATATATATATATATATATGTATTATGCTTAGTTTAGACTGGCATTGAGCAAAGAGAAGAGAGAAAGAGTATGCCTTGGCAATCTTAGGGAGGACCTGGAATTTTGGTTGTTAAAACAACCAATGCAACTTCCTCAACCACCAAGTAAAGCCATTCTGTATAAATGCATTTATTATGCACATATGATGTCAGTTTTATTTTCTATCCATTTTAAAATAATCTGATCGACAATATTTTTTAATGCCATGTCCTTTCAGGGCATAAGTAATCACGGATTGTAACAGATGCCTTTAATTTATTATTTATACCATTTACATGTGAACTATTGTCCTCATTTTTGTTGTTGTTACCACACACATTTCAGCTGTTTTGCCCTCTCGACTTCATCAGGTGTATGTGGATCCAGCTAACCAACAGGAATTTCAAACTGCACTCTTTATTTAATCAATGGGGGTAGACTGTTTTTGTTCCACTGCACATGTCTAAAGATATCTCGTCTTGTCCTTATTTTTAATACTGGTCAGTAATTTCTGGGATGAGGAATTATTATTATTTATACTATTTCCAACCAGACTATTATCCTTATATTTGTTGTTTTAACTGTTGTATCCTCCAGCCTTCACCACATGTATATCGATCCGGGTAACCTACTGGGAATTCCAAAATTAACCCTTTATTTAATCTACAGGGTCTGAATGTTCTCATTCCACTGCCCATGTCTAAGAATATCTTGTCTATTTCTAATTTTTAGTACTGCTTAGTTATTGTATGACCTGTTTCCACTAAGTCCAAGTACAGACTGCCCAGTCCAGGGATTGAACTCACAATTACTATCTAACCAAATTCATGAAACAACACTTTAATCCACTAGGCTATTGTAGCAGATCTAAATACACCTGATGAAGGCTGGCGGGCACAACAGCCAAAATATTGTGATAACAACAAAGATAAGGACAATAGTCTACATGTAAATAGTGTAAATAAGGATAACTCCTCATGACAGAAATTCATGTGGAGTTATCTTTATTATCAATGAACTGCAAAGACCTCTTGGAAAAGGTAGTGGAGTGGTTTCCTGTTGTCTTCTCCATGGTTTGGAATTCAGAGTTTTCTTCCTTTTGGACTAGTTGTCACTCAAGTCTATAGAGCCTAGTATACCCTGTTATTTAATACATAGCTAGTTGGAGACAAGTTCATGCCTTTCTGAAGTGAACACAGCAGACTAGGCCAGAATTTGAACCCTGCTCACTGATCCCACTTTCTGTAATATCCTTTACTCTACATCCACTTTTATATTTTATATCCAGAAGATATCATATTTTATATCATATCATATATTATTATATATCATATTATCATACTTTATATCCACAAGATATCATATTTCCAATTGAAATGATCTGCGGTAAGAGTGAACAAAACCAGCAGATACATTTTTGTCTTCTTTACTACAAACCCAAATTAATGAAGATTCTTTAAATGTTTATGTTTATAAAAAGATAAGATGCAGGTTGGTTTTATACAGTTAAAAACATGTAGAGAAAGATAAAAAAAAAACAAATAAAGAAATAAGAAAAAAAGAAGACATTTTGCAAAGGAATGAAAGTAATTTTGTCTTGGGAAACAAAACAAGCAAAAAAAAGCAAGAAAGCAAATAAAACAATACCAAATACAAATAAGGAATGCAAGAAAATATTACAAATGAATAAAAGAAAAGATGAAAGAGCTCACAGCTCACTGAAATTCTTTGATCGGGAATAATTTCTCTTCTAGTTCTAATAGTTTGTTTTGTGAAGTATTGATTCTGTTGTTGTGTCTGGTCTTTGTTGCTGATATTGACAGATGAGCACCAGTCTCACTGTAGCAATTCCACCTCACCCCAGCAAAAGCTAGAACCAACCTTCACTCTATCCTATATCATCTTCTTCTGACTCCAGTGTTTGGAGTTGACAGAAAACAGTTCACATTTCTTTCTTCAAGCAAACACAAATGCATAGCTGCACACATATTTAGTACTGGACAGGCATATAATTATTGTTTGAATTTCTGGGATGAGGAATTATTATTATTTATAACTAATATCCTCATCTTTGTTTTTATCATGTTCTGGCTATTCTGCCTTCCAGCCCTCAAATGTCTGTCAATCTGGATAACCTTCAGGTAATTTTGAACTGAACCCTTTATTTAATCAATGGGTGTAGACTGTTCTCATTTTATTGTACATGTCTCATCTTATATATATTTTATTACTGCTCAGATATTGTGATAGTAACAAAAATGAGGACAATAGTCTGCATGTAAATAGTGTAAATAATGATAACTCCTCATCTTAGAAATTCAGACAAATCATTTTCTTTATTATTGATGAGTTGCCATGATTTTCTTAGGGAAAGATATGAGTGGTTTCCTGTTGCATTTTCCATAGTTTTTTATTCAGTTTTCTTTCTCTTGGACTAGTTGTCACGCAAGGCTATAGAACCCAGTCAACCCTGCTATTTAACAAATAGCTAGTTGTAACAAAAGTGAGAATGATAGTCTGACTGTAAATAATGTAAATAAACATATAATTTCTGTGAAAAAATTTGATAAAGGGATGAAAATTCTGCATGTTACAGCACTGCTCTCTTTTACTGCATATTCATGAATCTATATCATAAAAGAAGAGCAGATTCTCTGTCATGCACTGTCTGTGTATCTCTTTGCATGCATGTATATAATGGATATGTTTACGTTCATGTTTAATGTGAGTAAGTTACATATACGTGTGCCATTAAATGCAAACACATACACACACACAGAATCTGATTGAGTTTGAAATAAGGCATTGGAACAATACATTCCCCTGCCACTCAGCCTAAAAAAAACTACCATCAGCTGAGCAATAAAATCAAAAAATGGAAAATAAGAAAAAAAGCATTTAACTTTTTTTAAACCTTACAAAATCAGATAATCATAAATCATTTGATTATCATTTTTGAAGGTTTTATAAAATTAACTTTTTTTTAAGTCACTGAACTTATTCAGTAATAAATAGGATTAATTTTAAAAGTTTTTTTTTTTAAATTTGTAAAAATATTTTTAGGTATATCATTTAATTAAAATATACATGTGCACACACAAATGAATATATCCACACTATTTAGATGAAATTGAAATGAATTTCTATATTGTGAGGGCTAATTTCCCTTTCTGATAGCAGGAAAGGGTAGAAACCAGCTCTTTGAAATTATTTTTATGCCCCCTGTATTTAAACTTAATATACTTTCTAATAAATGTAGTATTTTAATTGGACAAACAAATTAGATTTGAAATTTTACCCTCAACAAAACAATGGGTACCAAACTAGTTTTAAATAAGTATTTGCTATATTCAGCATTCAAAACTATTAACATAATTTTTGAAAATTGAAAAAAATGAATCTTTTCCAGATAGACCAGCCATAGTAAAAACATGATGGATTCCATGTAATGGCAGCATGCTTAAAAAATTAATATCTTATTTGGTGATTTTTCATAGATAGATACTCAAATTTCAATACCATCACAACTAGGCATCAACTTATAAGAGTCTAGGAAATCTTGTAAACCATTCCTGACTATGACAATAAGTTTGAAGTTGGGAAATAGATGAATTTAGTTCCAATAACGACTCAGACTTTGGTGATTGGCCAAGAATCAAGTGTAAACATACAACCAAATCCCTTTTTCAATAACTAAGCAGTTTTGACCCACAATGTGTTCCAATTCCAGTTTTCATTGGTGCAAGCAAAAACTGGGAAAAGACCAGTATATATTCACAGGACAACAGAAAACATGAATGCTGCTTTCAGTGTATTTGGTTATTTATTCATAGATTCACCTGGCACAGTCTGGTGGTTAGGTAACATTTAGGACATCTTTGTTACTATTTCTGTCTTCTCTCACAACAGATTAACCAACTAAATCTTCACTTTGGCCAATCAAAAGCCCCTCTGTCTATTTCTGACTGCAACTGCCTCTACATCTCATTCACTCTTTCCAACAGACTGTTACCCACCAATGAGCAGCCTAAAACTGACTGAACTAAGTGTCTTTCTCTAACTGTGACTCTGTCTTGACCTCTCAATGGACAGCTTATAACTGACCGACTATTCTAGAATGAATGTTGACTGTATAGATCCATGACTGGAATTCACTACCTTCCAGCCAAGTGGCACTTGATCCTGAAAGTTTTCATTTTCTTTTTCCTAGTTATAGACAGTGGGTGATTGCTTTGAAGTTCTCATATCTAGACTTTACTCTCAGTTCTTGTAAAACCTGAGCCAGATAAAATCATTTAGTGCTGACTTGACTTTGTGCATATCCTAGCCAATCTAGCAAGGACCCATTGTGACACAAAAACATGTAGCTGAACATGGCCTTGTATTCCATGGAAATGACCAAAACCAATTATTCATAAGTAAAAAAAAATGTTTCTCCTATATTGTCTGAATATAATCTTACCAGAACATATATGGCATGGAGATATTAACTTCTGTAGATAGATCCTAAATTGAATTTTGAGTTTCCTTAAAACTAGTAGAATTTAGAAATAAATTCAGTCAGGAAAGAGTTAATCTACAGTTTGATTCTGCTTGTCATTAGCTTGATAAACACCAACAATTGAAAGTTGCCTTGAATGGAGTATTTAATATTTGCCTTTCAAGTAAAGTGTTTCATTTGTAGTTTTAGAATTTATTAGCATTCATCACAAAAACAAGCAAGAAATTATTTTTTCATTGCAAATGTGAGTTCCAAGCAGTCATGTGAATCTTGTGTATAACTATTATTTGTACTTATATTGTATCCCGAATGTTGATGAACTTTAATGTATGTATTGTGTTTTTATGAATTTTTGCATCTTGACAATGATGCAGTAATTGTCAAATTCCAGGCTTTATGCATCTTATACAAATTATGGTGCTGGGTTTATATATCTGGGCAGGCTTAATAGTATCTGTTAAAAACAGAAAAATAAAGAATGGCTAAAGAGAAGTTTGAAGAATGTAAATGAAAGTTTTATTTTATAGAAAAGAAAACATGCTATCGAAGAGTAGAAATAAATTACATGCCTTCTCTCCAACACTGAAAAAGAAAGTGAGTGGATGTTACAACAATCTGTTTTTACCTACAAGTTCAGCATGTCATGTTGCAAGAATGTGTTTTTATGCATATGTCAGGCATGCATCTTCTCATACCATCTATTGCAGAGCTTTCTCTTGTATAGACTAGGGATTCCCTGACTGGCTACTAAGGGTCACATGACTGACCAAGCAGAATGCATACTAGTTAGAGAAAAGGAAGACAAGTTAACCCAACAACGGTATAGGCTATATACAAGTTGGTAGAAGTTAGGTATGTTGTTTCAAACTGAGGATGTGCATGTAGCATAAGGGTTATCATCACAGAAAGTGGAATCAGCAGGCCAAGTTCAAGTCTTGGCTGAGTTCATTGCATTCGCTATCACACAAACACTCTTGGAAAAGAAATGTATCCATCACTTCTCCACATCCAACTATGAGTTAATTAGCAGAGCAGACTATGCTCTCAAGCTTTAGCTGGCAACCGATCTAGGAGGATAACTCTGAATTCAAAACCAGTTGGGTGTGGGGCTGGAAATTCCACCCCACAAAAACCTACTTGCTACAGCAGTAACATCTAATCAGGTGAGGCTATGGCTTGGTTCCCCACATGGGAATGGCACAAAGGAGGAGGGAGGTATCAGATCTATATATAATCTTTTTTTTTAAGTGTTGCAAATGATTTTAACAACATTTAAATGCAAACAGTCCTTCCTTCCTTCATTAGGTGCCATGCATGATGCATGCTTGGCCAATCATGACTCTTGATTCAAGATTGACTTGGCAGAAGAATTCCAGTGGTAGACTTAGTTAACAACCAAGGCTATAGGACTCAGTCTGTTAATGATTTTTCTAGATACACATCCTACTATTTAACCCATAGCTGGGGTGAGAAGAAATGGATTCATATCTTTCCCAAGGTTTTTTGCAACTAAGTGAATGTAACAAACTCAATGGAATTCAAATCCTGGTATTTCCAAGTGGTCACCCATCTAGGTACTGATCAGGCAAGGACCAGTGTTTCAACATGATTTAGCTGTAAGACTACAGAAGTAAAGAACTAAAAACTGTTAAAGTTCATAATAACACTTTGAAAGATACTTGCTCCACTGATTCATTCAATGGTCATTATTTTGAGCATTCTCTCTCTAGATTGTGTCTTTACTGTAAGTGAATGAGACATGAATGAGAAAAGGAAAAAGTTGTATAAATAACTCTTGTAATGTTTAACATTTTTTATGGTGCCTTCTATAAGTGTGTTAAAAATATCTTGCTGATGTGAACTTAGAATTGATCTTAAAATAGGCTCTCTTTTAAACACAGCCTGCCATAATGTAACAAATTGAAAAACATATGAAATTAGCATTTGTTTTTTGTCAAGTGTATAGAAACTAAACACAGTATTAAGAAATAGGAAAATTTCATTAGAAGAAGTGCTGAACTACTATCTAATATTCTATATGGCAGTGAATATTGGATGATCTCTTCACACTCACAGATGAAGAAGCGACTTGAAGCAACAGAAATATAGTTCTATTCAAGGATGTTGAAAATACCATGGACCGAACATGGAGGAAACAATGAATTTTTTAGGAGAATAGGAACTACAAGTTATATATTAACAATCAGAAAGCAACAATTAAAATTTCTGGGACACAATGAAAAAAGAAGGTTTGAAAAATTTAACCATCACAAAACATTGAAGGCATGGGAAGTAGGGGAAAGTAAGTTTGGAAGCAAATGGATAGCAGAACAAGAATAAACAATAATGGTCACAGATCAAAAGTTGCTTCATGCAACAAAAGTGATTGACCACATGCTAAAAGGACATGGTACATAAATGAAGAAAAATTATTAGTTAAACATTTATCTAATTTCAACATAAAGTTAACGTGACCTATGAGCAAGTCCTTTGGCTGAGATCTTTAAACATACATATATGTGCTCAAGTCTATTTCTTTTGGCTCGAGATCATAAAATTGTTCAGCAGGGTTAGGTCTGTTAGCCAAAATGAGATATAATGCTTTAAGAGGCTTTTTTTTCAGCCACAACTCAAGTATAACTGGAATTATGGCCAAAAAAAAAAGTGTAATGGTCAACAAACAAAGTCTGGTGGATAGCCCGCATACACAATACAAAAACAAGTCAGTAGCCAAGATAACATTGATTAACCCATAATGACAAAACGTGATATTAAATTAAAAAATTAAAAGAAAGCACAAATCGGGAGAATGCCAGCTTTTCATGTTTACATCAAATAGTAGGAAAGAAGACTGAGAAAGTTCTTTTTATTAATGTGATAATATTATTGTCAGAATGAATATAAAAGGCCTTTTTCATGTATGCCCTTTCAAAAAGTGTTAATAGGGTGAGGGTGACCTACCTGTTGAGGTATGTAAACCTTGCATCAAAGAGGCAGCCAGTGAATTGAGTGATAAATGATGTAAGGTCTTATTTTGTGATGTGGAGCCAAGAGAAAAGTAAAGGAGAAACTGTTGATTGAATCTGAATGGAGAGTCATACAAACTGAATAATAATAATAATAATAATAATAATAATAATAATAATAATTGGAAAATATGATATATAAATTCTATATCAGATAAATGGTAGATAAATTGAATGACAAAATGGAGAAATATAATCCAAAAGTCTTCATCAGACTAAATATTGTTTTTATTGATGAGTCCATATATATATGTAAGATGGATAAAATACAAACAAATGTTGATTATAATTACACATTGAAAGAAACTCTGAAATTGCAAGGATGCTTAACTTTATATTATTAACTTTAATATGTTGGATAGGTTGTGCATTTAGATGCACAATCTATCCGACCTCATTCAGCTTCCTGCTACGTTTGTTTCTGTTTTCATTGCTGTCTTTAAATATTCCATATTGTAACAGCAGTAGATTTGTTAAGAAAGGTGACATGCTGTGTAAACCTAAACATAAATTGACTGTGGAAACTCAGAAATTAGTGCACTTTCTATACATTTTTGCCTTAACTGAATTTTTAAGTCTAAATTATGGTCAGACTTATGATGAATGAGTAATGCATTGAGTGTGTTGTTTCATAAAAGATCATTTTTGTGTTCATATATTCTTTTATTTAAATTATGAGATGTTTTACCTATGTATTTCTTGTGATATGTATTACAGTCTATAGTATAATAATAATTAAAAATGTTAATTAATTACAATAAGTGAAATCTGCTGGGAATAGGCTTGAGGCTACTGTGAGGTTTGAATTTTGTGGATAATTTAATAAAACATATTAAACTGTTAATGACTAAGTAAATTCCCAACCTCATCCTCTTAACTCCTTGTTTAACCTAAGTGGGTTGATGTAATGAATAGAACTTGGATAATGTAGACATTAATAACTAGAAGTTATCTGGTTGAGGGAGAAAAGGAATATTTACTTAAATAATTTACTTACAAATTCTTACTTCCTTATGAAAAATTTGACCAGAAAATTATTGTTATAAAGTTCATATAACACTTGTAGTTCTAGTTAATAATGTGGCAAGGTAAGGAAACACTGGAACAAAAGGTTGAGTGAAGAACAGGTTTGATCAAATGAGAGACATGGAGTAATAATACAGTAATAAAGAATACCATAGTTCAGTACAGCAATGTGTATGACTATAAAACTACACCTTGCAACTCACCTTGCAACAACTGTTCCTATGAGCAGACGTTCTACTCATAGCAGATGAACAAATCCATGTTCAAAAATTAGGGTAGAGAAGGTCAATCGTCTTTCTACACAACAATTTTCCAAACAAATCTTCATTGTCAATAATTCTTGGTTTTCAAACAAGGAACATATTCAGAGCCAGACAAATTTATGAGTAATTTTTATTAATACATTATCTTAATGATATCCATGCTATGTCAATGAAAATATATATACCAGGTGTAACATCAAAATTGTCCAAATCATGTAACAGCATCCCCAAAAAATGTTTAAGATCTAAAAAATCACTAAATTAAATGAATTTCATTTTTTTCCATGTTTTCAGATAAGATGTTTAGCCATATTGACATAATTTTTTTTCATAAGAATCACTGAAAACCCTTTGAGTTATTCAGGTCAAAATAGAACAGGTTAAAATTGTTTCGTGTCATCCCCAAATATCTTCCCAACTGAGCAATAGTGAGAGGAAAAATATCATTCAGGTCTTCAATAAAAGTATCAACATTCATATTCTGATTTCCATCTTCATAGTTCATTCAAGAATAATCTAGAGTGGTGAATAAGTTTAAAAAAAGGGAACAGTAAAGAGGAAAACGGGATCAGGAGGTCGCAAAAGGAAGAAGGATCATCATTTCAAGTTAGAGCTAAAGAGATCTATTAGAAATCCATAAGGCACACGAGAGAGGAGTTTCAGCGATGACAGTCAAAAGAGCACTGAAAAAAAAACTTGAAAATGAAATTGTATGTGAAACCTGTGAGGCACCTTGTTTACTCCAGGACAGAAAGTTAGGTTAGAGAGGGTGGAGATCATTTTGAATTAGTTGCAAAATGATCCTGGAATAATATATATATATTTGAACTTTATTTCAATCCTTCATGAGCTTCTGGTCCTTAGCTATGATTAATTAATGATGAACCTGTCATTTTCGTTTATGATCAATTTCATCACAATTCTTCTGTTAAGCTTGGAGTGTAATTATACATTCTTATAGCTCAAAGTAGAATCCAATAGTGTTATAAAAAACTCAGAGAATTCCAGCAAGATATTTTTAATCATTTCTAAGATACAATAGTTCAAAGCTTAATCTAACAATTGAACAATT
Source organism: Acanthosepion esculentum (assembly GCA_964036315.1). Lineage (NCBI taxonomy): Eukaryota > Metazoa > Mollusca > Cephalopoda > Sepiida > Sepiidae > Acanthosepion > Acanthosepion esculentum. The sequence continues at coordinate 56,469,700 of OZ038481.1, forward strand.
TTGCTGTTACATGATTTGGACAATTTTGCTGTTATACATGGTAAGCAAATGAAGAGTGTGAGTCTGGGCAGTTTCAGAGTTTAGCATTCATAGAAATAAGGTATTTAGGCATTTTGACATGGTGTAATGGTTAGTAGGCTTGTCTCACTAGATCACTTACAACTGAATAGTGAGTTCAATCCTCACTGGGTGTCCCATACTTTCAGTCTTGTGCCACATCTAAGCTACACTTAGAAAATCACAGGAAGAATATGAGATTTTTGGACTGTAATAATCACATGATCAATTCCTGAATGAGCACTGTAGTTGAGTATTGCAAAAAGACTTGAAACAAGCATACCTAAACAATAACTGCTGGTAAAATATTAATGAATTTAAGGATAATATAATTTTCCTATGCTCACACTCACATTTCAGGATAAATCATAATGTTAGCTATGAAAATCCTTCAATATTTGCTTCTGTAATACACTAGATATTACAACCCTCTGACCGAACATTACTACACAATTGCACAGTAAGTAAGCGTTTAAGTTTGGATTTTGTTCATTGTTACTTTCCTTCAATTCCTTTTTTTTATTTTCGCAATAAAGACGTCATTTCCAGCTTTTTCTTTTAGTTCTTTCAGGGTAACTGGTAATTCTCATACTATATTGCACAAAATCTTTTTATTTCCATTTCACTTTTTAGTGCTACAATGACCATGTCCTCAAATGCTTCTGCATTTTTAGGCATTAATCTTGATAATCCTTCTGCATGTACTAATTTTTAGACGATTGGTACTCCATTATAAAATTATAGTTTAATAAGATGGTACACATGCGTTGTAGTCTATTAGCTGTATGCGTAGGAATTCCTTTCTTTGAACTATATATTGTTAATAGAGGCCTGTGGTCTGTTTGCAACCTAAATTTCTTCCATGAATAAATTTATGAAATTTCTTCACAGCAAATATAATTGCTAGAACCTCTTTTTCTATCTGGCTGTAATTTTTTTCTGCTGGTAGAAGTGAGTGTGAAGCATAAGCAAAGGCTTTCATTTTACCATTATCATATTTAGTGTAAAATCATTGCTTTATTACCATACTCACTAGCATCTGATGCCACTACAAATTTTGCTTTTGGATCATAGTGTGTTAATGATGTAACTGACAGATGTCTTTTTATATTTTGTCAAACGCAGTTGATAGTTATCATTCCAGTTCCACTTTACTCCTTTTTTAAGGCGATCGTTCAGAGGAGCTCTCAAATTATCCATATTACATACATATATTTGATAGTAATTAGCCAGTCCTAGAAAAACTTGTAACATAATCATATTTATTGGTGGAAGCATATTTTTAATTGCATTTGCCTTTGATGAATCTGGTTGACAACCATTTTTATCAATAATTTGACCAAGGTATGTAATTTTCGGCAAAAACCATTTACATTTGTCATCACTGATCATACTCTCTTAGTTTTTCCAAAATTGTTCTCCCATGCCCAACATATTGTTCTTTAGATACTCTTTTGATTAAAATATCATCCAGATATGCCACGGCAAAATCGCAATCTGCAAGCATGGTATCCATAGCTTGTAGAAAAATAGCTGGTGCCACCTTCATACCAAAAGGAAGTCGGTTAAACTTGTATAATCCTCTGTGCATATTTATGATCATTAATTCTGAACATTCATTTTCAATCTGAATTTGTAAATGCACTTCAGAGAGATCTAAATTTGAAAATATTCTTCAGCTGTTTAACTTCAAATAAGTTTTCTCCAGACTTGGTAATTGGTAGTTATATGTTTCTAAACAATTGTTTAATCCTTTCGACACATCTGCACAAACACAAATTTCATTATTTTTTTCTTTACATATGCCGCTGGTGCAGCCCATTTTTGAATTCCATTATACCAATTCTTTTGAATCTGGCCAATTCTTCATTGATGTGTTCCTATGCTGCGTAAGGTACACTCTGTTTTGGCTTAATACCTTTTTTTACTTGAAAATCCACCTTGAATTTTGAACACCAACCCATTTGACTGAACATCTGGAAAACATTTTCTTAATTCTTCCTTAAGATTTTCATTATGACTTTTAAATGGGGACATGTTGAAATTAACTGTTTCTATATATTTCCAACAATTTAAGATTTTCAGTCTTCATTATGAAGTACCTTTACCTGCAAATATTTAAAGAATTTAATAAAGGCACAAAATTTAAATATAACTTGACAAAGTAGAGACATGTTAAAATTAACTGTTTCCAAAGATTTATAAATTATTGAACTGTTTTAACAGTTTATAAATTATTGAATTTGTTTTTCAAGTTGTAAATATATGGAAACAGTTAAATTCAATATATCTCTGCATTAAGCTATATTTATGTCTTGTAATGTTAAGAAATTGTTTAAAGTGAAATTTGGTATGACGTCATATAAATAGAGTACTCAGTAGAGATTGAACCTGAACTTATTCGAAATGTTGTTTTATATTTCAACAATCAGTCTTAACACAAGCTTCTGGCAGAATTGGCAAATCTATACCAAATATAAAGAAGATTTTTCACGCATTGATGACTGTGAAACAAGCATTACATGGTAGATTTGTCAGTCTGAGATAGACATTCAAGTATAATTTCTTCCTTCTTAGTCATTTTGCTTTTGTGTACAAGAAAAACAAGTAGAAAAGAATAGCAAGTAGTTAACCAAAGATCAATCTCCTTCATTCAGAATAACATTAATAAGAAGAAGGCTCCTTTCTCTTGGAATAAAATGTAATATAGTGTACCACTGGGTCTAACATTTCCAGTAAATACCAGATTTTTAAAGATAACAATAATCTTATCAATTTCTACTATACACACACACGCACACAGACACACACACTTTATCCTTAAACATGATTTCTATGTACCATACCTCTTCAGGACGTGGGTGATTATGGCTCTCCACAACTTCCTATCCTATATAGCTCTAAGCAATGTTTAGCCCCTTACTGCCCCTTCCAATTCATGTTCTACCATTTATTTACACAAGCTCTTTAGGTATGTAAGTAGTTACTTTTCTCTACCACTTTTACTTTCAATATGTACTGTAAGTATCAAATTCTCCAAGCCTTCTTTCTTGATCATGTGTCTTAGAAATGTCAACTCTCTGATCCTAAGCAAGTGCTCTTTTCATTCCTGTTCTCCTTAAATTTTCCTCATTACTAACATGTTCCGTCCATGAAATTCTAAGTATTCTTCTATAGAACCACATTTCTGTTGCCTTGTCCATGAGAAAATTGTTTAGCATTTATTTCCATATAAGTAAAGTATGGCGAGAGTGTGTTGAGGTTGGAGGAAACACATAACTGATTGCTCTCCCAGCAACTATGAGGGTAATAGGCAGAGAGAGGAAAGAGACGGGATGTAACAAGAATAAAACTGCTTCAGAAACCACAGCAACTTCAGGAACAAAAATGTGCACAGGACCAACTTCACAAGACACCATATCTCATCAACTGCTGACTGCTGGTTTTCTCATTGCTTTTATTGGCACAAGGCATCTTACAAAGATCCAGATCTTGACCAGTTCCAGAGAGGCCCATATGTAGACATGGTACACTGTACCCTGCTGCTAACGAAAAAAAAACCAGATGTAACTGGTGTTGACAAATATGTCTGCACACAATCCGGGGAACTCTTGTGTCTGTACTGACATGTGTTTGCCACAATTACATAGCTTTTGAGCATTCTGATTTTATTTTTTGACAAACTTTTCCTGTTTCTTGAAATTTTGCTTATTTTCTGGAAGGCACCTTTCACTATTCCAATGTGTCTGCATTTCTGTGTCATTGTCTGTTATAACACTTTCCAGATAGTTAAATTTCTGTATTTGCCTTATTGACATCTCCAATTCATAGCTCACATCTAGGACTGTCCACCTTGTTAATGAACATACATTCTGTCTTCTTACAATTGATGGTTAGTCCTTTCTTCTTGCTTCCCTTTACTACCTTGTCTAGGAGTTCCTGAAGTTTTCTATGACTACCATCAACATTGTGTGATTTGCATATCTTATGCTAACATTGTGCCCACCAATAATAAATCCTGGTAGGGTTTCTAGTTCTCTTATGATTACCTCATTGTAAAGATTAAAAGAATTTGGTGAGAAAATGCATCCTTTTCTTATGCCTCTATAGGCTTATTAGAGATAACCTAATATAATTTTGTTTTTAATAGTAATTGTAATATTAGCTGTTTCCTTATAAGGAAACATTCAACATTCATTGACCATTCAGCCAGTACTACTTTCAGTTGAAATGTATAAAATCTTTGTATTAAAACAATTTTTCAGGGTTTCTCAAGTCCAGTTGCTGTTAAAGCTCTTTCCAATTTTGATGGGGGTTTCCTTTCTAACCTTTTATTTGAAATAGTATGGAACATCAACATCTTGATTATGTTATTGTTTTCTTTTCAAGTTACATGTGATATCCATTTTAGTTGTTGCTAATCCTCAAATGATGTGGTTTCAGTCATTCGGTACAATTTTTGTTTGTGATTCTGTATCACAAGTCCACAAGCTTTGAAGAAGGGTGGCCGACACCAAGACCCATAGGCTTCACTTGATTAAAGCCATTTTTAACCATTGATTTTAGAAAGCACTTGTATACAGTTGAATGTTTAGATATTTCTGAACAGGTTTGGCACCGTGAAAACTATCTATCAGAAAAAAAACAGGACAACTTTTACTGAATTTTATATAAGAACTTCTGGATAAATGGGGTAATTTCTTCTTTAGTCATTTGAAGATCTTGAAATTGAAATTAAAACTTAATTTCTATTAAATTATATAAAGCTATTAAGATCAAAAATATGATCCCTGGCTATTGTGCTTTGGTGAGTAAAACAAATAGATACTAAACAGTAATATTAGACATAAAAATAATAATGTATTGTTTGAAAAAAGAGTTCAGCACAATGGTTTTTCTTTTGTATTTCATAACTATAGTTCCTCCCCAACATACTCTCATGTTTTTTTTTAATTCAAAGTTCATTTAATTATTTTAAATGCAAGTCAGATTGAATGAAGTTAATTTTATATGATTTCTGGCATGACAAAGAAATAGTCCAATGTTTAATTTATTTGTTTTTGTTTTTCATCAGTAGAAAAGTGTTAACTATTAGCTTTTATGGAAATTGAAGTCAGTTTAACTTCTTGTCTAAAAAAAGAATCTTCTAGTCCATAATGTTGAGAATTTTTAAAAAAGTAACTAATAAAGAAATATACACCAAAATATACTTATTACTTAAATTTTATTTTAGTGGATACACGTGTTTGAGTAGACACCATGTGCTTTTTTAGTTTTTTTCTAAATTAGAGAACAGAAAGTATCAAACTGAAATCCAAAGATGCATCAACATAGCAAAAGGTGTCTTCTAAAAGCTAAGCAAAGTATTAAGAAACAGAAAAAATCTTGTTAGAAACAAGAAAAGAGTACTGAACTGTTATGCAATATCAGTCCTCCTATATGCAATGCTAGACAATCACCTTACAGATGAAGAAGAATGCTGGTGAATGCTGGACAATCTCTTTCTACATGAGATGCTGGACAATCTCCTTTACAGATAAAAAATGCTGGACAAGTCCTCCAATAAGAGATGAACTACTTGCCATTAAATCATGGGTTTGTAAACTGCAGTTTGGTTATTATATATTAGATATATATTGGACAAAGTAAAATTTAAATTTGTGAATGCTGGACAATCTCTTTACAGATGAAGAAGAGATTTCAAATGTGATTCTACAAAAGGATGTTGAGAATACCATGGACTGAATATGTGAGTAACAATGAAGCTTTAGATAAAATGGGTTAAAACAAAAAGGACACTCGTACTTAACACCAGGAAGAGACAATTGAAATTTGTAGGGAAATAATAATAAGGATGAAGGGCTTGGAAAATCTGTTACTCACAGAACAGATTGAAGGCAAGAGGGACAGAGGAAAACAATGCATAACTTATCTAGTGATGGAGTAAGTTTTAAGAGAAATAACAAAGAGAAAATTTATTAAGAGCTACAAAGAACAGAAATTTGTGGAGAGCCATGATTGCCAATGTCCTGAAGGGACATGGCACATAGAAGAAGAGATTACAATAAGAAATAAGAAAAAAATAATGTTGGATTAAAAATAAAAAGCATTAATTCCTTAGAAATTACAAATACATATGGAAACATTCACCCACTGAGAACAATGAATGAGGGTTGCGTAAATTGTAAGTTTTTACTAAATAACCTGCACAAGTGAATTGTTTAAAGCAGTTGATTGCCTGTGCCATGAAATGCACACTCTCTGTATCATGTCTTCTACAGGTGTGATGTGTGCTACAATTGCAGGGTTTTTGAATAGGAGTTTTCCATCTCATAACTACATGTTGCCCTTTGGCTCCTATAAGAAGCTCATTTGCCCTTTGCCAACCCTCTTCAGCCTGGTTTGAATCCAGAGTTTTCTTTCTCCTAGAATGGTTGCCAACCAAGGCTATATTGACCAGTTTGTCCAGTATTTACCTGTAGATGGGGGAGAGAGAAAAAAAATGGTGGATTCATACCTTTCCCGTGGGGATTTGCACATGTGAAAGTAACTCAGTCAGTCAGTTATGTGCCATGCGTGATACATGCTTAGGCGATCATGTATCTTTCGATACACAACTGACGGGGTAGATTTTTTCCCGCAGTAGGTTACCATTTCTGTCTGCAGTAGACCAGTTATCATCCAAGGTTATAGAACTTGGTCTGTCCTGCTATTTACTCATAGCTGGGGGGAGAAGAAGAGGATTCATACCTTTCCCAAGGGTATTAGCATACATAAGTGAATGTAATGGATTCAACTGGAATTTGAACTTGGCTTTCTGATTCCTCAATCCAAGCTGCTATCCATTACTCCACCCTGCCTCCATGTGAAAGTGACTAGAAGATATATGGAAGATATATATATATATATATATATATATATATACACGTGTGTGTGTGTGTGTGTTTCATTGAATAATATATTGTGTCTACTTGTTTTTATAATTATCCTTTCCAGTTGTTTAATCACTTTCTTGATGTTGAGATGAAATTCCTCAAGGAAGGCAGCTTAGTTTTTTTAACCCAAGTACTTTCAAACTTTTCTATGCTATGATCATCTTCAGGGGTAAATTACAAAGACAAATATATTGTAACTGTGATAAAATCTGTGATTTTTAAAAACACATGCAAACACACTTTCACCTCAACATCAAGAAACTGATTAGACAACTGGAAAGCATTAGTACAAAAATAAGTAGACACTAAGTTTATATTATTCAATGAAACATGTTTGAATGAAGATATGCTGTCTAAATATACATATTTTATATATATATATATATATATATATATATATATATATATATATATATATATATATATAGATAGATAGATAGATAGATAGATAGATAGATAGATACATATAGAATTAATACAAATATAAAGTTTGTCATTTAGCTGATTGGTGTTACCTTCAGCATCCTGACTACAAAATTTTATAGATGGACCCTCCAGCAATCACTCTGTCCACTTGTCAGGGGGTATATTCCATTGTTAGTGTGTGAATAGCTTACTACTGTGACTACATGACAGGTAAACTTCTTTATTAATTATCTTCAAATATATACAGAAATGATTTCAAACTCAAATCCAAATTAAGTACAGTGTATTTTATGGGCAACTGACTCAGGTTATATTACCAAATAAATATTAACAAAATTATATGGGGACATGGCCAAGTGGTTAGAACATTCACTTTCTGACCATGCGACCCAGATTTGAATCTCACCATGGTCGATTTGTCAGGAAGGTGATTCCAGTATGCAGCATCTTTGGAAAGTGCCTGAAGACCATACCATAGGTTGACCCAAGCCTTGTGTATGAAATTGGGTAGCCAGAACCCTTGGGAGACATCAGTGTTTGGGCTAGCACAAAATCAAGTCATCATAACTGAGCGTTTGAGTGTGCTGGCCTTGATCATGTTAGATAAGGTGCGTTCTCCCAGAAACTATAACTAAGGTCTGCTCAGCATAGTTCCAGTATAAATCACAGGTGGGCTCTGTGGGTGTTGAACAAACACAAATGTGCCTGAGCAGGCGTCTGCAACGGGGATTGGCTACCCATCCTATTAGGCTGGCATGTTCAGATACAAGTGGCTGCATCATTTAGATTAACAAAATTCAATAAAATTTTAATATATATTAAAACACCAGATAACCTTCCAAAGGAATCTATATCAATCTCCAATGTAAAAAAAAAAATAATGACATCACTAATCATAAACATAGGAAAGATTAGATTGACCCAAAATCATTTTGGCAAAGATTGCATAAATTTAAATAACATATCACTTCAGTTTATATACTTAGATCAGCAACAGTCGTTAACAAGTGTACCTTGTTACTTAGAGAGTGAAAACTATTTAAAAATATATATTAAGTAAATTTGAATTTTCAATATAACAGAGACAAATTTCTGTTGCATTTACAACTAGTAATCTGACATTTTTATTCTCTTTTATAGAATTAGTGGACATAAAAAAAGAGAGAGAGAAAAATCTTACCCTTTCCATACAGCTTGTAGACTTATGAAAGCTGAAGACTAGGTCAATTGAAACATTATGTAAACAACAAAAAGAACAAGATCAATAATCCAAACAACTCCTGAAATTTACTGGGCTATACTGAACTTCGATTTCTACCATCAATACACTATTAAAAAAAGTGATCTTCTGCCTACAACACTAAGCAAAACTCCTAAGTAGCAATCCAGACTTGTACCAATAAAAACTGACCAGTATAAAAGACAACCTCCAAATAAATAACTACACTGCAAACAATAACAATACCCAATAGTAAGTATATGGTTTTTAAAAAATTCACATCTATAAAATATGTAGTGGAGAAAATTCAGAGAATCTGCAGTGCATATGACATCAACACAGAATTCAATAATTCTATTCTTTACAAACACTTTAATACATCAAAAGATAACATGAACTCTATGTATAATATTCCATGCAGTTTTAGTAGAGAATAAAAAGGCAAAATGAACTGCTCCCTAAAAATAAAAGATGAGAAACATTGGAAAACTATAATCTATAGAGAAACTTTCAAATCAGGTATAGCTGATCATTTGCAGAGAAAAATGTGAATACATTAACTTATAGATAACATATTAGAGAACATTAAAATACAGGATAATTAAAAGAATCAATGTGCCTGCTGGGTTTAAATAATCCAATCAATAGGCCTATCATAAAAATGAACACTACATGAGAGCCTTTGATTAAAAAAAAAAAAAGCAGTCCTGGATATGATGATAAACTACATCCAGCAGCAAGGCGTCTGATTGGGAGGTTTTGAAGAGTGTGGAAACACCTCTTAATTGCTGTTGTTCCCAGGTCCATCCTGACCCCTGATGGTAGCACCTGTTAGAGTTCCAGCTATAGGCAAATAGTGAACCGCAAAACAAAAACAAAACACTATGAAAGTATAAAAATACATTTTTATAGTAAAATTACTAACAAAACTTATTTATAATAAAATCACTCCCAATACATATTTAAAGCAAAATGACCAATAATACATATTTATAGCAAAATGATCAACAAAACATTTTATCGGTAACTGACAATATACAATTGTGTTCAAAATATATTTAGTTGAAGTCATAAAAATGTGTTCAAAATATTTAGATTTCAGTATTAAATAACCTATAGAGGTTGATATGCTGTTAAACAAAATCAACCAAACAACTAGCATGACAGAACTCTTTCATGACATTAATCCATCCAACTTCAACAAAACTACAACATATAACACACATCTCACCGCCTCTAATAATGATGTCTACATAAACATGTATATACACAAAATATGAGTATCATCTACCATGTATTCAATTGTGAAAGCAGAATAATAGATATCCTATTTCTGTTACTTCAAAGCTCCCAAGAAAATTAAATTTCGACATTAAATGACCCATAAGGAGTTGATATGCCATTAAACAATTAAAACAAACAGACAAAAAAGAAAAGAGTTTAGGTTTAAGAATGTTAAAAAAATGAACTAGAAACTATTGTTTCTTCATTCAAAGAACTGGTAAAGTTCCATCTTGTGCCCTGAAAGTGTTGGTGTTCCATATTTAGGTCAAATTTAAATGTAATGACAATCATTATCTTCTTAATTTCTGTTCTTTTATTGTTCTTGCTCCTTAATAATGCTTTTTCTTATATTCTTTCACACTCAGTAATCTCTTGCATCTTAGTAGCTTTGTTGCCTTTCTTGGGGTGAAATGATTAAAAAAAAAGAAGTTTTGAAATATAAACCATCTCAGTAAGTAAAGCAGTATAGTAGGAAAGAACTAGTTGTTATGAATTCTGACATTCCCTCCTAAGAACACATATAAATGAATTAAAAAAATATACTCCTATAAATCAAATAACGGATTCATTTCAAAGTTACTGGGAGATGCGGCAGGCAGTACAGCATCAAAATATTCATGATTAAGAAACTGTTTTGAAAGAATCAACATTCTTTATAGTTCCCTAACTGGTTGTCCTTTTGAAACTTTGTATATACCTTGAAACCAGAGAGGATGTATTTTGACTATCACTACAAGTCTTCTTTTTCTATGTGGCATGTCCCTAACAGACATAGGTGATTATGGCTATCCACAACATCCCATCCTTCATAACTCTAAGAAATATTTATACCCTTACTATCCCTCTCAATCTGTTATGCCAGCCATTTACACAAGCTCATTAGTTAGGAGGAGCTGGGATGTTTTAATTCATTCTGGTTGCACCTGATGACATCCCTTCAAGTAACTCTTTGGTGTCAACAGATGCTGGCTTTTATGGCATCCAGCAAGGTCACTACACAGATTTTTGGTCACATGAGACATCACCTAGTCCACGCAGATTGAGTCTCTCATGCAAAGCTCAGATGATCTTACACCAGGGGGACAGGCTGTGTCCACTACACCCCTGATCTCACTATCACAGGTAGCAGCTGGGGGGGGGGCAGTCTTTTACATCTGCTGCTTTTTCCAAGAAGTGGCTCAGCAGGCTCACTTGCTTCTTGAGGTGGCCCAGTCATGATCTGCTAACCTTCATTGTCATCACCATCACTTGATTGGTTAAAATCGACATCAGTTGAATGATTGTCTTTGTCCTTCGATGCAGAGGTGTACATCTCATCTTCACTTGATCTGGTGGTTTTGTCTTCCACAGAGTTACTCACCATATGTGGAAAAGGGTGGAGGTTTTTCACATGGCTTGGCATTCCATCCACATAAATCGTGTGAAGATTCACAAATTCAGTAACTGTTCCCATCCTCCATTTACTCATACATCTGTTCAGCAGACTCCTTACTAGTACGATGTCCCCTTTCTTGTACATACCCTGCTCAGACTCAGGCTCTGGTGGAGGGATCTTGTCAACACCTTTCATTCAAACTTCATACTGGTACAAAGCATTAGCTGGAGCAGCTGCACCATGGATACCATCCTTTGGTGTAACATTGAACCAGTAAACCACTTCCTGGACAGAGCATTGCTTTCTGGCAGCAATCCACTTTATGGATCTGTGCAATTGTTCAACAATGCCATTTCCAGATGGTGCATATGCACATTGGAAACACAGACAGACAGCCCACCTCTCACCAAATGTTCTAAAGCTCCTGCTGTTAAATTCTGTATCATTATCTGCTAAGATCTCTTTAGGTCGACCCCTCTCAAAAAGAGTTGAGACACTGGATCACAGTAGCCAAATCTTCTTGTCATCGAGGTCATCAAATGGCAAATCAGGTAGGCCCACAGTCTATCAGGGTCAGATAGTGAGCACCCTTGTAATCGGTGATATCCATTCATAGTCTCTGCCATATACTTGCTGTCTCCAGTTTCCTTTTGCACCATCAGATTGGTGCTGGATCGATTAAATGACATACTGGGGTGTGTCTGCTGTACGAGTGTATTTGCCTTATCTGACTTGGTTCCCTACCACTGCCAGTCACAGCACGTACCTGTAGCACAGGATCTGCATCATTCTAAATTGCTTCTAACCACCTCTGTGGGACTCTAGTGCTTCTGTCTGCTTGACTCAATTTGATGAGCATAATGTCCACCATTAATGCATACTCCTTAACTCAATCAAGAAGATTTGCAGCCACATCCTCATCAGCATCTCACGCGTAGCCTTAGTACTCACTCTGGCATTGCCTGTCAGCATGTTCATGAGCCACTGACATACACACAGCAAATCAATTTTTAAAGCTACAGTCTTAGCTTCCCAATGTATAGCCAGGTTTACCCCTTTTATAATAACATATAGCTCTGCAAAGTTGATGTGTTGCATGTCCGACTCTGGCTGAAACCAACATGCATCTTTGATAACGGATCCACATGATTCAAATAAGACTTCAGGGGCCAAAGAACTTGCATCAACTCACACATCAAGTTCTTTGCTATCAACACACCACTCACCTCTACATAGGTTGCTTAGCCTCACTCTGGTAACAGTCTCTGTCAGCATCCTTTTCAGTGAGGCACCATTGGTCCGATTGTCCCAACCTTTCATCACTGTGCTTGATGACACCAGATGCTACTTGCAGTCATCCACTGACAGGAAGGTGTCCAACAAGCTTGCCACAAAACGAGAATACCTTCCTCCTGGTGACTGCCTCTGGGACTTCAGGAAGTGCACTCCTACACTTCCAAAGCAGAACGATTAATCACCACCCCACCTGACAGTTAAGCCAAGTATCTGAGCTCCATTTTTGGTTGCTCTGGAATTTGCTTGTCAAAGTCTAACAGGTGTTCAGTGACAACCTGTACATAAATGAGGACATCCTCATTTATGTACAGGTTGTCAATGTACACTGAGGTTGCCTCTCTGATTTTTTTCATCCTGATCATGGTATCGATGACAGATCTCATTATTTGGAGGGCAATGTTCAGCACAAATCCCAATCTGGTCTGCCTTGAAAGATAACACTTTGGTATGGCCAAAATTGTTCATCGATGTGCACCTGTAAATAGGTTGATCTAAGGTCTAGCAGTGCAATGTTAAATCCTTTGCCTCTCCATTCTCTTAATTTGCTGGTGCAAACATCAGTATCTGCAGTGTACATATCAACATGGGGGTTGAGTTCCCTGTAGTCCATTATGGGACACACTTTCAACTTGTTTTGCTGCACAACAGCCATCAGTGAAAGAAGCCCTCTTGAGGGTCCAAGCTTCTGCTTGTCATATGGAATAAACCAACCCTTCTCAATCCATTGTTGCAACTCCCTCTTGTACAATCCTCTGATTTTCGTTGGCACAGAAGGCTGATGTGGTTTTGCAACTTGCCTGTCGGTTTGCCTTTTGCTCATTTTCAGGATGCAGTCCATCCATTTCACTGCTGATCATACATCTTTTTACTTTTTTATTACTCAGTCTGATAGAATTCTGATCCTAAAGATTGCATTTCTTGTTCCAGTGTCTTTAATGAAGCCACATTGTTCTTACTCTATTTCCAGTCTAATTCCGCTGTGCACTTTATTCATCATAATCCAGGCATTAAGCTTAGTTATATGACTCATTAAGGTGATTGTCTGATGGAACTTGCATTCAATCACACCTGGCTTCTTGGGTAGTACTATAAAGATGGATTTAGTAAGTTCTTCCAGGATACCACCACTGCCATATATTTCATTTATTATTTCTGTAATCTTGTTGATCCTGAAATCCTCTAAGGCTGACAGTATCTCTATTATATCTGTGATGAGCATGTGTCAATACAGATGCACAAGAGGCTCTGAGTCACATGTGACATGTCTGTCAAAACTAGTTACATCCAGGTTTTCCCCATTAGCAGTGGAACATCTTGACATGTCTAGATACAAGCCTCTCTGCAACTTTTCTTGCCAGTTGTTTCATAACAATAAAAGTAACAGGAAAACTAGCAGTCAGCAGTGGGCGAGACTCTGTATCTTTGTAGTCATTCCTTCTGGCATTTCATTCCTAAAATTGCCTTACTGTGGTTCTCTGAGGCAGTTTTATTTTATTTCCTCCCATCTCTTTCCGTTCTCTGCCTGTTACCTTATAGTTCTTGGGAGAGCAATTGATTAGGTGTTTCTCTCAACATCAACATACCCTTCCCGTATTTTACAGCAACATCCTATCTTATTTTCTTGCTGTTCATCTTGACTAATGCCAATCTTACCTCATACTTGAATATTTCAGGTTCTTCCATATTTTTGCATATTGCAGGTTTCCCTGTTTTCACTAAAGAGGGACATCCACAATACTATGACAAGTACCACATGAAAAATGAGAGGAAACTTGTCAAGTTTTAAGTTTTTAATAGTGACTTCTTCTGTTAGAAACATTATTGTTAAATAAAAACAGTAACAAATTTACATAACTTTTGTCATCTTAGGCTCAAATGATGAAAAATAAACAATTAGATATCTCTGATGTGATGATGTAAATAATAATATTGCATTACAATCAAATAACAGTGGTGCATATAAAACACTCAATAATTACAAGTTAACTTACTACCCACAGAAATATTCATGGGACATACTTGATATTTTCCATGAGCATTGAACAAAGGCATAAAGTAAACTTCTCAACTGAACCTACATCCCAACATCAGTATTCAGAACTTTTCCCCACCCCTACATATATGGCTGTTCAAATTTTTTTGCAACAGAGAATTGCAAAAATTAATGGCAAGGTAAATAGCTCATTACTGTATTGCTACTTCTATGACAAATGGTTATACAAGCTACATTTTGTAGTTCCACCAATTCACACCTTCACAGCTAAGTACCTGCCATATTATGTACACTAGGAGAAATCATCTTTATTCCCTTAGGAAGAAGGAAGTTTCCTTGAAACAGTTTCTTCCCAAGAGCTGCTACTTTGTGGAACAGATTCCCCAATCACTTCGATTCTAATCTCTTCAAATCTAGAGTTAACCATAATCTTTCCTACAAATACTCATAATGTGCATACAACAACCACATTCAGTAACCCTCTACCTTAAGTGGCTCTTGGGCCTTGTATAGGGGTGAACAATTCATAAAAAATATTTTTTCTCAGAAGGAATGTCTCTAAGATTCTTAAATATAATTAATTTTAATTCTTAAAAAATTATGAAAAAAGTTGTCTCTTTTCTCCAGAAATTGGTTAGTGGTAGCAAAATGAAATGAGAATGAAAGAAATGATGGCTAAAATATACTGACCATCTCATCCCCAGCAACTCAAGTCATGCAGACACAACCATTCTCAGCAACCTGTGTAACACAGGTGAGTTAATATTTTTATTCAGAGAAGCTCTTCAATTGTCTCTTTGTTAAACAAAGAAACCTACACTAGCCTAACTTATACACCTGTCTGTCAGGTATGCTAGTATTTAATGTTAAAACTCCCAACCAATATTCCCTATCTATGATCTGGATCTAATCCTATATTATAGGCAATGTGAGCCACTCTCATTCCAGATATGACATGCCATTCCAGACTTTGAATATAGCTTTCTTACTGTATGTATTCGAGATTAGGTCACACTTTTTCACCAAAATTTTGATAAAAACCAGGGATGTGACCTATCCACTTGACATCATAGAGAATCTGAAGTAGACTGTGGCGTATCAGTTGTCCAGGCGAGTACCCTGGGCACAAGCATAAGTGAGTGCAAGGGAGAACATTATTTTTCCTGATATTTCAATTTTATGCAATCACTTCTTCCAACAGTACCATATCACATATCAAATAAAAGCGCTCAATCTGCAATTTATCTACCATTTATTATCTAGTTTACAATGAAAGACTATCATTTTCAGGTGATTTTAGGACTGAAGTGATTACTGATATCCAAATTTTCATCTAAACACTCGATAAGTAAATACCACACAAGTACAATCAATCACAATTTTACTTACAGTTATTCAGTGCAAAGTAGTCATTTCCCAGTATACAAAAACTAGATTCACCCCGACTTTTACGGGTAGCAGTAGTTTACAAATTTTAATAATTGTGAACCCTAATCCTGAGTAAGAGAGAGTTATGAAGTAGGTTTTAAGTTGAAAGCGGTGGATTATGCAGAAGAACATGGAAGCAGATCTGCAGAAAGACATTTTGAAATCTCAGAAGTATTATTTAACAAATATTAGTTTATATCTTTGTTAAAAAAAGAGCCATGTAACTCCCCAGATTATAGTGTGAGCTATCTGTGCATCACCCACAAATACCCATTTTGACAACCCAAAATTAAAGGCACGACCTATCCGTAAGTATATACGGTATGTCCTTTACTTTTGACTTTTATTAAACAGATGCTTTCTTTTTTATATTCTTTTCAACTTAAACATTATGGGAACAACAAAATATATTCTATTTTCAGAACAACTCTTAAAATGACTTCTAAAAATCAAAAGCAAGAAAACATTTTCTTTGTAATATTAATATTAATATGCATAAATAACTAACCTATTTCTAAATCTACTCATGGGTATGACGATAAACTATATCCATCAGGAGGTTTTGAAGAGTGTGGAACTACCTCTTAATTGTGGTTGCTAAGGTTCCAGCTATAAGCAAATAGTGAAACCCCAAACAAAAACAAAACACTATGAAAGTATAAAAATACATTTTTAAAGCAAAATGACCCACAATACATTATACAGTAGAATTACCAATAATACATGTTATAGCAAAATGACCAATAATACATTTTATTTGTAGTTAAAGGCATACAATTGCATTCAAAATATATTTAGTTCAAACCACAAAATTGTTCAAAATATTTACATTTGGGCATTAAATAACTGATACATGTTGATACAATGCAAAACAAAATCAACCAACCAACATGATGACATTAATCCATATAATGTCCTACAATTTCTTAAAGAAATCAAACTGCATTCCAAAATATAACTTCAACAAAACTACAACATAAAACACACATATCACCACCTCTAGTAATTATGTCCACACAATCATGTATATGCACAAAAGCTGAGTCTCATCTACCAAATATTTAATTGTGAAAGCAGAATAACATATATTTTTATTACTTCAAAGCTCCCAAGGAAATTAAATTTCAGCATTAAATGACCTATAAGGAGTTGATATGCCATTAAACAAACAAATCAATCATATTTCTAAATCAAATGGATGCATTAAAGAATTTATACTGTCCTACTAGTAATAAATTATGTAAAGACACTTGAACAGACATACAAGAATTAAAGGGAAAATAGAACCTTGCTATGTTGTGATACTCTCTGTGGCTAAGTAACTAAAGCACACCAGATCAAATGGTGGTTTCTCTTACAAGGGGGCATGCAAGTTCAAAACCTGCCAGAGAATCTATTTCAAATATTGGTATCCACTAAAAATAATGTTTGAAGTAATAAAAATATATTTATACCAAGTCGACTCCTCATGAAAGAACAACATTTCCACCTAGAAAAACATGATTTTAAAAGCCATGCCAAATTCACTATAATTGAAAAAATAGAAATCGATAGAAAAGGTAACATTAGAAAAATTCTAGAGGAACATGAAGACAAATGGATTTTGCAATTCAAAACACTTTGTTCAGATGAGCTTAACCACAAATTTAACAACATAGATAGAATTAATATATAACCCCATAAATCAAGCCCTAACCACATTTTTCACCCACACAAGATAGACCTGCTTGCAGAGATGTAGAGGTCTCACACTTATACACACACCCATACCAATATATACACTTACATACATCATACACACTCCCAAAGAAATAAAAGATAACATACACTTAACACACGTCCCCTTCCCAGCAACCAATAAAACTGTCAAAATGACCAAGAAGGGAATTCTGAGTCACATGAATCTCTCCAGCCTCTATCTTAAAAACAACTTAAAAGAGGCCGTTTGACCAACACAAGGACTGACCAAAATTAACAATAAAAACCAAATGAAAACTACAGATAAAGTTCATTTTCTTCAGAAAGTCATCCATTCCTGTAGTTCACTGCTACTAACAAGCAGGAATTTTTTTTTCTCCTGATGATGGCCATGCTGGCCAAAACTAGACAAGGAAACTAATTGAAATAAAAAAATATTAATATACGACCCAGTATGTTTGAAAATTTCTATTTTTTAATTTTTTTATATTTTTTATTGTTCAAAACATATATATATATATAAATAAATATGAGGAGGCATGATGGAGTAATGGATAGCGGCTTGGATTGAGGAATCGGAGAGCTGAGTTCGAATTCCAGTCAAATCCATTACATTCACTTACATGCTAATACTCTTGGGAAACGTATGAATCCTCCTCTTCTCCCCCCAGCTATGGGTAAATAGCAGGACAGACTGGGTTCTATAGCCTTGGACGGCAACTGGTCTAGGAGAAGGACAACTCCGAATTCAAAACCTGCAGAGGGTCATTTGGAGACCTTGTGGGTATTTGTGTGGGCATGACCTTGTCTCTGTATTCAGGCCCTTTAAAAAGTGTGGATGGTTCTGCACAAAACTTTCACCATTATAATCAAATCACAATGATGGTGTCTGGCTGTCAGTTCCTAGGAACTGAGCTGCTTGACCCTCATACTTTGAATATGATGGGAGAGTCGAATATATATATATATATATATATATATATATAGAGAGAGAGAGAGAGAGAGACAGACAGACAGACAGACAGGATCTGCCAAAAAAATGTATATCCACTTCAGGAAAGGAAAAACTTGTTAGATATTGTAATACTGAATTTATTCAGATATAATGTGATTAATACAAGTTACCTTTGGACTCTACAATCACAAGAGATTCTCAAAATGGTGGCCTTTAGCTTTCAGACATTTATTAGTACAGTGAACTACTGCTTGGGCAATGTTAGCCAAAGTATCCAATGGAATTGCTGCACATGCATTTTCAATTTCTTGTCTAAGGGTGTCTAATGTAGTCTGTTTTATATGATACACAACATCCTTTAGGTTGATGCGACAGCCATGAGGGTAATATCATCTGTTAAAAAACTATTGTACTACAGTAAACAATGTTATTGCAATTTGCTAAAACTACAAAAGAAAAAATTTTCCTTTCCTGAAGTGTGTATACACTTTTTTGGTAGACTCTGTATATATATTATACAATAACTAAGAAATTTATATTGAAATATGATATAGAAATGAAGTGGATACACCACAATTCCATAAACCTGAATCTTTGTATGCTTTTTTTATCATTTTCTCCCAAGCAAGGCAATAAAGCCACTAAGATGCAAGGGGTTACTGAGTGTGAAAGAATATGAGATAAAGAAAACATTATTAAAGAGAGACGATAATAAAAAAAATAAGGAATTAAGGAAACAGATGATGATGATTATTCAAGATTATCAAAACAGTTATAAAATTCAAAGCTAACTTGATGAAGAACAAGAAAATTAACTTGGCCAATGAAAAAGAACTCACCAAAGTGAATATAAGAAAAGGAATCTTTAGGGAAGACTTGCTACCTACACTGTTGTTTGTCACATCATTGATGTAGATATAAATACAAAGAAATTGTGAAGGTAGAGACCAATAAATGAATATAACAAAAACACTCAAAAACATAATGATCTCATTATTTGCCAAAAACACAATTGCTCTGACGAGTTTTTTTTCCTGGTGTTCGACTACATGAATTCAAGCATGCTACTAGATGCAGGTAGCAAAACACAACTGCCACTTCTACTCCAAAAGTTTCTTTTCTCACACTTACCACCTGTGGAACTACCTTCCATTTACTGGCTTCTCCGATAACTACAATCTTCAAAAATTTAAATGCAATGTCAATCACCATCTTCTCTCTTCTTGAATCTCCTTCATCTTTTTTCCTTTCCACTCTATTCCCAGTCTTCTCTTTCACTTTCATTCCCTGTAATCACCTGTCTACTAGTGGTATTCCCACCTTGCTTGGGGTGAAATGATTAAAAAAAACACAAACGAGATCCAAGCAGTGGTTTAAACAGCATTTTGAGTGCAGGCAGAGGAATGAAATTCTGTGTAAAAAAAATAGTATTAGTGTTAATAGTTTTAATGATGAACAAAAAAAAACACACAATAACAGATGGGATTGAACTGCCAGGTAACAAATCAATTAAGCATGAATGACTCTTACATGGAGTACTTGAATATGATTCCATAAAATGGGAAATGAAAGAACAAACAAAAGAAAACTCCTGAAGAATCATAAAGATCTAAGCATGAATAGTAAAAACCAAATAAAAAATATGAAAAATGGGTACTATCTATAATGAGCTACTCTGAGCTCTTCCTAAGCTGGACAAGAGAGAAACTTAAATGGTGGATCAACAAACCAAGAAATTAATGATGATACACAAGGTTCTACATACCCAAAATGATGTGAATAACTATTTAAAGAAAAGAGGACTCATTAGTATCCAAGGATGCTGTTTCCTATGATTGAAATTATGACATATATATACTATAAAGGACACTTATATTTAGAATCAGAAAGCAAGAATTGAAATTTCTGAGAAACATAATGAAAAAAAAAAGATTGGAGAAATTAACACTCACAGGAAATAGTGAAGACGGCAGACGGAAAAAGCAAGTAATTTACTTAACAAGTTTGTTAAAATAGATGGGAAAATAGGGAGAATGGTAATAAGGAGACAAACATTGCTTAGAGCTACAAAGGATAAGCAGTTCTGGAGAGCTGTGATTGCCCACATCTTGAAGGTAGAAGAGTAAAGGAAGGCTTCTGACAATTACTTAAAGCAGCAAAGCAACTGATATAAAGATAACATTCAAGGGAAGAGTGAGGAACTTAAGAATAAAAAAAGGAAAAAATGGAAGGCTCCATGAAGTATTCAAAAGAAAAAAACTATTATGGATGAAAAAAAAACATCTGAAGTGTAGAGGGCATCTAAAAAGAGAAATAAAATTTCTTCATTACAGCTCAGAATAAATACATCAGAACCAAATACGTTAAGATAAAGATAAACAAAGTAAAGAAATGATTAAGTGTTGTCTTTATGAAAAAACAAAACTGTATAATAAAATAAAAACAAAAACCATATAATAAAAGAATGCAGTAAGCTGGTCGAAAGAGAATATAAGAACAAGTACAATAGAGTAGGAACACTGACGTTCTAGCAATCGTGAAAGTGCCTTAGGTTCAACCATACAGACTATCTTGGAAAAAAATAGTGTAAATATGGACTTTGAGATCCACTCTATACAAGTAAGAAAATCAGACATGGTTGTTGTAAAAAAATTATTCTATTGATCCTGGATAATATAACTGTTCAAGCAAATCATAAAGTGAAGATCAAAGAAAATGTTAAAAAATATCAGGGTTTTGATTTGGCCCTAGCAGTAAAATCAGAGGAATTCTATAAATACCCTAGACAGTCCAGACCATAGCAGTTTTGAAATTGGTAAGACTAATGAGGAAGGCATTGGAAATTTGAAGATCCTTGTTGTCATTCAATTTCCAGACATCTGATGTGAACATTTTCTCTTTTTTTTTTCACTTCAAGCAAGGCAATAAAACCATTAAAATGCAAGGGGTTACTGAGTGTGAAAGAATAGGAGAAAAAGAAAATGTTATTAAGAAGAGAGAATAATAAAAGATCAGGAATTGAGGAGACAGATGATGACAATTGACATTGCATTTAAATTTTTGAAGCTCAAAGTTGACTGGAAAGCAAGAAAGAGGGATGTGGCACAGTTTATGTGAATAGGTGGGGAAGATAATGGTTAACCCTAGACTTGAACAGGTTAAGATTGAAGTGATCGAGGAAATATCCCCTAGGGAGTCAGTTTCACAGAACTGTAGTTTACAAGAAGAAGCCACTTGAGTGGAACTTACTTCTCACCAATGGAATCCAAAGAGAATGAGGGTGATTTGCTATAATGCAATGTAGGTCCCAGCCATGAATCTCAGAACTGGCAGAACCAAGGAATGCAGTTTGTCTGAGCACTCTCCATGGAAGTAGTGATAAAGCAATGAAAGGCTTGCCATATCCCATCTGTGAGAGAGAGGCTGCAGGGTAGAAAATAATTTGTCACCCACTTGTCATGCATAAAAGTATCACATTTGTTTTTAATAATAAAATGTTTGCTTTTTTTTCTTTAAACAATACTAGAACAATGAAGATAAATAAATCGATTATCAAACAAACTGAGTAACAGATTATTATTTTCCATGAACAATATCTGAAAAAATTGACATTTCAGAAATTAAATTTTAAATTTTTTTGAAATATACTCATAAAAAAGGCTAACACTGCTTTCTTCTCTTTCAATAAGTAACACAAATGGAAATTTTATAGATATATATTTTGATGATTGAACAGGAGTAGAGATTTATCCTTTGTTTTCCTGTTTAGGATTGGGTTTCCGGTTCCTTGGAATGTTAGCTATTCTTTCACAGTGTCATCTTTATAGAGATCCTTTACTAACATTTTCTGTTATACATAATCTTTTGATATTAAAAAAAATATTTTACATTTTTTTAAATAGTATTTTGTCATTAAAAATAAACATATATAAAATTTTGTGACTTCAACACGTCCATCTGTCACACTCTCTAAAATAGCCATGCATTGACTGATCAAAAATATATCTTGGAGAGAAGTGAAAATAGGTAAATGGGAACAAAGTACAGTTGATTTTACTAGGATGTGTAGCTTAGTACAATAAATTTTTATTAATTTTTTGTGAAAAATTAAAGTTCTATCATTTAACATACAAAATACTTCCACTATTTTAAAAACAATTTAATGGTCAAAATAACAAATACTTATTTAATAAAAATGAAATATTGTTTTTAGCACATCTTTTCTTTAAGGTTTTTATACAAGAATTCAGTTTCCAATTTGTCCTGCGTTTGCAATAACTATAAACAAATCACAAGGCCAAATGCTTCAAAAAGTTGGAATTTGGCTCCAGAAAGAAATATTGACGCATGGCCAGCTGTATGTTGCATGCTCAAAAGCAAGAAATCCTAAGAATTTATTCTTCACTGTTAAAAAGGAAAAAATGAATTTTCTTAAAAAATATTGTTTAGCATGGAGTCCTATAAAATTAAATTAAAGAAATTATTAAACTGCAAAGTAGGGTTTTCCCAAACAAATCAGCTTCATTCAAATTTCGTCAATTGGTTTGCAAAATTGAATGAAATGTAGAGTTTGTAAATCTATACAAAATATTAGCAATGACTTCAAAAATACTAAATACTATGAGGATTTCAACACGCATCAGCATGTTGCAAAAAATTTCTAGTAATAATAAAATGCCTAGTTTGTATACAACTGTAAAAGCTTAATAATAATTTATATATATATATAAGAAATTCCACTGAATCAATAATACTGGTAAGTCACAAAGAATACTTGGGTTATAAAAGCTTAATAGGAGTAGATAGGTTTGCCTGTTATCCAGTTCACACTCCTCCTTGTCTTTTGAACAGGAGTATAGGTTTATCTCTTGTTCCCTGTTTAGGATTGGGTTTTCAGTTCCTTCTAAAGTCTACTGCAACTCTTTAACATATCTGTCTGCACACTAAAATTTTATTTACTAATTATTTTCTTTTTCTCCTCAATAAGAGATGACAGGTGCTTCTATCATCTGGTTCACACTCACCCTCAGTATTTTGAACAGGAGTAGAGGTTTATCCCTTGTTCCCTGTTTAGGATTGAGTTTCTGGTTCCTTCTAAAATCTTTTATTCTCTTTCATACACAGTAACCCCTTGCATCTTAGTGATAATGTTGTGTTGCTTGGGGCAAATTGATTCAAAAATGTGATCAAATATCAAATATAGATCCAATAGAATAATAGGATAAGGAACAAATAGGAAACATTTCTAACAAGTTTCACTTTTATTAAAGCTTCATCAGAGAATGAGATATGGATTAAAAAGAAAGAAAAAAATTCTATTTTTAATTTTTGTCTTGTTTCTTTCCCATTTGTTAAGCAGACTTCATGTGCATTTGTCTTCTCAAAGAGTGTTTGTGTGAAAAATTCATGTGTGTAAGTGTATAATGATTATAGTTAGCCGATGCAACATTTGGATGATAATGTATATATAGTGTGTGTATATTTTGTAAATTTCAAATTAGTAAAATACACATCTCCCATAAATCATATGACAGAAAAAGAAATTCAATAAAGTTTTATCTTTTGATATTGTTGTGGGTATTCTGGTGATGCCTTATCTGAATGTAATTTGTTTTATATATGTATTGGGGGGGGGGGTTAAAAGGGCATCATTAGCTCACAACAGAATTATAAAATTACACACAAAATCATATGAGATACAGCAAAATAAGCATAGACAAAAACAATAAAAAGCTTTAGTACACATTTCAGAGAAATGATTGTATATTTTAAAAAACATATATGTATACAATAATAAAGAAATTTTTCTTATCTATTGGTGACAACATGTTTTATCAAAGAACTGTCCAGGATATTTGTTTCCTTCAGCCATTGAAAAATGAAGAGAGAGAAAATTTTGATTTTTGTTTCATTTGGTGGTAAAATGCTTGTTCTGATGCATCATAGGAGTATTCTATATTTATTTAACTATTTTTTATAGGATAACGTTTTCTTTCTTTATCGTTAATTACCATCTTTATCTGTATTTTAAAGTATTTTTATTGCTTAAATTTTACTTTTTCTTTTATTTTTAATTATTTTGTTTCTAGTAATAAAGGTTGGGGGGGGTATTTAGTAATTTATTTGTTGCTATCACTACAATATCAATCAATGTAACCAAAAGTAACCTCATTGTTAGAGATGATATGAGTACAGTAATTAAGAATTTCATTAAATTTATAGATTAAAATAGTTTCCATTTAATTTGTGCTCCAAAATATTAGTTACAATCTGTGTCTTTATTCAGTTTATATAAAAGATTTAAAATGTAAAATACATATGGCTATAAATCAAATTTACTCTAGAAAGTCATGTTTCGAAAAGTTTCAAATATCAGTGCTTGAGTCATTTTATAAACTGCTTGATTATTTTCCATCTATTTACACAATCAGGACCATTTTACTCAAAATATTTGAACTTTCAACTTTTAAGCTGTCTACTCTGACAAGCTTATAACTGAACTTACAAGTAACTGAAAGTAGAAGTTCTATTTGTTTAGGTCAATTCTTAGTAAAGATTACCACAATAAACAAGTAATGTTTACTCATACCAAAGTTTTAGTCAAAAAAGAAAATGCAAAAAATAGATATAAACCCAAAACCAACATGACAATAATGAAAATAAACAAGACAAAAATTTTCATTATCTCTGTTTGCTCTTTGGTTACATTAATCAATATTATTCAAATTAAAAGAGAAAAGAAAATTTAAATAAATTGAAATAAAGTAAATCTGTAAATCTTATCTTCATAAGTTCATTCATTATTTTCATGGCAAATGTTCAGATGAGATACATTCATTAGTTCCACCAGTTCAGACCTTCATAGCTTGCACTTACCATTGCACATGCAGAGGTTCAACTCATCCTCATTTCCTTCATATTCCATTGGTAGAGAGGAAGTTCCACTCATATAGCTTCTTTCTCAGAACTGTTACTTTCTGGAACAGACTCCTGAGAGGATGCTTCCCTAACCACTACAATCTTAACCTCTTCAAGTCTAAGGTCAACCGTTATCTATCCTACATATCCTTATAATATGCACTTCTTATATTATGAAGATATGTAGAATAGATAACAGTTGACTCTTTATGCGCTTACAACAACCTCATTCAGTAACCCTCTACCTTGATTACTCTTGGACAATTTATTGGGTGAACAATAGTTTATATAAAAACAATGAAGTATCCCCATTCTCAATACAATAAGATAGGTATGAGAAATATACATACAGAAATTGATTTTGCTTATTATGAGTTACAAATATTCAAATTCATTTATGAGTTGTTAAATATGCAAATTTGTTACATTATTATGTACAGTTTATAATCTCATAAAATATTTTACAAGAAAAAAATAGTGATTATCCAATTTAGATATAAATCTGGCATTTAACAGACAAATATCATAAACTTCACTTTCTCTTGTTTAAAAAACAAATTATTTTCCAAATAGCTGTTAGTGACATAAAGCTACCCACTTTTAATTTATATAGAAACTGAATTATCCAAGCCTCCACACTTTTTCAATCTCATAAAACTAAAGAGTACACATGCATTGTGTTGTAATGGATAATGGCTTGGAATGAAAACTCAGAGAGCTGAGTTTGAATCCCAGCCAGAATTTTTACATTCACTTATGTGAAGATACACTTGGAAAAGGTATGAATCCATCACTCCCCCCACCACTCTCAGCAGCTATGGGTTGAATAACAGGACAGACTGGGTCCTATAACCTTGGGGGATAACTACTCTACTGCAGTTAGAAATGGCAAGCTACTGCAGGAAAATCTTCTGCCTAGCCAGTCATGAACCAAAAGAGACATAGTTGTTTAAGTGTATATCACATATGGCACTTAACTGACTAAGTAAAGTTAGAATAAATGAACCTGCGACCACCTTTGTAGGAAAAACCACTGATTGGTCTGGCATGATTTTCTGATTAGCTACAGAAAGTTTCACAGTGCAGCAAGGCTCTAGTTTCCCTTTTAAGGAATGCACAACTCCTCATTCAGATCTTTTTATTGAAAACCCATATTTGCTCAGTTTTATATCCAAAATGTAAACAAAGCAATTTCTAAAGAATTAATGCATTTATTTTTTTAATCCAACATTTTTATTACTTCAAACATTATTATATTTGTGGCCTTCAATAAAAAATTGCATCATATATATATGTACCCAAGTATAGGATAAATGTATATGGAATAAATTCCAATAACCGAAATACTATTCTTAAAAGAGTGCTCAATACAGATTAGAGCAAATATAATTTATTAAAAAATTATAACATAAATATGTTATAAAATAACTACAAAAATAGCCATTTTGTTTCAACACTTCTTGTGTCTTATCACGTGATAAGACACCAGAAGTGTTGGAACAAAATGGCTATTTTTGTAGTGATTTTATAATGTATTTATGTTATAATTTTTGGATAAATTATATATATGTATATATATATGATAAAAATATAGTTTTAAAGTATGCTATATTTATGAATTAATGGGCTCAATATCAAGGATAGAGCATATGTAAATATAAAAGTGGATATTGAGGTCAACACTCAGCATTGACAGTTTGTTTCCTGCTTAATGCAATTGTCAGGCCTGATGACTGTGTTTAAGCATCATTTATGAAATGGATTAAGTCCGACAATTGTAAATAATTGTCAGATTTAATCCATTTCCTATGTTGCCAGTGTTTACATTAAGGTATGTTTCATGAGCAGATATAATCATTTGGGAAAGCCCATTGAAGATTTGTTGTTTATAAACAGTAATTTGAACTTTGCTAACTAGTCACTTCTTTGTGGCTGAATAGTTAACAGCACATCAAATCAAATGATGGTTTCCTTTGAGATTACAGGTTATATATATATATATATATACATATATATATATATATATATATATATAAATTTCTAAAGAGTTGATGGATTTATTTTTAATCTGATGCTTTAATACTTCAGACGTTATTATAGAGGATATTCATATTAAGATTTCTCAAATTTACAGTCCAATAGATAGACATAATACACACTGTTTAAAATAAAAATTAAAATGGGGCCTCTATTTTAGATATGAATATCCACTATAACCTCTTTGATGTTTTATATATATATATATATATATATATATATATATATATATGTAAATGATGCTTAAACACAATCATCAGGCCTCACAATTATTATAATTGTTGGACTTAATCCATTTCATAATATGTTGCCAGTGTTTAAGTTAAGGTACATTTCATGAGCAGATATGATCGTTTGGGAAAGATCGTCAAAGATGTCATTTATAAAGTGGAATTCAATTCAGATTTTGCTAGCCAGATGCTTCTTTGGCTGAATGGTTAACAGCACATCATATATATATATATATATATATATATATATATGACAAAGTGGAAAAATTTATTGTATGATGCATGCATTACGGCCCTTAGAACTTTATCAGACTAGGTTTGTTTATGGTGCTGCAACTACACATGTATATGAATGAAAGACGCTGGGAATTTTAAATTTATAAAAATTGCAGTTGATAGAGTAAATTCCTCTTTCAGGTTTGGTAATGATTGCAAGGATTACCAGAAAGAATATATTGGAGAAACCTCAAGAAGTTTAAAATAAAAGATTATGTGAACACAAAAAGGACATTTTGAAAAACAACACCTTAAATGCATTAGTTGCTCACCCTGAGACTCACCACAATTTTGACATAAAAAAATGTTACTCTAATTAAAAGAGAAAATAATTCTCAAGATGAAAGTGTTTAGAAAGTGCTTTAATTGCTAGTTCAGCCACAGTAAATTTGTGTCCAACTTCTTGCAATGGTTCACTATTCTTGGCAGATTTCTGTTATGACAATGAGATATTTAATAACAATGATGGAAACAAAAAGAAAAGAATATAGATGAAATTGGCTAGATTACATACCCAAAACACATTTTTTTTTAAATTCTAAATTTTAAATACCCAACATCATTTGTGTGCATGTATAGCCACAACAACCTAAAAAAACCTAGTCTGATGGAGTCCTAAGGGACAAAACATGTCACATGAAAATCTTTTCCACTTTGTCATACATCTTTCCTGTTCTTGATACATAAAAATTTACATATTGTTATCATATATCTATCTATCTATCTATCTCTCTCTCTCTCTCTCTCTCTCTCTATATATATATATATATATATATATATATATATATATATATACACACAGGCTGAGATGGATAAATTATGATCTTAATTACACAAAAATGAAAATAACACTGACATCTCATTTTAACAGATATATTTACCAAAATTACACAAAAATATCTTGAAATACTAAAGAGTAAATTCATTCAATAAAATCACAACTGGCTTTAAGCACTGCTTCCAGATGACTTTGGAATCTGCAATGCTTCTGGATGGTCTCTTTATTTAAGTTGGTGAATGCTGCCATAATCCTTGCCTTCAATTCATCTTTGGTGTTATAAGGAGTTTTATAGGTCTCTCACTCAACAGTGCTCCACACATAATAATCAAAGGTATTGCAGTCTGGGGAGTTAGGTGATCAGATGTAAGGGTGATGAGGTGACAGAAATCGTCTGATAGCTATAACTCAGTTCTCCTGCTTGTGTGACATGGTGCAGCGTCCTGTTGCCAGACATAGGGTGTTCCAGCATCCACCCTCTTGACTCAGGGCAGCACTACCTCCTCAAGGCACTTGATGTAGGACTCCATGTTGAGTCTGAGGCCCTCACCAACAAATTCAAGAGTTTTTTCTCATCAGAATGAGTTTTCTGTGTTGCCGTACCTTCGTAATCACCATCAGACTCATCCAACTCTTTCTGAATCCTCTGCACTGTCCTCAATCTGAGGACAGTGCAGAGGATTCAGAAAGAAATGTCCGCATTGGAGCTTCTGGCATGAATGCCAAGCAGTACAACATGCCAAATTTCTAATTTCTGTCAGAGAGAATTGATTGTGTCATGGTGCTCTTTTCTTTCACATATGGTGCCCAAATGACCCAACTATGCTGTGCAATTGACAAAAACAAACAATGTGCATGCGCAAAATTAAAAATATAAAATAGCAACAATTTACCCATTGAACCCTATATATATATATATATGTAAACATTTTCTTCTCTTTGATCTCTGATCACCAGTTATCTTGAATTGAATCCTGGTATTCTCATGCCGCAGTGGTAATAAAAAATAAAAAAAAGCAATGAGCATCTGAGATATCCATTCTCCAAGAATTACTTTATCTATTCCGGCAGTGGCAACTAAATGGCTTTTATATCCATTATAAATGGAAGTCATTTCATAGCAAATGGAAGTCATGTCTGCACACATATACTCTATATCAGGCCTGCACAAGATAAACACCACAGGCCACATGAGGCCAGTAAGACTCTCCATGAGAGGTTTTCAAAATAGGCATTTTTTGTGTTCATCAGAATAAATTCAGCAACTGATCACATACAAAAAATTCAGTTTTGTGGAAGCATGATTTGGTTTGCTTTGTTTTGTTTTATGGCATATCAACCTCAATTGGTCATTTAATGCCAATAACTTTTTTTTTCCTGGTAATATTTTTGTTTTGTCAAAAATCTTTCTGTTAATATTTTTTCCTCAAAAATGTATAGCTGGTAATAGCTTTTTTTTTCATCAAAAACATATTGCTGGTAATATATATATTTTTTTCAAAAACATATTTTTTTAAATTGTGCATCCCAGCTCTATATAATGAAATGCCTAAATTATGGGATAGATTCTTAGTTTCATGTAAAACCCTTGCTAGCCTGGAAAAGTGCAGCAATTCAATATGGCATTGATTCCACAAGAGGAGAAAAGACTTCTAGAGAAATGTCGAATGATGACATTTTAATAAAAGTACACAACTCCTAGATATTTACAAGGACAGCATCTTACATGCTAATAGACCTCCCCACCATATCTTATAAATGCTCAATGGGGTGAATATCAGAAATCAACAAAATGCTCCTTAAACCAATTCTGGACCTGACCACATGGTGCATTATCCTGCTGGAATATAAGCATACAATGGGACCCTCACCTCAGTTTTCCACCAATGACCAACAACTACCCCACATCAGCTATTACTAGTATGCACAGTGTCACACAAGGATTTCAGGGTGAGTTGGCCCAAAGTTTGTATAATTTCTCACTGCAAGAGAGCTTCGTCACTATTTTTTCTTCTCTTCTCAGGCCAAAAGAAATACCAACTCATAAACGCAATTTATAATAGCAATTATCCATTTCTTGAATACCTCAAGATCTTAGCGGAAAATTCAACTAAGTGTGATTGTAGCCTTTTTGGACAACCTATGCTATTAAATTGTTTGTGATTGTTGCACCAGCGTTTATTTTGCTTCTCTGCTTATAATCTGTTTACCTTTCAAGTAAGCTTCCAGGAAACAAAAAACTATGGCTTATCAAACTGAACAAAAGAGTGTTTCATGAGGTGGGTACTCAACAACTCAACATTAGACAACTTTAACTGGGGACTAGAAGCATGTGGAATCCTCAAACAGATGAATGGCACCCCCTGCTGCAACATGTACTCTTTACTTGGTATTTGATGCTAATGAAAAGGAGAGATGAAATTTTCTACCATGGCTAGCAAGAGCCTGTGTATATTGGGTGCACTGACCGAGTGGATATTGTTGTGACCAAGCAGATGAGTATATTTGGCAGTATGACCTAGTGGTGGGCTATACATGTGGACCATTACATTCTTTCAGGAGTAAAATCTGTACTTCCCCTGAACATGTTAACTGTTTCTTGAAGAAATACACACAAAAATATAAATACTAAATGAAGAGCTTGTA
Source organism: Acanthosepion esculentum (assembly GCA_964036315.1). Lineage (NCBI taxonomy): Eukaryota > Metazoa > Mollusca > Cephalopoda > Sepiida > Sepiidae > Acanthosepion > Acanthosepion esculentum. The sequence continues at coordinate 56,501,251 of OZ038481.1, forward strand.
TGATTTGTGATCTTTTACTAAAGCACTTTACTACAGTTTTTTTAAAATGTCCTGTTTCTTCATGTTTTTTTTTTTTTACAATGATGTCACTCAAGGCTGAGGGTTAAGTGTAAGAGGCATATTTTATACGGATATGTGGGGAAGATAACAGTTAAGTCTAGACTTGAAAAGGTTAAGATTGTAATGATTGGGGAAACATCCTCTTGGGAGTCAGTTCAACATAGCAGTGGTTTGTAGGAAGAAGCTGCTTAAGTAACACTTATATCTCACCATTGAAATACAAAGGGAATTAGAGTGGTTCAGTGTGTGGTATGGCAGGTGTTAGCTGTGAAGGCAAGAACTGGTGGAACTAAGGAATGCTGTTCATCCAAATATGTTCCATGGAAATAGCAATAGAGCAGTGAGTCGCTGGCAACATTTTGTAGGGTGGAATTTGTCACCCACAAGGAAATGGAGATGCTTTTAAACTCTATTGAGACTGGAAATTGAAGACTGAGCAGCTCCTGCTCATATATGGCAGCATCACTCCATTTTTGGCCGGATCTGTCTTTTGTAAAGGTAGACAATATTGGGAGAAGTCAGGTACTTACCAGAGCAGTACAAGGAACCAATCATGTCTCTCCACAGATTCCTTTTCTTTATGATCTGTAAATTGCTCTCAATGAATTCCTTTTCTTTATTATTTTTGAATTTCCATGACATCTTTAGACAAAAGATAGTGAAGCAGTTTCCTGTTGTCTTATCCAGTTTCAAATTTAGAATTTTCCTTTTAAACTAGCTTTCAACCCAGTCTACCCTGCTATTTAACCCATAACTGAAGAAAGAAAAGATGGATTCATGCCTTTTCCAAGAGTAATAGTGATAATATGAACAAAACAGAGTAAGCTGGGATTTGAAACCAGATTGCCAATTCCCCTTTCCACACCAATAATAGTTATGCAATCCACACACCATCACTACATTATATTTTTAAATAATAACATTTTATTTAAATGGGGAGAAAATTATCTTTTTTTTTTTTCATATTAAAAAAAGCATTGAAGGCAGTGATGTGCAAAGGTTTGGTGATATTTGGTGATGCCTGGGGCCAACTCCTTGATTGTATGCTCCTAAGACTCAAGTGGGGTGGGGGGGAGTAGTACTGAGAAATGTGGGAAAGGAAGATATTTTTAATATGTTAAAACATATGAAATTTGAAATAAACACATTATTCAAATTAAATATAAACTAAATTTTTATTTCATTCTTTGACTGAATGTCCTCCAGATATGGATGCCCAGGGTTGTCACACCCACTGCACCCTTCTGCACACTACTGATTGAAGGTTATGACTTGGAATAGTAAAGGATAACAGCTTGAGATTTTTTTCTGCGTAGGTTTAAGCAAAAACTATTTTAGATTTTTAATCTACTGTCTCATGTCTATTGAATGACAATCCCCAAAATAATGACATTAGTTTCAGTAGTTAGATGCAAGTGAATAAATTGACCAAATAATCCTTTAAAATTTCTTCAATCAAATCAATGATGCTTGAATTTTCAACAAAGCAAAAAGAATATTTCTTCAAGAAAAAAATCCTAATTTGCTCACATTGCAAAATACTCTAATCCTGAACCAGAAACTTAAATTAAAACTTTCTCATTTTAATATTCAATTTTTTCCCTAATAACAAAAATTAGTAAATATGTCTTTCTTTCTTTGAAGATATGTCTCTTATCCTAAAATAAATTACAAATGAACTTGAATTAAACTTCTTTAATATTTACTATGAAAATATAAATGGGAATGCAAGGTAAATTATAAAGCCACTATAAAAAAAAAAAACTGATCTTTTTAAAATTGCCTTTAAAATCCTGGTCTTTACAAGCTCAACAAGTGTTGTGAAAAATGAGTTCACATTTTAAATACAGAGTCAACAATCAAGTATTATAAAATGTTAGAGACAATTTCTGAATTATACTTTTTCTTTTTTTTATCATTTCTCCCTAAGCAAGCAATAAAGCGTCTAAGACACAAGAGGTTACTGAGGATGAGAGAATGGGAGAAAAAATATTAAGGAGAGAGAACAATAAAAGAACAGGAATTAAGAGAACAGAAGATAATGATTGACATTGCACCTAAATGTTTGAAGATCAAAGTTGACTGGAAAGCAAGAATCCTGAAGAGAGTTCCAAAAGTGAGAAATGTGAGACAAGAAATTGTTAGCATAGAATTTACAGTTACATTTAGCCATTTCAAGTGTAGAATGATGAGACCTAGTACTGCGTTTAAATTCATAGAGTCTAGGTACCATAGAGGAAAGTTTGTCAGAACAATTACCATAAAAGTATTTATAGAAAAGGCAGAGGGAAGCCATCTTACGGCATTGGGAAAGTGACTAGAGCTGAGATGCCATGTCAGGACCAATAACATTGCAGATTCTTTGTATTTTCTCAAGAAACTCTAAATATATAGCAGAAGCGCCAGACCAAATATGGCAGCAATATTCAATGCATGGATGAATGATAAACATATAAATGTGTAAGCTAGATCCTCGTGAGAAAAACTGTCTAGTACAACATAGTGAACAGACTTTCCTAGTAGCAAACCTAGCAATTAATTCAATATAATTTTTCCACTTCATGTTAGCAGAAAATGTTAGCCTGAGAAGACATAATGAGTCACTCTCCTGGAGGTTAGCATTAGCCATGGAAGGCTAAAAGGGTTTTCTCAGATGATTAAATGAGCAGCATTGATTTAGAGGTATTAAAATTAACAAGCCATTCCTTGTCCCAGTTAAAAACAGATTGTGGGTCATTTTTTTAGATCAGCTGCCAATTTAACATTATTAAACCAATCTGACTTACTATTAAGACAAGAGTAAATAGTTATTTCATTAGCATATGGGTATGCTGATAAGTTACATTTGGCAGCAAGTCCTCTGATCAGGAGATTGGAGGTTTTGAGGAGCATGGAACCACCTCTTAATTGCTGTTGTCCCCAGGTCCACTCTGACCCAAGGTGGTAGCAGCTGTTAGGGTCCAAGTTATGGGAAAATATTGAACCCCCAAATAAAAACAAAAACAAATCAAGCACTATAAAAGTATAAAAATATATTTTATAACAAAATGACTAACAATACATTTTATCTGTAATTGAAGGCATGAAATTGCATTCAAAATGTACTTGGTGGAAACCATAAAATTGTGTACAAAATATTTAGATTCTGGCATTAAATAACCTATAGAGGTTGATATGCCACTAAACAAAATCAAGCAACCAACTAACAACTGAGTCTAAGTTGAGAATTGATGACATCTGGTAGGTTATTGATGAAAATTAGGAACAACATAAGTCCAAGAGTATTAAGAATTCAACTACTGATCTTATCTAATACAGAATATCAACAACTGGGCTATCATGAAATATCTAGATGGCTTGAACTATACTATTAAAATCTTTGAGTTTTGCAACAAAATGCTCCAGTTAAACAAATACCTTAAGCATCTAAATATTTGTTTAATTGAAATAATAAAAATCAATATTGAATTATTGCTTGTCTTGTCACAAAATTACAAGGCTACTGCAGTTGCAGTGTCTGCAAGGTACACATTTAATTCATTCTACAATTATTTTATGCTACTGCAATTTACCTTACTTCTTATTAATTAAAAATAACAACTTATTTTCAAAAATATTTTCTTAACCTACATTTGTTATTAGTGTTTTTTATTCATTAAAATTAGATGAAAATCTTTTAAAATAATTATTCATTTTTTTAATTGATTTGAAGAAAGTATTTAACTTTGTCATGGTTTATCCTAAATACATCCATAAATAATGCATTCATATGCATGTATAATTAAGAACAGAAGATATTGATATTTATCTGTTAAATCTTTATCTATGTACCATGTCCCATCAGGACGTATGCAATCAACCTCCTATCACTGGTAGCTCTAAGCAATTTTTGTCCACCTCACCATCTCTCACAGTCCCTGTTCTACCATCTATTTACACAAACTTGCTAGATAGGTTACTTAGTTTCCCTCTACCTGTCTGGTCTGTAATATTTCCTGTGAGTGTCAAATTCTCCAAGCCCTCTTTCCTTAGTAAGTGTACCAGAAATGTCAACTATCACTTTTAAATATATCCTTCTTGTTTCCATTTTTCTTAAAACTTCCTCTTTGCTTGCATAACATTCTCAGTATCCTTCAGTAGAATCACACCTCTGTTGCCTCAACTCTCCTGTTCATATGTGAGAAAATTGTCCAGCATTCACTGCTATACAGGATGATTGATATTACATAGCAGTCTTTTCTTTCTTTCTAATGAATTTTTCCTTTTTCTTAATACTTTGCTTAGGTTTTGGAAGGCATCTTTTGTTATTCCAATGTAACTTTGGATTTTGTGCCACATTTTATGTTTTCTATTATAACTATAATAACTATCTTACTTTTGGCTATTGTGGCATGTGGGAGCTTCCGTACTTTACTTGATTCAGTAGTAGCAGCAATGGAAGTAATCAGTATGGTACAACCAGAAGTCCCAGAAATCATAAAAGCCCTGACCAAGCCCTATTTGGCCTCTTTTCCATTCTTCCTTTTCAGTGGCCTCTACCTTTAAGGCCAACTCTTTTCATTTTCAGCAGCTGCAACCTTCAAGGCCTAATTTGAAGGGCTACTCAACCCTTGCTGCAGAAGACACAAGGTCTGTCCTGGTAGCTTGACAAATTTTCTGTTCCTCATGGGAATAGGTGGAGAAATGTCTCTTTAAGACACTTTCCCAAAGGAAAAACTACACACAACCCTTGCTGCAGAAAACACATATCAGTCCTAGCAGTTTCACACTCAGAATTTTTGTTCTTTTCATGGGAACAATCAGAGAAAACTCTCTCCACAAAACATCTGCTCAAGAACTTTGTTAACTGGGAAAGCCAACTCTTTTCCCCACAAAATACCACTATTTCGCTCTCTCTTTCAACCACAAATAAAAGCTGTTAAACAGTTATTTCAAGCCTTGGGTTTTGTTCATTCCACTCTCACTACCAAGCATGCACACACACACACACACACACACATGCAAACAGGAAAAATTCCTACATAACACTTCCCAGATAGATAAATTTGTGCTTGTTTGATTCTGTTGTCTCCAATTTTAAGCTCACATCTAATGACCATACATTCTGTCTTCTTACAACTTATGGTTATTTGTGTGAGGGTGGGGGGTTGTAATATCTTGTCTTTGAGCTCCTGCAGTTTTCTTTCTGTATCTGCCATCAACATGATATCATTTGCAAATCTTATGTTAAGATATTTTCGACCAATAATAAATCCTTGTAGAACACCCACTTCTCCTAGGTTTAGCATACTGCAAAGGTTAAATATATCTGGAGAGAAGATACACCCTTGTCTTACACTCCTTTCTATTTTGTGTACTTGCTCAATTCATTTTCCATCTGCATGCAGGCAATTGTTCCCAGTAAACATTCTGGATTATTGTAATATCTTTCCCAAATAAACCAAGTTTTCCTAGTAGTTCAAATAAATCATTGTGTTATAACCTAACAAATTCTTTTGAATTGCATAGTCTGTGAAACATACATATATTTCCTTCAGCATTTATACTTTTCACTCTGATAGCATTCTGATCAGAAAGATTGCATTTGTTGGATAGTGGATATATATATATATAGGAGGCACGGTGGAGTAATGGATAACGGCTTGGATTGAGGAATCGGAGAGCCGAGTTTGAATTCCAATCGAATCCATTACATTCACTTACGTGCTAATACCCTTGGGAAAGGTGTGAATCCTCATCTTCTCCCTCCAACTATGGGTAAATAGCAGGACAGACTGGGTTCTATAGCCTTGGATGGCAACTGGTCTAGGAGAAGGACAACTCTGAATTCAAAACCTGCGGAGGGTCGTTTGGGGACCTTGTGGCATCCGTTGCACCAGGTCCCTGTATTCGTCCCTCCAAAAAGTGTGGATGGCCCTGCACAAAGCCTTCACCACTATAATCAAATCCTGTGTGGGTGTCGGGCTTTCAGTTTCTGGGAACTGATCTGTCTGACCCTCATACGTTGAGTTCATCATATATATAATATTTTTCTAGATACAGCGTGTGAAAGCAGGGGCAATACTCTGCCTTCATCAGCTGCTAACCAGGGGAGGTAACACAGTTTGGGTGGCTGAGGCAGTACTGCCACCCCTGGTGTCACTAGCAGCCTTTGCCACTGGACAGGGTATTGTTTTTGTGTAGACATGTCACTCTCTTGCAATTTTTTTTACAACTACAAGTCAAATTTTTTACATTGTGTTAAAATATATATATGTGTATAAAATTTCAGATATAATTAAAAATATATCTGTAAAAGTACAATATGAATAAAACAAGTATTTATACACAAGTAAATTTCTTTCAGAATTTTTAAATATAAGAATCTCCATAAATATACATATTGTCTCTTTACAGATTTTTAGTTATATCTGAATTTTTACACACACACACACATATATAAGCACAAAAATACCAAATTGACATTGGTGGCATGCAATACTTTTTGCAGTATGTTTAGATACATCAATAAGTATACATCCTGAAGATAAAAAACATTAATTTTACACAGCAAATATTTTTCAACATAATCGCCTTCCTTGCTAATATATTTAACTCAAAGTTTCTCTACAGATTGAACATTATTTAGTAAAAATTGCATATCAAAATTCAAATGTGTCAGGTTACAGATTTATTGATCCAGCTTTATACATTTATAAGTTGCAATCATATCATTTTGCAGCCAGATGCTGTCTTACAACACTTCCAAGATGCTGGAAAAATGGTGAGTCCCTCATACCAGAAAGTAGCTGATTCCTCCAACCATACTCAATCTCTAGAGTGAAAATATTTTTAACAAATGAGGTGTTCAGATAAAGCCTTTTTGATAAGCCTAACTGTGATGATACAATGTTAGGTTCAGTGTAATAAAAAAAAAGAAAATGGAAAAAAAAGGCTTTAGAAGAGAATTGCTCCACAAGATTATTTTTAACCAATCAGATGGACAAAATCTGAAACCTGAGACAATTTTGCAAAGTAGTTTATTGAGCCATCTAGAACACTTAAAAAGGAGGCTGTGAATCATAAAAAACTCTGGTACAGCATACAAAAAATACTTAAAAATCTTGAACATATTCATCTGAAACAAAGTTTTCCTTAATAGTACAAAACAACTCACTTTCTTCAGTAATAATTCAACAAAGCAGTACCTACTTCTGAATGTTTTCCACAAATGACAATCATTCTGCAACTCTTTCCATTAAACAAACTTGTGAACTTAACTGACACTTTACTCTTGCAACTAAGGACTTTTATAACTCCTGCTATTACTGTAAGTCCCCACCTTCTTATGAACATTTTTCTTTACCTAGCTTAATTTCTTTAAATACTCAAAATAATATTGAGCACCCCCCTACACCATCTTCCTTTTCACATAAAAATTATTATAAATAAATGCTCTTTCTGTTTCAATTAATTTCACACACAGTAAAAGTCCTATTTTTATTGTGTGTTTAAAGAAATGTTAATAGATTATTATTATTATTTTTTTTTTTTTTTGCAGTTGGAAAAAAAATCTCCAATGATCAGCAGGATATAAACACCACCTTTTATTTTCTTTTGCAACAATCTTTTGGTGTAAATGTTTTTGAGAAGAGAATTCGGATATTTGAATGCATTAGGAAGTTCTATGTAATGAAGAGAAAAAAATTATAAGAATTCAATCAACTTTGAAACAAGAAAAACTAAGTTCAACTCTTGGAAACATGAAGTAATAACCACATTAATTATCTTTCTTGAAAAATGGGTTCAGTAATCTTTATTTTTTTTACTATAGAACTTTACAAAAAGTATCAGAACTTTAAAAAATATATTTACAGCTACCAAATTTAAAACACAATAAAAATAAAATAGCTAAATTATATTTTTTATTTCCTAGCCTTATTTTACAGATGAAAAGAGTAGGGTGTTGACTGGGAGGAAAAAAATAATAACGAATTAGAGACAAACGAATTTTAAAAATTTTTTCGATCACTTGTACTTCTCTTATATGAAGCAAAAGAAATGCTATAGTATTAACAATTATGACTTAAAAAGATAGCACTGAAATAGAAGGAACTTGCGAAACGAATGAATGAGAAAGAAAAAAAAATTAGTACCGGAAGTCCAGCTATGTCATCAGTAGTGTAAACCAGTTTATGACGTCATGATTGATGTGAATGATGTCATCAAAAGTGGTGTAACTTTTTCACTACTTGTGCTGTCCGATGACGTCATCAAAACTTGTGAAGACTTACCACACGACTTGAAATGACGTTTGTTAAATAAGACGACGTGGACAGCATGGAGCTGCTTTTTTTCGTTAATTATGGCAAAGAAAATGTTTTCATAGACTCTTTACAACAATTGTTATTTTTTTTTGTAAATAAAGATATAATTTCAAGGATCATTGCTGGCTTTAGTGTAATTTGGCGGGAGCGTACACTCGCCTAAACACTACACTACAGGTTAAAGTTGGGTGGCACTGTTAAAAATGTATAATTTAAGATTATTAATAACTTGCTTTCTTATAATAAAAATTAATTTAATTTCCTCACAAAACGAGAGCGAGAGAGGAAAAAGAGAGTTTTTGAGTTATTTAATAAAGTTATTAAATAACTTAAATGATTTTTAACGCAGTACAGTTTTCTTTTCCTAATTGAATTGTTAACTGCGTTTTCGATTCTCCCACTCTAAGATTCGTATCGTTTAATCCTTATATGTTTTCTGACTTGATATTGTTCTACCCCACTTACAATAGGTCCGATTTTGATCTTTTAACCTTTTTAACAATATTCTTTTTGATTTACTGTTTCGCATTCTCCTACTCGAAATGAATTATTACCTCACACTACTCCTCTTTTCCTTCAACTATGTACATTTTCTTAGTTAACTCCTACGATTGCTGCAGTAACTCTCCTCCTACTCTCTCTTTGACGCCTACTCTGACTGTTGGGCTTTTGACATCAAAACTCCTCCAACTTGCACTCGCTGCTCTGATGCCTTCTCCCTCTGTGCTAATTAATCTGACTTTCCTCCTCCAATACTCCGTGATAAACTCCTTTCTGTTTATTTGAATCTCCTCCTCCGATTTTTCTCAGTAGCCTATTTTTTTTTCACGTATTCCTCTCTATATCCATCAGTCTAATCCTACTTCCCCTTCATATCTTTTGTTGTTACTCTCTTTAACTCCTCCAATCTCTCCCTACTCTCTCTGTTTACTTATGTGACTCTCCTCCCATTCCTTCACAATAGCTATCTCTTACTTCTCCTCTTCCTCTCGCCCCTCCAACTACCACAGATACGCTACAGTCACGGAACAGGTCCGAGCCTTTTCAAGATGGCTTCCAACGGTGTGGACGGTGAGACGAACGCCGATCGCAATGTAGAGATCTGGAAGATAAAGAAACTCATCAAAAGTCTGGAGGCGGCTAGGGGGTAAACATCATAGTCTATTCTTCACATTTGTCTATAATAATGGGCTCATAACTCTTCTGTCATAGAAGGGTGTCCTCCGATAATAAGTGTATGTGTGAGAACGGTTTAAAGTTGTTTTCTCATCTCTTGTCTTGTCTGCCTTGCCACATGGCTATCGCCAGTTTTCAACTTGGTGTCTCTGTTTCTTGTATTTTTGTCCATCTTTAGCTTTATATTTGTATATATGTATCTTCAAACCTGCCTCTAGACCATATCTGTACATGTATTTCGTTGCTTCTTCGTTTCTTTCTGCTTTCCTATTCTCCAGATGGTCACTGAGTTTCTAGTCTTTACTCTTTGAAAAAAAAAAAAAAATAATTGTCCAACTTAAAATTTAAAATTTTTGAGTGGTTCTCACTTTGGGATTTGTATTTCTTCGTTTTCTTCTTACGTGGGTATTTAGAATATCGTCTATTTTTTTTATCTGTAGTAGACATTTAAATCACTTTTTTTCTGCAAAGACTTCATTTCATCTGGTGAATAGTCCTTTTTTTTTTCTTAACCAAGCCTCTTTTCCCCCCCTTTTTATAATCCATTTAATAGCTGAACCGCTTTACACTTCGTTTGCTGATCAAATTTAATAAAGTATATATATATGTATATATATATATATATATAAAGACTTCTCAATTAAAATGTAGAGGTTTTACTTATAACGTGTGCGAATCTCCTCCTAGGCCTTATGTTAATCCACATTCAATTTGGAGCGTCTAGGACATTTTAACTGAAGTCCATATTTCTTTTTACCTACCCACGAATATGACTTACCGTCTAATTCAAAGTAGGAAAAAATCACTCTAAAAACCCATCCCCTAGATTCGCTAGTTGTGTATTTATCTAAATCTCCTACATGTGTATCCACATAATTGCAAGTATTGCATCGTTAATAATGTGCGTGTATGAAATATTCACATCTCTGCATGTGATATCCTATTCGTCTTGTATATATGTATATAAAGCTTTAATCAATATTGAGTATTATCATGTGTAGGCCAAAATGCATTTTGGTGCATGATATTGTCGTTTATGCTTGTCTTTAAAAAAAAAAAAAAACTATTTTTTATTGATTTTGGTATATAAAATTGAATTTTATATTTGGCTGTACTTTAAATTTGTTTTACTTACCAGTTGGAGTCGTTTCTTAATTTTTAACGCTACAGTTTATCCACCACCTCACTGCCGGCTATTTTTTTTCTTCTTTCCATTTCTGTTATCTAGTTGTGAAAACGTGGCCTATGAATCTCCCAAGACAGAATTAAAGGTGTACTCATAAAATGTAGTAAGATTTTTTTCTCTTTTGTGTGTCTGGGTATATTTGCTATGATGGGATCTGATTATGACTTTGTTCTGGGGGAGACATCTCTATTTTAATGTGATATGTTACTGTGAATTAATTTTCTTCCCTATAATCAAGTCTTTTGGTACCATTCCTAATACGCACAATTGAAGATACATTGGAGAGAGAGAGAGGAATAAAGAACTTAGTTCGTTGTACCTAGGTATACTACACTCTGCTTTCGCAGTAGCAGATTATCATACTATGTAGGTAGATTAAATTCCAATTTTACGTATTAAAAAACCTCGTTTATTTACCCTTTTTTATATTCTAAGTGGTGCCTTTTTAAAAGGCAGTGTTCTGTATCTATAAAATATCGATAATTCATTATGGTTAAATTTTGATTCCTGCTATTTTCACAGTAGCTGCTGATAAAATATTTTAGATATTTAGACTTAAAAAATCCTGGATGCATGTATGATTGAACAATTATTTTCCCCTTGACTTTTCCTATTCCGGCACCAACTGCAGAAGCCTGTTGAATCTTTGAAATCTTTTCCTTTAATAAATTACAGAAAAATAAAGTGTTTTTAAAGTCAAACTAATTTAAATTGTGTATTTACAAAAAAGATTAACTTTAAATTAAATTTTTCTCTAGCTCTAAAATCACAAAGATATCACTTGGGAATTTTTAAAAGGGTCTTCGTAAACCTTGAAATTTGTCTTGGTCTCTGAAAAATAGCGAATTCAGATTTCTTTTGATGTGATTAATTCGCTATTTTTTGTAATTGTAGGAAAACTGGAAAATTCTGTCTTAAAAAAATGTTATATAATAATCAACGAGGTGATAAAAGTTCTCGACCAAGAAGGGTTTCCAAAACACATCCTGATGTTTAACGGGCCGAGAACTTTTCGGCACTCCTTCAACGATATACATTCTCTTTTATGTGTAAGAGAGGTCATTATTCTATTTTCTATTGATTCTTTTCTTTTCCTTTTAAAAATCTATCTTGTACATTCCATTTCTACTGTTGCCCAATATCAGTTTATTTTAATAATACTTTACTGAACATATTTCTACTTTTTATGTGCATCTGAATTATTCTTTTATAAAGTAATATTATTTCATTTTGTGCAATAGATTTATTTCTTCCAGTTCACAAATTGATTCCATTTAGCAGATGTTTTATTACTCTTGATCTTTTGGCTTAATTCAGCTGATCAGTTCAATTTCCTTCTACCTACTCTCCCTCCATCGTCTAAACTGATTTCTTTTAGTATATTCCAATGTAACACATCTACATATAGGGTTGCCTGTTAGCTGGTTTCTCTTTTTCTCTATTCTATAATAATAGTAAATGTTGCATGGTCTCTCTTACAAGAACATATTGCCACATTTTGCTTTTAAGATTTTTCTTTGTTCATTCATGTTTGTGCTTGTGTATAGAAATTAACTATTGACTACATCATTCATCATCACCCATCCTTACCATTCATTAGTGAATCAACTTTCAGTACTTTCAACAAATTATAAAAATAATTGTGCAGTTTTTCTTTTCTGTGTTTGTTGAAAGTTCTCTTTTTAAAAATAGATAAAAAACAAATGAATTGTAAATGTATATTTTTTTCCCTTTAATAATTATTGCAAGTATTTGTTTTTCTTTTATTACTTTCATGTTTGGTTTGTTTGTGTGTGTGTACCCATATTATTTTTAGGTTTTTTGAAAGTATTTCATTTTACATTGAAAAAAAAATCAAGATTCAGTGAAATTAGGGAAAAAGTGAATTCTTTCTGCAGCATGTTAATTCAATTAAAAAGGTGATGTAAACAATCTTTAAAACTTTTTAATCAACCTTTCCAAGTACATGACAAGGAATTCCCCTACATGTCATATATCAAAGTTTATTGTGCATAAAAGTATTTAGAAATACATCTGATTTACAAATCCTTAAGATATTTATGCTTTTTCATTAAGTTGTATTGAATGGTTTTATCATTGTTTGTAACCATAAATCTGTTCCAAAATAAATGCAAAGATGCTGCTAACAAAACCAGCCTCTTATGTCTTAAGTGAAGGGAAAATGGGTTTTTATAAGAGAAACTCTTTTTGCCATTAATTACATGAGTAACGTGAATAAAATGACAATTTGTTTGTTGGTACATGTAATATTAAGTTCCAACTGTGTTTTTATTATATGAACACGCATCACAGACACTATGCTAATGTGTTGTTATGTTTGTTTGTTTTTTGTTTTTTTAAGGTACTGTGATAGTATTTGTAGATAACACCAAGTTTAGCTATTGAAGCTTGGCTTTTACACAGGGTTTAATATTTTTCTTACAGGTTCATCTTTTTGCACATGTTTAGTTTCATGTAATCGTACTGTATTAGTATGACATTTTTCACATCACCTGCCTTCCATCTAATTAGATCACTGATGATATTTATTTTTCTTCTCCCAATAATTTATAAATAGTTTCTAAAAGATCTGAAATTAATTTACACATTTGATTGGTGCCTATTTATATATCACTGAAGCTTGTGACAAAATAGGCTGTTATTAAGCTTAGATACATATGGGATTTTATTACATAAACTAAGTTGTCATTCTGAAAATAATCTGGTTTTAATCTTGTTAATTTACATATTTGCTCCTGTACACTTGCCTGTATGGATATATCTCTATATCTAGAGCAACTGTGTTTGGCTGAAGATGTCATTTACATGAATGCAGGAAACAGTGAATTAGCACACATGATTTACTGTGTTCCTCGACATGTTCAATTACAAAATTATTATAATGTAAACTTCTTTCATCTTATATGTTCTTAAAGCTAGAATTCATTAGCTTGAATTTCTTGTGTAAAAGCAAGAACATCAATCTCTGTTAAGATTGATTTAAGTTCAATTAGAATCAATATATTTAATTTTTCAAGTTGACCGAATTCGCTTATTAAATTCTTGCTTTGGTTCACGATTATTTCCTCTTGATACTGGAATTTGTAGACTACCTTTTAGCTTGGACTTATTATTTATCAAAAATTATCTGAGTGAGTTGAATAAGGTTAAGATAAGTTTAATCTCATTAACAGGTTGGATTTGTTGGCATATTTATGAAAATGAACTTTGCTTGGATATTAAATGTTTCTTTTTAAATTGATCTTTTATTTTTCTCTATTTTGATTCTTGTTCATTGAAGACATTTTGTTTTTATACATTGTTATGTAAAATAGAGTATACACAATTTACTTTATCATTAACCTTGTGTTTTTCAGTACTTTGTCTAATTGTAGACTTCAAGTTATGCTATTATCAAACAGTTGGTCATCTAATACTTGGTTAGGTGTTATAGTTTCACTCATTCATTTCTTGTTTGTTTGAAAGCTTAAATTCTCACATAGCAGGTTTCATGGTTCTTATTTTAAGCTATTCTCAAATGTTATGTAATTTATTTAAAAAAATAAAATACACAATCTTAAGATTTCATTCTTGAACTGAAATAAAACTTGACTATTAAAGTTTCAAAAAACATTTCCATGTTTAAAAATTGAAGTTTATATAATAACTAAAATGTTAAAATAAATTTTATTGATATTGTTTATAATAAAGAAGAAAGTAAGTAAAAAAATAAATAAATAAAATAATGTGGTTAGTCGGGCTACATGTATCTGAGCTGGAGACATACTTAATAGGCAATGTATTTCTTGCTTTAATTTTATAAATCTTTTAAAAATCTCTAATGACTTGGATGCCCTGTTTTTCAAAGAACATTTTTATTTCAACTTATTGTTTTCAAATGTTCATTTTAAATAATTTATTCCATATAGTATAAGTTTTTTTTAGTGGAATGTATCTTTTGAGAAACTGCAAATTTAGCCTGACTTAAATTCAGCAAAAATCAAAGAAAGTGGAAACCTTAGCTTGTCGATTGGAGGGTTGGGGAGAGGAGTGTGACTGGGATATTGTTGGGAAAATATATCACTCAGCAGAACTGATCATAAACATACAATAAATTAACTAAAAATTCACAGACAGAGAGATGCATAGACACACTTGAGATAGATACACATTATTTTTTTCCCCCAAAATCTGGCTAGAGATTTTTAAAAATTATATATTTTAGTTAAAGTAAAGGAATCATTTTAGTATCTAAGTTATAGTATATTTTGTACTGAGCCTGACAAACACTGATGGTGGAGATATATATCTCCTTGCTTGCAAATGTGACTTGATATTATGACCCATACTTTAATATTTTAGTATATATTTAGATTTTTTCATGTTTTATATAGTAAGGGTTATGTTTGTTTTTGTTTATTGTTTAAAGGTACATGAGTAAAACGTTTTATAAAATTTTTGATTGAATATGGTAATTAGTTCATTTGGTGTCTTAAAAATTATATTCAGTTCTATGTTTTTAAATATAACTCTAAGCAGTTGTATCAATTAAAAAAAATTGCTTGTATATAAAAAAAATTTTTTTTTTTTTTTTTTTTTAAGGAATTTGTAATATCCAAATGTTATTTATTTACTTTTCACTTTTGCATTTTTATTAATTTCATAAATTGTCATTTTATTTTTAATAATTTTGAAGTAGAATAAACTCTGATAAATTTGTGTAATATTTGTCACCTGTAATACATTTATCCCATGTATACATTTCTTGATATGATGAATAGAACTTTACAGAAGCACTGGGTACACCTATTTCATTCCAGTACGTATTGTTGAATGTACAGTGAGTGCCAAGAACTTACTAGTAGCCACTTATTAAACCATAGGACAAGATTCCTGTAGATAAATAGCTTAGAAACCAATGCAATTGTTTACTATGCACTTATACTTAGTGCATAGCTTTATTTATTTATTTTTTAATTTTTCAATTGAGTTATGTTTAAAAAAATGATTGCTGAATGTCAGCTATGCCTGAAATATTTAACATGTTATACGTAAATAGCAGATTTGATAATCCTGTGATTTATTCTATTACAATGCAGTTTTCATGACAAACAGTTTAAAATACTACTATTCATGTGATTAAGCTGCTTTTGTGCTTGGTTTATAATACATTCTTTCTAATCAAAAAAGGATTTGACTTTAGGATTTATCTTATTTGCGATTTAAGAAATAAATTTTATGTGTGTGTGTCAATGTCTGTATTTTAATTATTTTATTAATACAATTTTAACTGATCTCTTGTCAAAAAAAAACATCTAGAAAGTACACTTAGAAAAATAAAAAAAAATTAGATTTTTTAAAAATTTTTTGTTGTTAGTCTTTTGAATTCAATGTATCTAAAATGTAACCTGATTAAAAATTTAATAAAGTTTGTTTCCAGATTAAATAATTTTCTAACTCTTGTGCAAGGGGATGCTGCTGAAAAATTCTCAGCTTAATGCATTTGATTATTGAAATACTGATTTTGGGGAAAGTTGGTTGTGTCAAGAACTTTTCTGCAACTTCTCTTATATATATTCTAATTTATATTGATGTATATTTTTTTAAAATCTCCAGTCTTTAGAATTTACTAGGTTTGTGAATTCTCCAAGATTGTTAGAATTTATCAAAAGGTCAATATGTTAATTTTGCAAATACAAATTTTGAACTTATAAATTTATTGTAGGTTTGTGTTTATTCTTTCGGAAGAAAAAAAAATAGTGAACTTGTTATTTTTCATTAGTAGATTATATTTTTCTCTTAAATTTTGTCAGTGTTTGATTGGTGGTATTTGCAATGAATTGTTTAAAGTATAAGTATTTATTCAGAACTTCAAAATTTAGTCTCACACCATCCTAGCAAACAAGATAAAAATTCTGTTATTAGATTTAGAATTAATTTAATCATAAAGTACATTTAGTTTTTAAAGCTATTTTTAAAATATTAAAAACAAAAAAAAATTCTTACAAGTTTCTAATAGCCTTGTGTAAAAGTTAGGTATTAAAATGTTATCTTTGTTTTATTGGGTAGGTGTTAACTTGAAATAACCTTAATATAAAATAATTTTTAATTTTATTCTAGTATCATTTTGAAAATTTGTTTTCTGCAAGTTTTATTTTACAACTGGAACATACTTGAAACCAGATTTAGTTTGGGTTCTACTAACTCTTCTTAATATTACTTGTATTTATTTTTCAGAAATGGTACAAGCATGATCTCCCTAATTATTCCGCCTAAGGATCAAATCTCACGAGTTGCAAAGATGTTAGCAGATGAGTTTGGTACAGCCTCTAACATAAAAAGTCGTGTGAACCGGTTGTCTGTGCTTGGTGCCATTACATCTGTACAACAGAGATTAAAACTATACAACAAAGGTACCACTTTTTGTTCCTGTTAATAGATTTTAATCAAGATCATTTTATTTGCTTTCTTCCTCCTTTTAATCCAGGTTAACGATCATCTTCAAAAAGGAAATACTAATTTGTCAACTCATGAATAGTAATATACTAAATGAACAATGCAAATCTATTAGTATCAAGACTGAGAAAAAGTAAATAGCCATAACTAAAAGTTCTAAATGTAGTAGTGCATAAGATAAGTTTTCTTATCGTGAAACCAGTAAAGGTATTAGCATCATTCAAAATATATTTAGCAATTTAGTTATTGGTTCATGTGGTTTTGTTTGGAAATATACATCTTTACATTTTAGTTTCATTGGTTCTTCTATTTACTAAAATGACTTACCACAAGTCCTATAACCCATAAGAGTTGTCGGGGACCATCATATGGCATTGCAGCTATTGCAGTAGTGGTGTCTGTAGGGTGCCTGACAGAGACCGTTCTTTTCTGGGCAGACTTTGAATTCAGCATTCCCTCTTCATTTGTGCCACCTCAAGGCAAGAGTCAGCTTAGTTATTTAAACCTTTGCAGCCTTTCCAAACAGTATTTGTATGGAAGGGAATGTAACAAACTCTGCTTGCCAATTTCTTTCCAAGTCACTAATTTTTACTAAAAGATTACAGAAAATCCTGTAATTTGAGTATTTTATTAAAAATGAATTTTCAAGTTATTGTGTATTCCATTGTATGAATTGTCTTGTTACACCAAATATTACTTTTCATTTTTTTTTTTTTATTTTATTTATATTTTTTAGGCTCTGCATACAATGCAGCCTCTGAAAAAAAATTGCTTGACAAAAAAAACCCTGTACAATACAAGATCATGATCCCAGATGTACCTAAAACTAAACCCATCATACACATAATATGGCAAAAGATAGTATTTGGGAATTTTTGTTTGGCCTAAAATTTAAAGTATTTGTATGGTACCTAGTGAAAATTGAAATGTTGCAGAAATTAACGTTTTAATTACTACATGAAAGCTATGTACCTTTTATAATGATATCAAAAACTAATAAAATAAATTAAACTATTTCATAAAAGTTTCTCACAACGATGTTAAATATTTTTTTACTGAGGAAAGCAGCACCTTAATTGTTAAATATAAGCTTTTCATCATATAACTTCACTTTTAGGTCTAGAAATGTTTTCTTTTGGAAGAATAAGCTGAATCATTTTAGAAAAATGTCTTCATCTGTTGCTATTTTTAAAATAGCAAAGCATTATTTTCATGTCTAATTATGACATAGGCATTATTCACATTTCTTATGTGACTTAGGTATTTCTGTGTATATAAAATGTTAAACTAGTATCAGTTAAATAATTTTACTAGACCACTCAAACTAGTTAGCTTTCTTTTTAAAGCAGTTCCTGATACAAAATGGTGCAGTAACATTATCAATTTTATCATTACACATTTTAATCTGTATTTGCAATAAAAGTTTTTGTAATAGTTATCATTATTCACATTATACAATATTACTTAGATCAATTGCTGGAAAAAGTTTACTTTTTTTTAAATGGGATTTCAAACTGATATCACACTAAAGGCCTTTCCATTCAAGTAATAGTAGCCCCAAGGTGACAATTTATACCTACTTTAGTAGTATTTACCATATTATAATTTTCAAAGGTGAAGGTTGTTAAAACAAAGAATAACTAATAACAGCAGCAATTGTCTGCTTAGAGAAATTCATATTTATTGAAATAAGTGTAAAGGATGCCTCTTTTTTTTTCTTTTTTTTTTATATATTTATTTTTTTCAAAATAATATTTTTTATTATATATATATATTTGTTTCTTCCTCACAATTATTTAAGAAAATATGTAATGACAGCAAACCAGCAGACATTTATTTATTTACCATCAAGTCATTGTAAAAAAAAAATATTGCAATAACAATCATAAATATGAATGCTGGTCATTATTTTAAGAAATGAATACAAATGGAAAGTTGAAATTTCACTTTTTCTGTTTCACTGAAATACCCACTAAACATGTCTATCTTCCATTCTTTCATATATCTTTTGTTTTTCTACACAATCAAAACTGTATAGTCCATTATTTATGGGATATTAGCAGGCGACATTAAACATTTCTATCTTCCCTTTATTTCTAGACAAATCCTCGTCTTATGAACATTTCTCTTAATAATAATCTTAAAATAACTCGGCAGATGATGTTATTTTATTCGTGGTAACTGAATTTTTTGGCAATTACTTTTCTGTTTCGATCTGAAAAATGGTGCTTTTATCGCGATTGCCCTTGCTTCTCGGCCTTATTGCTGGGATCAAAGTGTATCTGCCCTTGAGCAGATAAGCTATATTTCATCTCTCAGTTGTGTCTCTGTGGACAGTGCAACTGAAAATATTGAAAGATGCCCAGTCACAGGGAAACAGTTGCCTGTGACAGTACCTCCTGTATTGCACTAAAAAGGGGTGGGGGTGGTATTAATAATATTTTGGGACCTGGCCTAGGTGCACATGCTTGGGTTCTCCAAATTGATTTTGTCTCATCCTGCCAGCATGAGGTAGCTAGAAAATACTATCACTTCTCAGTCTTTTGACTGGGATCAAAGTATATTTGTTCTTATCAGCTTAATCTGATTCTCTTCACTTCTATCTTCCCTTTCTTTCTCGTTTTCTCACTGAAACCTGGTGGTCTTTTCCCCTCTTTCCACATGATTTAAGCAAAATAGACCCCCATTTATGAGGTATTGGCAGGGTGTAACGGTTGTACGAATTAACAAAGGTAGGGACAAACACAATTATAATAGGATAATGAAATATATTGTGCTACCCTGGAATGACATTACCAAAATTTTATTTTAAAAATTGTGTACTTGTATATGGAAAATAGTTATAAAATGTTTTACTCAATATGTTGCCAATGTTTTTGTTTTTTCCCAGTGCCTCCAAATGGTTTAGTCATCTACTGTGGTACCATTGTCACAGATGAAGGAAAAGAAAAGAAAGTCAACATTGACTTTGAACCGTTCCGACCTATTAACACTTCACTCTACCTCTGTGACAACAAATTTCACACAGAAGTAAGTTGATTCTCTTATCAATATTTAAAGCAAAGCCTATTAAATCTATAATTATTATTTTGATGCAATTGCTATGAATGAGAAAAGCAAGTGTTGAAAAATTTAAGAAAAAAAATCAGTTTAACTATGAAATAGAAAGTGTTCCTAACAATGAGAAAAGACTAAACTAAATTTCTAATTTTAAATGTTTGCAATTGAAATTGTTTTATCATTTTTATTCTAGGCTCTAACAGCCCTCTTGGCAGATGACAATAAGTTTGGTTTCATTGTGATGGATGGTAATGGAGCTTTGTTTGGGACCTTGTCTGGGAACACTCGTGAAGTCTTACATAAATTCACAGTGGATCTACCAAAAAAACATGGTGAGATAATTTCTTTGTTAGAAAAATATCAAAGTAATAAAATATGTGTTAATATAATGTGTATTTTGTTAATTAATCAATATTGCATACCTTTTTTTAAAATTTATTTAGACTTTTATTTAGAATTAAGTTTCAGTTCTTTCAGTGAAAAATTGAATTTAGTGTTCTGTATATTGCGATTTAACTATTTAATGATTAATTGAAAGACTAATTTCAGATGTGGTCAAGATGGTTAAATCTTTCTGACCAGAAGCAAAAATTGCTTTAAAAAATCTGAATGGACTCCACATCATCTAAAAAGATTTTAATTTATTGTTACAATACCATTTATTTGCATTCCCTCACACATACATATATAGTATGTTTTCAAATATTAGAAACCTCACAACAATGATGAATTCAGTGTGCTTGTGCTTTTCTTACAGGTTTTAGATGAAATACAAAAACTTATAGACTAAACACATGAAGTGTTTAAAAAAGAGAAAATACTGTCTAATTGCAGTAGCAAATTTGTGTGTGGGTAAGCAACTGTTAAAAGAAGCCCAAATTAATGGAGATTGTTTCTTTACAATGAAACCCATAACTGATTAGATTTACAAAATCCAATAGGCAATAATCAGCTTTATTAAATTTAGATATATGTAAAATCGATGTAATTTGGCGTCACTCTTTTAATTTCTATGAAAAATCAAACTGACAGTCTATAGTAATTAAAATGAACGTTTTCATTTTTAATGTAATTAAAAGTTCTCAATTCTGTTATTGAATGAAAGTTGAAGACCTGTTTCTGGACACAGATATTTTATAAATAATTTTAGTCTGGATAGAAATTACTTTCCATAATTATTAAAAATATCAAAACCTGTAACAGTCAAAAAGTTAAAATCTTTTGATTTTGAAGCAATTTATTAATAAAATTTAACATTCAAGTGGCTTTTAATCAAGAGAAACAAGTTATGGAAATTATCTGAAAATTTTAATTAAAGCAGAACAATTTAAAAATTTAAGATTTATTTCAGTTCCATAAATAAATTTTATTAATCTACCTTCTTAAGGTATATGGTTGTCATCTATTTTCAGTATAAAATTAGTAAGGGAAGAATCAGAAGCAAGCGATTGATATGGGTCTATAATTAAATGTAAATTTGATAATGAAATTGATATTAATGTAATTCAAAGTCAGTGTAATGTAAATAGACATTGAAATTACCTACAAGTTTCACATATTGTTAATATGTCTGGAATTTACATATTCCTGAGATATCCTTACTACTTTCCCAGGAAAAACCTAGAACATTTACGACCTTGTAGATAGGGCTTCATCTTTCTGGTCCCAGTAATCATTCTGTAGTCATTTCCATTTGGCGTTAAGCTCTCTTCAATTTTGGGACACTTCAGTTTATGTGCAAGTAGATTAATCCTGGCAATGATCTGTGAGACTTAATCCATGCAAAATGATGTATATCATAGAAGAAGAAAAAACTATTGGGGCAGACCAAAGCCTCTTATATGCACAAACACACATTGCTTCATGAGTTCTGTGAGCTTCAACTCTAACATCACCCTGCCTGAAAGACAGAAATGTATGGGGAAAGTATCTCAGGAATTACAAACTGAAGATTTATCATGAATCTCTTAAATATATTTTCATGAAATTCTCAGCTGGTTGGTTTTTACAAAAGTAGTTTCTTTTGAATTGTAAATCTTACAGAGAAAATCTTCAATGTCATTTCCATTCTTGGCAATCTTTTGGTGTATGCATGCATGCACACTAATACTTTAGAGGTCTATTTTGTCACTCTTTTTATTAGCCTTTTTAATGATAAAATCAGGTATTCACTGGTTGTAGCCTAGTAATTTTAGCTTTATTTCAAATATCACTTATGCTATTTGTAAATGCAAAATTTGGGTATGGGAACTTCATTAAGATTTTTTTTTTTTTTTTTTGTGTGTGTGTGTATTGTGTTTCCACTATTACACAAAAACATAGTGCTTAATAATTTTTTCTTCCTGTCCGTTTCTGCAGTTTCATAATTTAGGGTATGAATTTTTCTATGCTTTTGTTTATCTTGATGGTTTAATTCTCTTGAGATTATTTCAAAATTATGTAAACTTTGTCTGAAATAATGATATTCTTCTAACTGGAGATTAGTTTAATCTGTGTAATCTAATTCGCCATTACCTACACAACCATAATTAGTTGTTGAATCTGAAGCTCTGGCCAAGAGATATTATTTTCACTTTTGATACAGTAACAATAGCCCTTCATATACCTGGTAATACTATTTTCTTTTTCTATTATAATAAGTATACTTTTAAATTGGTTAATTTTTAAAATTTTTACCTCTTTAAGAGGAAGCTCTGTTTTTTTGGTTTTTTTCATGAGCACTTTTCATCTCTTCAGTAAACTAATATTTAATACTGTATTTTTACCTTTCTTCAGGGCGTGGTGGTCAGTCTGCCTTGCGTTTTGCAAGATTGAGAATGGAGAAACGTCACAATTATGTTCGGAAAGTAGCTGAGGTAGCAGTCCAGTTATTCATCACTAATGATAAACCAAATATCTCTGGCCTCGTTTTAGCTGGTTCTGCAGATTTTAAAACGGAACTCAGTCAATCAGACATGTTTGACCCAGTGAGTATTATGATTGCTATGCTGCTTCTCCCCCTCCCCCTTCTCTTCAAATATAACCTTCATAAGCACAAAACATTGTTGACTCTTTTTATTATGATAGTTAAAAATATTGATAGACATTGTGCAATTGGTTTTTAAATATTTCACTAATGTAAGAACAATATTGATGTTTATTTTTCTCTTTTTTCAAAACTTGTTTAGCCTGTAGCAATTAGATTTCTCTCTCAAATAAGCCAGTATGAATAATTTCTCTGAAGAAGTTTTATATATTTTTATTATTTCTTGGTTAGTATCAAGGTTTAAGTGAATCTCACTGACTGTATTTGTATTAGAAGTGATACCATTTTATTATAAGATGTAAATATCATTTTGAAGTTAATATTTCTACATTACAATTTTTTTTGTTTTGTTTCACAAAGCTGCAAAATTCTTTTTACTTGTAGAACTATATGAAAATATGTTAAAAGCTGCAAGTTGAATCAAAATACAATATAGATACATGAATAATTGCTGGTGCCAGATTTTTAGCTTTTAAAAAAACTATTAAATGAAGTAAAGAGGAAGTATATTTTATTAAGGGAACAATTCATCTTTATAAGGGGGGTGGGATTGATGTTATTAACATTAAAATCATTAACCCCCCCCCCCCTCTCTTAAGAGGGCTTAATGATGTTTTCCCTCTCTTTAATAGAATAGTATCTGGTGTATTTCTAAGTTCTTTTATGACAATTGGTATGTTTATTTTTATATTTTGTTTAAAATGCAAATTAATGCTTTTCTGCGGATATTATAGAGAATCATTTGTTAGCTTATTATCAGGTTTATTTTTCTTTCAAAGTTGTAAAGAAATTCTGTTGTATTTATTTTACATAAATATCTGAATGATGTAAATCTGGCTGTAGAACTTGTTTTTGCCTCTTCTTCCAGTATTCTCTACTTTATCCCATTTGCAGGTTGCATGGCACTAATTATAAATTTCTCTTTTACAGAGGTTACAAGCCAAAATTATCAAAATTGTTGATGTGTCCTATGGAGGAGAGAATGGATTCAATCAAGCCATTGAACTAGCTTCAGATGCATTAGCTAATGTTAAATTTATTCAAGAAAAAAAATTGATAGGTAATTTGTTTTTATATAATTCAGCTAATCTTTTATATTAATATATTTTTATTATATATTTAACAATGATCAAAAGTAAATTTCTGCTTCTATTGAAGGTGTATGCTAGCAAATCAATGGGTTTTTAATGAATTTACTTCATTGAGTAATTTTTTTTTATTCCTTGTTATTGAAGACTTAATAGCTAGGAACTTTTCATTGTAGTTTAACAAAACTGACACAGTCAGTTCTGAAAATATTTTTTTTTTTTTTTTTTTTTTAGATTGAGAAAATATCAAAATATTGTCAGATGAAATTGAGTGCAAATTTATCTAATTATCTTAGGTGTGTGCAAAAGTTCCCAGCACTTTAGAAACTGTAACTTGACTACACAGTTGGAAGATTTTTGAGTGTTTTTGTATTCAATTTTCATTTCTCTTGTTTTGAGGAGATATGTGTGACACTGTGTGTTGTCTCTTTTCAAGTTGATCAAAACATCAGCAAAAGTTTGTGAGCTTCATGAAATGTGAATTTGACATGCAGACACTTTTGGATTATGATATCCCATGCAATTAGTGATAGAACTAGATGTGGGTATTATCACTGGAACTTAATTGGGTTCATCATCAAAATTCTTGGTTAGATCCAGGACAGTTTAAAGCAAAAAACAAAGCCAGTTTTTTAGCAAAATGTTTGTTCTGTTTTTGGTAAAATATGAAAAATGAACTGTATTATGAATTGCTGAAGTCTGGAGTGGAACTCTGGTGCCTTATATTCACTTTCAAGGCCATTTACAGCAGAAAAATTATGTTGCTGTTTGGCAATTGCTTTGTTGACCTCCAAGATATTAAAATTAGTTACTAATACATGTATTTATTTAATCATCAAAATATTTTCTTGATTTTTGTGATTTTTGCACCAACATATCAGACATTTTCTAATTACATCTTGATAAAAACAACTAGCATCAGAGCAAATTATGAGGAAAGAAAAAGATCTATCAGAGATGCAGTCTGTTTTTAATGAGAGAAACCTATCATAATAAGATGATAGAAGAATCAATAGCACTATCAAATGCTTAAATTCTGTATCAGTGAAATGAAAAATGTCATGTATTTTAATTTATGTCCTCTTCTTTAACAACCTGTGTTCATAATTTTGATAGTTATTGCAATATTAGTTAAGTTCAAATATTTAAAGATGTAATAGAATTTCCACACATGTCTTTTTATAGTTGTAGAAATTGCAAGGAATGTATTCAATCAGTACATTAAGAATTATGACTTGTCAGAAAATTCCAAACATGGGAAAACCATAATTTTTGGTTGGTTATATTTTATAGTGACTATTTCTTCCCATGAAACTGCCATTTATCATAGAAAACTTGTGCGTATCAACCAAGATTGATGTGAATTTCTTTTGACAAAAATTTGGTAAACCAACAGTATCTTCAACATTTTAGCATTAAACCTGCCTCATAAAAATTGCCTCCCAATGTTCAACCTGTCATCACCCATCCAGTGCATACTGTCATAATATGACATCATAAATAGTGCATAAAGTCATGCAAACAGTGAGGCTTTGAGAGTCAGTATTTATGGGGCTGGTTTGTATGTGTTGAATATTAATGGGTTAATCATTTAACCACTAAATAGTTTAAGCAATTTTTTATTTTAGTATTTGCATAGGTTTGATCAGTAGAAAGCCAAAGATATTTAGCATTACTTTTAAAGAAAAGTATATTTTGAAAAGAAGCAAAGTTATCATAAAAGTTAAGCATGTTTCTACAATTTTTTTGTTTCCCCCCTTATAGGCAGGTATTTTGATGAAATCTCTCAGGATACAGGCAAATATTGTTTTGGTGTGGAGGATACTTTGAAAGCTTTAGAAATGGGTGCTGTTGACATTCTGATAGTATGGGAGAACCTTGACATAACAAGATATATATTAAAGAATCATTCCACAGATGGTAAGTTAACATATCTTTTTTAAATTGCATCTTTTATATGAATCATCCAGCACAGAAGTGTTGAAAAATTCTCAGTTCAGCTCACTTATCAAAATCAGTATTCTGATGTTTGATCATGAAAATATGAATTTTTAGAAAGTGGGTCAAACTAAGAACTTCTATCACCTCCTTGTACTTATGATTCTGCTTGTAACTTGTATTTTATGTAATTTTAAAATATTAGTTTTTTCTTGTTTTTTTTTTTTTTTTATATGAACATGGATGTAAACAGGAATATATTCAAATGGATATTTTCTATGAGAATGTTCTCTATTTGCTGTCATGTGTATAGTTTAACAAGATTTTAAATTTCCATGTATTGCAACTAGATTCTCTTAATGTACAAAATAGCAAAACTGATGGAATATTTTCATAAAAACAATTTTGAAAATAGCTTCTTTTTTTTTTTTTTTCTTTTCTTTTTTTAAATAGTGATATTTTTAAGTGTCTTTTCTAATTATTTGTATATATGTTCCTGGCATTGTATGGTGTAGTGGAAAAAAATTTTTTTTTTTTTTTTTTTTCTTTCAACAGAGGAAAAAATTTTACACTTAAGGCCTGAACAAGAGAAGGATAAGACTCATTTTATGGAAAAAGAGGTAATTTTTCTTTCTCTGCTGAATGATAGAAAAAATTTCATGCACATGAAACCTAATACAGTATAACCCGGATATAAGAGAGTTGTCGGGACCGGAGAGGAAGTCTCTTATATCCGGGTTTGGTCTATTATATATACATTAACACAGGCTCTAATTTGGGACCAGAGAAAATCTCTTATATCCGGGTTACACTGTATAGTAAAAAGAAATTGGATAAAAATAGGCTTTGATAAAGTTTGATGGAAAAGAATTTTTTAAAAAAATTTTTTACATAGTTCCATTTAAATAATTTTACACATTAAACAACAAAGCCTATAGTGCTCAAACCCATATATAATAAGTGTTATAAATAAAACTCCTTAACAGAATTTGAGAAGTTGAAATTGGTGAGTTGTCATCTTAAAACTTTTAACCAAGCAAATTTACAGTCATTTAAGATCAGATGAAATGATTAAGATTAAAAAGTATATGGGATAGGATCTTCTAAGCGGCCACCCACTTGACCTAAAAGGAATGAAGTAATAAATAAATGAAGATCAACTTGCTCATTGGCTTGTATAAACAATCACAGAATTGAAAATAGTTAGGGCCATCTGTAGATTAATTAAAAGAAATGTTAAATGACTTGTGAACATCTTAAAGTAGGTTGAAAAATTGAACAGAAATAAAAGTAATATTCAATTATACTATGTAGAAGATGAAAAAACTTGAAGTTCAGCAATACACCTACTTCAGGAAAGTGATAATATTTAAGATCATGTAAATAAAATGAAACAATGCCTAACAATTGCTTGGGAAGCATTTAATAAAATAGATATGATGAAAAGCAACCTACCCATATGCTTAAATTGTTGTGTTCAATGAATGTATGAAATTCAAAACCTGGAAGTGGGCCAGGCCATGAACTTCTCAGTATCCTCTTAGATATACTTTGCAAAAGTTATTCAATTATAGAATTGAGTAAGGAGTGGAATATTTTGTAACTTCCTAAAAATCTGTATTTTGATTCTGAGTTGAATAAATCTCTAAGTTTCTTTCTTTCTTTCTTTTTCTCCCCTAGACTGGAGTAGAACTGGAATTAGTTGACCAAATGCCTCTTCTTGAGTGGTTTGCCAATAATTACAAGAATTTTGGTAAGTTTTGATTTTGTGTTCTTAACGTCACAGTCCAGAACAGAAGGGGTCTCTGATCGGCAAATTGGCACATGCCTATCATTTTGAAGTGGGGTCAAAAGGGAGGTTCTTTTAGCACACAATATTAATATTTTAAAGATTGTAAGATTTGGCATGGATTACAAAAATAATCAACAGTTTGGTGCCTACATTTTTCATCTTGCCTAGGCCTATTACTGGCTTAACATAGTGCATTGTAATTTGGCTGTTTTTGTTTCTCTCTTACATTAATTTGAAGATTAAAAATATTAAATATCTTTCTACATTTTTGTTAGAATTTTAGTTTCCTATGCAGCACTTGTTCATAAAATTTTTAGTTGTGCTTTAACTGGAAGTAATTCTTTTATAGGTGCCACATTGGAAATCATCACAGACAAGTCCCAAGAGGGTGCACAGTTTGTGAAAGGCTTTGGTGGTATAGGAGGTGAGTAACTGTTTGTTTTCCTATTTTTAATTTAAACAAAATAATTTGCCATTTATGTTCAAGTTACTTTCAAAAATATGACTAAAATCAAAATCATGATCAGAATCATTGTTTATGATGGGCCTAATTTTGCTTCCTATTGTAATGGTGCTGATTAAATTTCTTTTGAACCAGAGGATCTGATTTCTTGTAAGGTAATGCGAATAAATTAAGTCTAGTAACTTTAAAACCTGAAAGAAGACATTTCCATATTAGTTAGGTATGTGAATGTGAAATGAGGTATCCAAAAATCGTACTATTCTGTCATAAATGAACTTTAAATTTGTAAGTTATGCTATTTAAGTAAAAATGGGTACAGCTCCAGCAATGTTCACAAAGGCTTATCTAATGGCTAAAATGCATGCATATGGACTGTGTTCCTATTATGACAGGCAGAGATTAAAGTGCTCTCTTACTTCATAAACATCATTTCTGGTTGGAGGTGTGGCAAAAGAGAAAAATAATTCCCCCCAGTTTTATACGGGGAGAGCTGGGCTTACAAAAGCTTTAACTTTTTACTCTGATGCAAAATGACTTTTTTCTTTCATGTTTAACATATTCCAGACTTGTTATATATTTTTTATTACAAGGAATTAGATCTGGTTCATCAATTTTTAAAAAAATTTTTTTAACTTTTTGCTTCTTTGATCACATTTTTGGGTGTGAATCAAACTGCAATTTTGAACATCCTTCATAAATAGGGTTTTGAGTTGCTGCCAATGCTATCTTAAGTAAAGGCCTAGTGACTAATTATTAACTTACAATTATTGAGAAAGCTTTTAGCAAGAGACTTGTTTGACATTCAATAATTAGTTAACAATTATGCCTAATCATAGGCATCAGTCATGAATCAATCAGGAAGTGAATTCAGCTTTTGAAAGAATGCATAGCAACAAAGTATAAAAATAATTGGGTGGGGGGATGAGAAACAATGATCTTGAAAATATCCAAAAGTTTCATACCATTTTCTTTTCTTTATCATACCTATAGTCTTGTCTTCCAAACAAATTTACTTTTATTTCATGGAATATTAAGAAAATACTCAAGTTACCATACTAAAATTTAGGAGAGAGAATAATAATTCTTGGGGGGGGGGGGTCTTGTTCCCTCTCTCCATATTGAAATGATACATTTCAGAAACATATATTATTAAAGTACACAAGGTTTTAATTTGACATTAAACAAAAACACCCACTGAATTGTGAAATTTTAAAATTGCCATAATCTTTTTTCTTTATCACCTTACTTTTACAAATACTCCCTGCAACACACTCTTTGTCTGACATTAGCATATCTTTGGGAATCTGAGTTCTTAGGTCTGTTTGGCTTACCACTTCATCCAACAAATATCTACATTTTAAGCATTCTGTCTTAGATCAAAGTTATATTCTTTAG
Organism: Acanthosepion esculentum; assembly: GCA_964036315.1. NCBI lineage: Eukaryota > Metazoa > Mollusca > Cephalopoda > Sepiida > Sepiidae > Acanthosepion > Acanthosepion esculentum. The sequence goes on from OZ038481.1 coordinate 56,531,196, forward strand.
CAAAATCCTTCCAATTGAAGTAAGTTTTTTTTTTTTTTTTTTTTATATATATATATATACCATCATAAAATATGTATCACTGGAACCTTATTTTATCAAATTCATTTTCAAGATAGTCTCTGGTAAGTTCTCAAAGCATAAGAAAATTAAACTTGCTGCTAAGTAAATATCTACAAAAAATCAAATAATTTCATGCATGTCAAAGCTATCTCAAGTTTAAAGGTAATGCTTTAATTACTCATTGGAAAATCTCGGACAGTTGTGAGAAAGAGAGAAAAACACATAATGCATGAAAATTAAAAATAAAATTGTAGTGGAAATTTATCAATAAAGATTAGAGAAAAACAGGAAATTATTTTTGACAAAATTCATTACAAAATTTTTGTATGTAAATTTTTTTTTTCCAATGAATATAAAATGGCATACATTATATTGTCAAAGAAAACAAATGAATATATTTATTTCAATGTCTTCTGCAATAAACTAAAGACAAAGTGTAAAAGGGGAAATTTGTAAAAAATTTCAGACGAGCAAATAAATTTTCCAAAGCCTGCTCCAGTTGGGCAAGAATGATGTGGTTGCATGTCCTTGATTTGTTGATAGCCTCAGTTACTCTGCATTGTATGTAGTTGCAGTATTTTTTATTATTATTTTTTAATACAAATTACAAGAAATTTTTTAGAGAGCAAGCACTACTTTTTTAATAAAAGGTAATAATGTTTTTTTACTTCTAGAAGAGTTTATTGATTTTTCCTTTTTATTTTGCAGCCATTTTGCGGTACCAAGTAGACTTCAATATTTTGGAGGTGCGAGAAGATGGCTATGATGAAGATTTTGATCTTGAGGACTACTGAGTTTGTGTCAGCAGTGTATTGTGCTGGTGCCACGTCCACTTGCTGCTTGGCCACGTTCGTTTGTGCAGACACTGTGAGAAATACTATTAAGCACGCCTCCAACATTTGACTGTCAGCCCTTTTCCCTATAACTTCCTTTTTAGGCCTTTCCCTCCCTCTTTTCTTTCTCACCACCAATCTACATCATCTTTTTTTCTTTTTCTTTTTTTTTTTTCTTTTTTCCACAGCTTTTTTGGTGGCCAGGGTTGAACAGCCATAAGCCAAAAACCAAGAAATAAAAAAATAAAAATAAAAAAATCTCAGAACATTTATTCAATGAATAGAAACTTTGTCCTTTTGTGGACACAAGAAAAACATTAATGAATTGAAATTCATCTGAGAAGTGCAAATACTTTTTTTTTTCTTTTCTTTTCTTACCAACTTTATTAAAAAAAAAAAAACAAACAAAAAAATTCCAAAAACAACAACAACAAAAAACTACTAGTTGTTAAAATTATTTTATTTTAAATCCTGACAATATAACCCAAGTGGCCATCTTGTAATGAGTTAGATTCCTCCCCTGAAACACCTAGTTTTAAAAAAACAAATTACTGCGAGCTTTCCCTATAATCTAGAATATTCCCTATCCAAATATTTTGCCCATTCAAGAATCAGCCAATGGGAAATTATTTATGAAAATATCTGCATAACTTTTTCTTTTTCTTTATTCTTTTCTTCTTTTTCTTTTCTTTTCCTTCTCTTTCTTCTGTGGTCACTGCTTGTCTGTTCCTGCCTCCACTCCATCCACCCATCACCTATTTTTTTTTTTACCTCTCTTTCTCAACCCAAAGAAATTATATCTGTATTTATGTACATTATGTGAATTTTTTTTTTTTTTTATATATAATGTCTGTTACCAGAACATTTATTAAATGGTTGTTTGTGACAGGAAGAGGACATATGGTTGTTCAGAATGAATTGTACTGGCTTGTCCAGGCATATGATAAGGCCTGTTGATTGTGCTATGCTATTCCCACTGTGACACAGAATGTGACATGAATAGATTTAAAAGGATGTAATACAGCTGATGACAGTTCCGCTCTTATGCTATTTTCCCCAGTCTAACAGATTGTTATTAGAACTGTTGTTATTGTTGGCTGTAGGCCTTAAAACCCTTTTCAGCAACAACAGAAGAAAAACACAAAACATGGTATGTATTGGTTTTTCATATATTCCCTATGTTTTTTTGTTTTTTGTTTTTTTTTTTTTTTATCGCTTCCTTTTTATGGTTAGGGGAAATGGGGGGGGGGTCTTTTCTCTCTCTCTGTTTAATTGAGAATTATTTCCCCCTACTTTGGTCCTTTTTAGCAGGTTGGCTTGAGATGGTGGATGATGGGATTAACTTGGCCAGTTTTTACCCTCCTCCCCCTCCGGCTGGCCTGGTGTGGAGGGGAGATTGTCTTAATTTCTGAAAGAGGAAAAAAACTTCACACATTGTGGGGAGGGGGGTGAAAAAGCAATACCAAATAAAGGTATAAAAAATAAACACTGATTTTAATGGATTATTGGGGAGGGGGTGTGGTGGAGTGGGTGATGGGAATATCCCCTCCTCTTTTTGCCCTTTTCCTCCTCTCCAGCCACCTTCATTCTCTTCCCACCTTGGGCAATCGACAGCCTTTTTTTTTTTCTTTTTTTTTTCCCCCCCAGTATTTAAACTTTGCTCGCTGTGAGGGAACCCACATCTTTTTCTCTCTCCATAAAACACCTTTATTTTTAAAGGTTGTTGCAAGCAATATTGATGGACAGTCACACAGATCTACAAATCTGTTGAATAATGATATGTGGCCAATAAAAGCATACAATGGCTCTGTGCATTTTGTTTTACTTTCTTTCTATGTCTTTTGTATGCTTTGATAAGCATTTATATAATATGTACTTGGAATGTGAAATTCTCAATAGAAAAATATTGGTCATCTCAGAAGTATGTGATAAAGGATCAGTTTCTGTTAATGCAAAAGCATCAGCAAAAATGATTTCAACAACCAGAAATTCTTTTTTATTATTGTAGCTTATATTTGCGTGTATGTGGTTGGAAAAATTTTGGTTTAACCATTGGTGGAGATGCAGTTTGGTCCTGTTGTGAACTTTCAAACTGCATTATGCTTGTGTGTGTATACATAAATTTACACTCCTGCAGAAAGTAGACTTTACTCATATAACTTGATGTCTTTGTCAAGTGAATGTGCGGTTGTAAGTTGATGGCTAATTTCCTGGTAAAGAATATAAATACAGTAACTGGAGAAATTGTAGTTTAAGCTTGAAAATACAAACAACAAATTATGTATTCGTTAGAATGATTACTTCACTATTTATGTAAATATATAGAGTCTTAGTTGGCAATCATATAAGGGACAGGATTCTATAAAAGGGCACTGTTAATTATTGATGGCTAATTTGTTTAAATAATGCACTGACTATGGCAATAATTGTAAGTAAAATGGTGCACTAAATTAAAAGTTTTGAATATCTGTACCAAATACAAAAATTAGGAATTCTTTTATACACTGTATCCCCTTAGGACAAACAATCATGACTCCTCACAACTTCCTATTCTTTGTAATTAGCAATGTTTTGTCTTTTTACTATTGATTTCCTCCATTTGCATAAACTCTTTACATAGGTTATTTGCTGTTTCCTTGCTCTCTCTATCCTTGATTTTCTGTGAGTGTCAAATTTTCTGAGACTTCTTTCCTCGTGTATTTTAGATATTTCACCTTTCTGATTCTAAGTATAATTGTTCTTTTTTTTTTTTTCCTTAAAAGTTTTCCATTGCTTATATGCTCTGTCCATGGTGTCACAGCATTCTTCTGTAGAATTACATCTCTGTTGCCTCAAGTCTCTTATTCATTTGTGAGAATGTCCAGCATTTACTTCCATATAGAATTGATATTACATAATTCTGTAAGTTTAAAAAAATACAATGACTTACTGAGGTAAGAGAATTATTGATGTAAGATGCATGCAAGATTGTGCTATGCCAATTTTAGAAGGAAGATTTTACAAGTATGCAAGCTATGCAGTCAAGTCAGTTCATTAAGCTGTCTCAACAAAGGAAAAAAACTTGAAATATATTGCATATTAGGGCACAGAGGAATGAATAGCAGCTCCGATTGAAGAATCGTTCTTTACATTCACTTATGTAAGTTATTGGTAAATGACAAGATAGACTGTCACACAAGGATATAGGACCCAACCGATCTAGGAAGACAACCCCTAAATTCATATAGGTTAAATAGCTGCACCAACCCACAATTGGCCAAGCATGGTGAGTACAGTTGAAGATGGGGTTCCTCCAGCAGGAGTGAGAAGGCTCTGGATGTGGATTT